>SJYV01055494.1:1659636-1796981 GCA_006410875.1 Neotragus pygmaeus
TTGTGGTTGCTCTTTCCTTTTAGGAAGCTACAGTAAAGGAAGATGAAGAAGAAGTTTCTGACAAAGGCAGTGACTCTGAGGAAGAAGAAACCAATAGAGACTCTCAGAGTGAAAAAGATGATGGTAGTGACAGAGACTCTGATAGAGAACAAGATGAAAAACAAAACAAGGATGATGAAGCAGTAAGACATAGGTTTAAATAACTGGAATCATACCTCTGATGATAGTTTTGGTTTTTGTTGTTGTTTTTCTTTTGCTTGCTTACTTTCTTTGCTTGTTTTAAACAATACTAGTATATTTTATACTGTTGCATTACTTTCAGACAATGTTTTTGAGAGATGGTAGTTGTAATTATGAAGAGAAATTATTTCTGACAAGGACTGGAAATCCTAATTTTCTTAAATCTTATATTAGATAGAGTAAGACCTGGGTCTGAGGTGAACTTAGCTTGTTCTCCTAAGGCAATTTTTTGTGTTGGAAATGACTCTGGAAATATGAGGAAGGAAAGGTGGGTTATGAAATAGGTAGCAGCTACTCGGAAGAGGTTCTCGAAAGTTCCAGGCAGTATTTAGGGTAAAGAAACATTGCTATGGGCTCTAATGTCAAGAGGTTGGTTAAGGGAAAAGCTAATATTTACAAAATGCCTCTTTGTTTCAAGAGGTGTATAAGACATTTAGGAAAAGGGGAAGTCACTGAGGAATTAAGATGGTGAGGATATAGGGAATAGAAAAAAAATCTCATGGCATGGCATGAAGTTGCACATGACTTAGGAGAAGGCTGCAGAAAAGAATATTTGTTGAACAAATAATGGCCCATAGATGCTCACTGCAGATGAACTGTAACTTGATCAGCAAATTTTTTTTTTTTTTAATGTTTGTGTTATTCTTGACTGGGCCATTGGTCTAAAAGTAACTCCTGTGGTTTAGGAATTGTAAAGAGATTCCCTGAAAAGCCTCTGAAGCAAAAGCAGAGGCCGAAAAAAAAAGGGGGGAAAAAGGGCAAAGGATAAAAATATAAGGAGATAAAGTACTTGCCTTTGGCATGGGAGAAAAATAAGGATGTCTGTTTTTAGCAGTTGCTGGCCCTTGAGTGTTTTCGTACTTTGAGAATTAAGTTGGTTGCCATGAAATTAAAACTTATCAAAGAAATTATTACCCCTCCCTTTCTTTGAGAAGGAGTTGACATATTTCTTTCTGATTATGGCTCAGTGGGTAGGAATCCGTCTGCAGTGCAGGAGACACAGTAGATCCCTGGGTTAGGAAGATCCCCTGCAGAAGGGCATGGCAACCCATTCCAGTATTCCTGCTTGGAGAATCCCATGGACAGGAGCCTGGCAGGCTGCAGTCCATGTGGTCACAGAAAAGTTGAACACAACTGAGCGACTAAACAAGCATCCTTGCTTTGACAGAAAGTTGACATATTTCTTTCTGATTATATTAGGATTAGTAGAGGTGACTTTGGGGTTTTGATAAACTGATTTCTTCAGATGACCAAAAATGCATTCATTCAGTTGACAAATAATTATACAAATAGCAAATATTAATAGGAATACAAAGCCAAATGTGAAACAGTTTCTACTCTTGAATGATAATAGCCTGAAGGGGAAGGCAGACTAGTGAATAAATATTATAGTACCAAAGAGACTATGCACATTGTGCAAGGGGCTGTGATGGCACAAGGAAAGGCGTGACCAGCTCAGCTTTGAGAGGATGGTCTGCGGGACCCAGGAACTTGTACTTTAGGCTCCAGATACTCCTGGAAAAATAATGAGTAGGAATTTGCCAGGTAGAGAAAAAAGAAAGCAAAAATCCAAACAAGGTTTAAGAGTGAAGTAGTGGTGAGGTCAGGGAAGTCTAGCAGTTTGAAATGACGGGAATAAAAAGGGAAGAGAGGAAAGCAGTGGCAGGAGAACTGGAGAGACAGGCTCAGGTCAGGGCATGATTGGCAGTGTAGTTCATGCTAGACAGGTTAGAGTTGATTTATGAAAAGAAGCATTGTAAGTTTTGAGCAGGGAAGTGATCAGATTTGTGGGACTGAACTCTAGTGTTTAGCATTTTCAGGAATGCCATCTGGAAGAAGATAGACACCCTTCAAAATGATCGAAAACGTGCTTGATTTCCAGTATTTCTAATTTTCACTCTACTAGGAGTGGCAAGAACTACAACAAAGTATTCAGCGAAAGGAGAGAGCACTGCTGGAAACCAAATCAAAGATAACGCATCCTGTCTATAGTCTTTACTTTCCTGAGGTGAGTTATTCATCCACAGCCTAGTGTTTTCCTTCTTCTAGTCAGATATTTCTTAGTTGCTCTTTATCCTTTCTGTAGCGTGAATTGACTCTTATCCTCCCTGTAGCATATACTGACTCAGATGCGCTAAATGTGTATTCTCAATATGTCACATTTTTGAAGCATATATTTCAATATGCGTTACTTTGAGTAAGTGAGTTGTTTAAAAGGAGGATTGTCAACTTTTTAAGTACCTTGTTGTTGTCCTGGGCTTCTGTCTCTTCTGTGCCTGGATTACTGAGGGTTGTACTTACTGATGATTTCTCATTTGCAGTTCAGGCAGTCTTAATCAGACAAATGCATATTTTGCCTGTGACTTTGTGTGGCTTTTGTGAGTCTCATAGTTCTGCCATGTTTTGAATAGGATGGAAATGTTCTTAAATTCTGCTCATGGATTTTTTTCTGAGGGTCTTATATTGGCCATCTGGAGACACTAGACTTGTTCTGATAATTTCCCTGATCCATGGGAAGAAGGCAAGCCCAGGCCTGAGGGACCCACTAAGTTTAGGAAGAGCTGATCCCCAAGCTCCAGACTGATCATTGCGATGTTCTTTGTTCCCCTGTGCTTGTGGCCTGTTCAGCTTTTGATCTCTTTGATAGGCTGTTTGTCTTTCAGATGAATTTGAGATCAATTTGAGATCTTGACATACTGCTTTTGCAGATAATTCTCTGTGGCTAGAGGTCAAGGACTATTGCCTTTTAGTTCAGGGAAACTGTTCCACAGACTGCTTCACAGCTTTGCCACAGAACCTTCTGCTCACCACTTGTGTTTGACTGGTGATTTCATGTATAAATATGCTTTCTGCTCTAGAATGTCGATCTGTAGTTGCTGGGGGCTGCTGAAGGCAAGTTCCTGTTACTAGTAATTTGGCTCTCCTAATAAATGAGTGGCTATGCACAGACTTTTGTCTTTTGACTTGGAGAGCAGTCAGCCCAGGATTCCATCTTACTGTGCATCTTGATCTTCTGGCATGTCCTGAGCTACAGCCCATCTGTTAGGGGCATTTCGCCCATTGCAGTATAGTCTGCCAACACCGAGGTTCCTGAAATCAAGCGAATAAATTTCATTCATTGATTGGTTTTAAAAGTACCATGGATGCTGTAAGCTGCATAATTTGTACCCTTAAAATAGACAGCTTCATTTTAGACCATGCTTAGTTAATAGGCAAAGCATTCATTTACTCCCTTAGAACATTTTAGCAGTGAAAAGTGCCTTCTTGTAATTTTATCTGCATGGTAAAACATCTCAAAGTGCCGTTTATCAAATAGACTTTATTTGAGATTTTCCTAACTTCTGCCTGTCTACCTTCTCATTTACCTATCTACCCACCATACTAACCACTTACATTACTTAAAGTTTTATGTTAATAATTGACTTAAATGTTATTAAAACTCATATATTTAACAAGAATATTTGGGAATCCCATGCAACAAAAAATCAGTTTTGTTTAAAGTGCAAATAACTCATGGTAGAGACTCTTTTCTACTTTAACCATGTGCATCAAGAGAATCTGGGTGCAGTACCATAGGTTGGCAATCACTAGCTTCTTAATGTTTATTTTTCTTGAATGAATCTCATTTTAATCAAATAGATTTGGGGCAGTGGGAGGCATTCTCTAAGTAGAGATAAAGAATAAATGCACATTCTTGAACATGTATGTTCTAGTAATGATGTTTCTGAAAATGAAATGTCAGACTACTTCAATATAGAAATTTTTACCTCATTTCATTAATAATCATAACTTTTAAAATTGTTATTGAAATATAGTTAACATACATTATGTTAGATTTAGGTGTACCATCTAGTAGTTTGATATTTGCGCACATTATGAGATGATCACCACAGGAAGTCTGGTAGCCGTCTGTTCCCATACAGAGTTACTATAATATTATTGATCATCTTCCTTATGCTGTACATTATATCACGTGACTTATTTATTAATATCTCTTCCAAATCTCCTTCATTATTTTCCCCGCCACTTCCACCCCTCTTGCATATTTGTTCTCTGTATCTATGAACCTGTTTTCATCTTATTTTGTTTGGTTTTTTAGATTCTACAAATAAGCAAGATCATGGTATTTTGTCTTTCTCTGACTTCACTTAGCTTGATATCCTCTAGGTCCATCCATGTTGTTTCTGATGTCAAGATTTTGATTTCTTATGACTTGAGTAATATTCCATTGTTTGTATGTACCTTCTTTGTCTATTCATCCATCAGTGGACACTTCAGTTGCTTCCATATTTTGAATATTGTAAATAATGATGCAATGAATTGATGTGCACATATCTTTTCAAATTAGTGTCTTTTTTTTTCCCTTGGGGTAAATTGCTAGAAGTAAAATGGCTGAATCATATGGTAGTTGTAGTTTTCCTTTTTTGAGGATCTTCCATACTGTTTTCCAGAGTGGTTATATTGATGTAACTGTAATTTTATTGGACTCTGTGTCCTAGACATTTGAACAGGTGTTTGTTTGTATTATCTCAGTTTAGCTTCACAAAACAACTTGAGGTAGGCATTCATCACTTAACAGAGAAAAAAAGTGAGGTTTCAAGAAGTGAAATAATTAGGTCTGGATGACTTTGAAATAGACATTGGCAGACTACTGCCTGCAGACAAATCTGCCTCCCAGCTTGTTTTATAAATGAAGTATTATTGTAAATGAAGTTTTATTGGAACAGAGCCACACTCATTCTTTCTGTAATACAATGGCAGAGTTGAGTAGTTACAGCAGACTCTTTGGCCCTCTAAATCGTGGGTTCTGCATCTGCAAACGTGGCGGGCCAACTATACCACGACATTTTATGTAACAGACTTGCGCATTCATGAATTTTGGTATTCTGGAGGTGGAGTGGTCCTGGAATCGATCTCCTGTGAGTACAACAGTACTCCACTTTGAGTCTGTTATGTTTCTGCCCATTTGGTGTGTGCAAAACACATGTAGAAAGACATATGTATACACCTATGCCTTTTGTTGTAGTAGTCCTAACCCTTGGATTAAGCAGAAGTTGAGTTAATCATCCACTTATGATTTGTTATCCTGTTTATTAATGTTGCATTGCCTTGTAGTTTAAGGCATTTAAACAAAAGCTTTTAGTTGAGCTTAGTGTACCATTATTAGGAAGATAATAAACTGTATTTTAATGTCTTAAGATTGAAATAAAATAGAAAGCACAAGTGATTTTGGCTTAAAGATATAGACATTTTTTCTATAAAACTATTTTTAATAAAAAGTTGTTTTATGACTCTAGTGTTGCTTTGGTTAATTGGCGTATCCTACAATTTATTTTATTTTTAGCTCCAGAACTTTTTAAAAGTCGTTTTAGAAAGGTATCTTCCCTATCCCATTCTTAAACAATGGATGCAAAGCGAATGAATAAAAAGTAATTGATCTGTGCTGTGATGCAGTGGTGTTTACTGACCACACTGAAGTTTGGTGCCCCCAGACTGGTCTTCTAATATTTTTTTAAAAATAGATTTTTGTCTCCTGTCAGTGTTTCCTGCTATCATTGTGCGCTCTGGTGGCAATTTCTTTACCCAGTCCTTTTTCTGTTCCTAATCTTTTATGTAGTACAACTGAAAATGCTGAGCTTATTGAAATCGTGTACTGTAAATGGTACAAATAGATTCTTAGAATCTGAGATGCTGTCTTGTAAGTAACATGTTTTAATGTATTGATTTCTGATACTGTTATTCAAGTCCCTTCTACTCCTACTTTCTGTCTTTTACTTATTACTAGGTAAGATTACTAAAATTATTTGCTAGATGAATTTGTGATAGCTTATACTGTTTTATTTTTTAGCATATCTTTTATCATTTAAGGTTAATCAGGAGTTTTATTACATACAAAATTCTTTTGTTGGAGAGTGGCTCTAAGAACAANCTTTTACTTATTACTAGGTAAGATTACTAAAATTATTTGCTAGATGAATTCGTGATAGCTTATACTGTTTTATTTTTTAGCATATCTTTTATCATTTAAGGTTAATCAGGAGTTTTATTACATACAAAATTCTTTTGTTGGAGAGTGGCTCTAAGAACAATTTATTGATTCAGTAAATGTTTATTGACATCTATTTTGTACCAATCATGGTGTCTGTGCTGGGGATACAGCAGTGGCTAAAAGGCAATACAGTTGGCTCTCTGTATCTGTGGGTTTTGCATCCATGGATTTGATCGCCTGTGGATTGAAAATGTTGAGGGGTGGATTCCAGACAGTCCAAAAAGGCAAACTTGAATTTGCTGGGTATTGGCATAGCAATTACATTGTATTAGATATTATAAGTTATCTAATTTAGAGGCTAGATAAGGTGTACAGGAGTATGTGCATAGGTTATATGCAAGTACTGCACCAATGTATGTAAGAGATTCAAGCATTCATGGATTTTGGTATCCGCATTGTGGGGGTGAAAGGGGAACTTGTCTGAGCTCAGCCCCCCTCAGGTATCAAGGAGTAACCATACCCCTAAAATGAGATAAGGCAAAACTGTATTTCTGTAATTCTTTCTGGCTGTTTATACTCTTCTCTTTTTTTCTTTGCAGGAAAAGCAAGAATGGTGGTGGCTTTATATCGCAGATAGGAAGGAACAGACATTAATATCTATGCCATATCATGTGTGTACACTAAAAGATACGGAAGAGGTAAGTATCCAACAATATTATTTAGATATAGAAAACAGTATAGAAATCCATTTATCATATACGGCTTATTGCATTTTATTGAAAACACATTTTGTAACTGTTCTCTGACAGCTTTTGGAGGGAGCTCGTTGGAAATTGGTAGAATATTAAATTTAGGTAGACAACTTGGTGGTCTTTTAAAACCTTGTTCTCAACGTATTTTGGGGAGTTTTCACTGTTGCTGTCTTAAGAATATTTGCCTTGCCATATCTCCAGAATTTAGTTACGTTCTACAAACCCTTATGAGTTTTATCCTCGTTGGATTAGTGCTCAGAAATTATGGTTTGTATCCTCATTGAATTAGTGCTTTTGTGTTAAAAACAAATGTATGTACTAGTGATTCATTTTTTAAAGTGGAATTTTTTATTTTATTGCATTGTCCACTGTCAGTGACGTCACTTAAATAGCATTGTGATGAACGTATTTTGTCCTTGGATTTCCTTGTTTTTCTTCTTGATTTCTTTATGTTAGTATTTGAGGAGGAAGGTTATGTCTAGTGGACGTGGTGGACAAGAGCAAAGTTTTTGAATTTCAAGAGAGTTCTGTAATGATGATTTTTAAATCCCAAAAGTTTTTTCCTACCTTTCTAACCAAGTAGTAAATGTTTAAAGTAGTTTATTGTTGTTTGACACTTAGCAATAGTGCCAACTTATGGGTATCTCTTTCACAGAGTAATTTTAATATTTTTTAAAATTTAAATTTTACCCATTTTTGAATGGATAATACATTTGCCTAATTAGTGTTTCAGAAGATATATAGAAGTGCGCACACTGAAACATCTTGTATTCCTGTCTCTCAGTCACCCATTCCACTTCCTGGAAACCATCGATATTACCAAATTTTTTTTTATTCTTCATGTGATATGTAGTAAAGTACAAGCATATACATAGGTATATTCTCCCCAGTTTTGCACAAAAAATATCATGCATCATATTCTGCACCTTGCCTTTTTCTCAGTGATAAAACTTGGAATTTGTACCATATTAATATAGAAAAAAGCTTCATTGTTTGTTTTTACAGCTGCATGATATTCTTTTGTGTGGAAGTTTATTTATCCAGTGCTCAGCTCTTTAGTGGACTTACAAGGTGTTTCTTGTCTTTTGCTGCAATGAATAACCTCCTATCATTCAAACACATCTATAGGATAAATTCATAGAGGCTGTGTACATTGTAATTCTGATAGATGTTGTTAAATGTTTATTTCTCCATAGGGAGAAAGAATGGTCAAGTGTAGTATGTTCATTGCCTTTCAGTTTGTGAGATATAAAAAAATGTTGCAGGCATATTATCATGCCCCCATAGACCATTCATCCATGGCTTTGACCTCTTTCTTTTTCTCTGTGACACCAGCTGAGTGTCCTGTGGTTTAACCCAGTGCTGACACTGGTTCCCCAGACAGCTCAGATTAAGGTTCAGTCCCAGAAGGCTGCTGTTGCCCCGCTGCCCAGCTTCAGATGCCAGTTGCAAGTCCCAGCTTGTCCCCTATGCTTCTGACCAACTGGCTGTAAATCATGGCTCCCATGGTCCCCTCCTTGGGTTCAGTAATTGCCAGAATGACTCAAAGAACTAAGGGTAGCACATTTACCAGTTTATTATGAAAATAGTATGATGAAGTAGATGAATATCCACATGAAAGAGATACATGGGGCAAGGTATATGGGAAGGGATGTCTAGCTTCCATGCTCTTTCTGAGCAATCCGCTTTCCCAGCACTTCTGCATGTTCACCAGTTTGAAAGCTCCCTGAACCCCTTATTTTGGTATTTTTATGGAGGCTTTATCACATAAGCATAATTGATCATTAACTCAGTTTTCATCCTCTCTCCAGAGAGTAGGGGGTGGGACTAAAAGTTCTGGGCTTCTACTCATGGCTTAGGCTTTCTGGTGACTGGTCCTCATCTGGGAGACCAAGAGTTGCCTCATTAGAAGAGAACTTATTCTTATCATCCAGGAAATTTCAAGGGATTTGTCAGCTCAGTGTCAGGAACCAGATCCAAAGACCAAATTTTAAAAAAGAAGATGCTCCTTATGTGCTCTTGTCACTTTGGAATTACAGGGATTTGAGAAGCTCTCTGCCTGTGACTGAAGGCAGAGACATATATGTGTGTGTGTGTGTATATATATATATATATATATATGTATGATGAATGTATTTTCTGTTCTCTCAACATTTGTTCTAGAAATAAGATTTGGCAAGAACTATTCCTGTTTGGTGAAGTCTGTTTTAATTCAACATTTCATTTATTTTACTTTTATACCCAGCTTCATTTCTTCAAGTTATCAAGATAGAACTTGATTGCTCTAAATATGTTTTCTTGAATTCTGGAGATAGAAATTACCCCCGTCAATTCTGCCTCTTTTTATTTTCTTTTTACATAGTATATATATGACACAAATGTCATATATGTAAATACGTTTGTTATCGTTAGAACTTTTGTAACATGTGTCAGGACCTCTTCTGTTATCTGAGTAAGTACTGGCTATTAAATACTCTCTGGTCTAAATATGTTAGGAAGGAGCTATTGTTTCTTCCACTCTTTAAAATACAGATTTTAAGTTCTGATTTATCTTCTAGGTAGAACTGAAGTTTCCTGCACCAGGCAAGCCTGGAAATTATCAGTATACAGTGTTTCTGAGATCAGACTCCTATATGGGTTTGGATCAGATTAAACCACTGAAGGTAAGAATAATGACTATGCTGTAAATGTGGTGTTCCCTAGAAATTGTCATACTGAGTGAAGTAAGTCAGACACAGAAAAACAAATATTATATGATATTGTTAATATGTGCACACTAAAAAAAACTACAAATGAACTTATTTACAAAATAGAAATAGAGTCACAGATGTAGAAAACAAATTTTTGGTAACTGGGGTGATAAAAGTGAGGGGGCAGGGATAAATTGAGAGATTGGGATTGATCATATGCATACTACTATGTATATAAAATAGATAGCTAATAAGAACATGCTGTATAGCATAAGGAACTCTACTCAATACTCTGTAATGCCCATATGGGAAAAGAATTAAAACAACAACAACAAAACCTGGATTTACATATGTGTATAACTGATTCTTTTTGCTATACACCCTGTCAATCAAATATACTCTAATAATAAAGTTTTTTTGAAAATGAATTTTTTTAAATCTATGATGGGTATGGATTTGCATTATTATACTTGTGTGGGAAATGAAAGTTACCACTTCCTCCTTTTTGAGAAATTTTCAAATACCTGAGAAAGAAGGAAGAAGAGAGATACACAGAGAAAAAGAGTGAATCAAACCATGCAAAAATTTTTGTATACATTTTTGAGGTAATAAAGGGAACTTAAAAAAATAAGGTTGTCTATTTGGATAAGTGTATTACATCTTAGGGAAGCAGTTCTAGTTTTGAAATGTAGAATAACATGGAAAGAGGTCCTCTCATAGTTTAATATAATACACTTGATGGACTGCTTTCAATAATAAACTTGTGTTAAAGGAGTATGATGATTTAGAACCTTGAGTATAACTTACCAGCGTGATAGGTCGCAGAGTTGGACATGACTGAGCGACAGAACTGAACTGAACTGAACTGAAAATATGCCATACCTTTACAGGGCCTCACCAGATGGTTTCTGTTTTCTTTAGTAAGGCACATATATTTCATTTTAGAGTATACACTTGTGTGAGTATCATTTGAAGCACATTCTCATCGATGTTACCATTTCACTTGTGAAAGTGAAAGTAGTGAAGTTGCTTAGTCATGTCTGTTTCTTTGCGACCCTGTGGACTGTGTCTGTGGGATTTTCCAGGCAGGAGTACTGGAGTGGGTTGCCATTTGCTTCTCCAGGGTATCTTCCCAACCCAGGGATCGAACCCGGGTCTCCCGCATTGTAGGCACCAGGGAAGTCTCTTGACCTTTTCATAAAAGGCATGCTATTGTGTTAGAGAGATTGTGCTGAAGAAGTGTTGCACTGTGTACTGGGACTCAACTGAAAGTCAACAAAAGCGCGGCTTTTTTTCCCCATGAGGGCACTGGATTTCTTTGCATTGGCTACAGGATGTTAGCTTCGTGAGTAGTCTGGAGGCTGCAAATACCTCTTTGGAAGTCACGCTTGAACTTTTTTTCCATCCACAGAAGACTTATTAAGAACAGTGTTCCTGCTCAAGAGTCAGAATTATTCATCTTTCATGCTGCAGAATAAGTAGTATATAGCTCCTGTAAAATCATTCTATTAAACTACACTAGAAATTTAACTATACTAACATGTTACTAGATTCACATTTTTATTTTGTGGATAAGTATCTGTTCCTAAATGTGTTAAATTTAGAGTTAAAAGATGTAATCTTTTCTTTACAAGTGTTGCTGTCAAAGGTAACCTTTTCTTTACCAGATATTTCTTACATTATTCCTCCCCAGATTTCTAAGGTCTGCATTTAATTCTTTTTTCTAGTTGGAAGTTCATGAGGCTAAGCCTGTGCCAGAAAATCACCCACAGTGGGATACAGCAATAGAGGGGGATGAAGACCAGGAGGACAGTGAGGGCTTTGAAGACAGCTTTGAGGAAGAGGAAGAAGAGGAGGAAGATGATGACTAAGCATGGACCACAATATTTGCACATATTTGCAAATTTTTGCTGTTTTGGAAGTGTATAATAAACCAAAAGCAGTGCAGAACTGATGTTGATGGAAGTGTTGCTAGAAATGGGTGTGTTACCAAGGCATTGGTGGTGCCTTGGTGCAGTCTGAAAGATGCTTAAGGTTTGTGAAAGCCTTTCAGGTATGGGATGGTGCATTTATTTCATCTGCAAATGATAATAAACCCTTTGTTATAACTGTCCAGAAGTGTGGGCTATGTATTATCTGATCATCTGTGGTCCCAGTAAAAGTAAAGGTACATGAAAAACAATCTATAAATGAGTGACCTTTCTTTGTTTAGCTTTAGTTTTAACATTAAAATATGTGTGATAAACACCACAAATGTTTTAAGTAACATCTGCTCAAGTTTTAATGTCTTAATAAGCTCTATTATTCATTTACTGACATTTTGCAGTGATATAAGACTATTTATAACAGCTCCATTCATAGCTTTAAATATTTTATTTTTGCCTATCTTGGTCATAAGTTGGCATTCTGTCACATTCCACATAATCTAGAGGGCTACGTTTTGGGATTTTCCTTTTCTTAATTGCCCAGAGTTACCAGATAGATTATAAAAATGGCTTTTAATGGCTTAAAACATTTTTAAGCCTCTATTTTAGCAGATCAATGCAGGATCTAATTCTTTTTATAAGCTATAGATCTAAAAATGATTGTGGGACCATACGTTCTCTGATGTTGGTGACTTGTGTTACTAAACCTTTTTAAAAAAAGGTCACTATAAAAGCTGAAATACATTCTTAGCTTTTAATCTACCTGACTCTTATCAAAAGCCTTTTAGGGTAAAATATAACATGCAAAGGAGGCATTTTTTTGTATTCATTTTGGACTCCTGTCAATAAAATAGAAGTTTGACTCATTTTATGTTTGTAATGGTGTGTGTCTTTTTACTCCCAGAAAGGGACATATAGGAGAACTCATTCTTTTATTTTTCAACTAAAAGTTTAGTAATACTGTCCATGACTGCTAAAGTGACTGCTATTTCTGTATACTATAGAAAAACCTGTGATTGGGGGGAACTTCTCCCTCACACTCTCACACAGTACAGCCTGCAAGGATCATGCTTACAAAGGGTAGAAATGTGTACATGATGAATTATTGAGGTAAAATGAATATTTTTGTTACTAAATACGGAGGAAGCATAAGTTTATATTATAGTACTGATGGTAATAATCCTCCCCTATCAGAATCTCCATAGATCCAAGTGCTGTCAGAATACTAATTTGTGGCCTTGTTTATTTAAAAGGTTGCCACTTCCCATGCAGAACTACCACTGGTATTTTGTTACTGCAGTAGTTGGAAATACAATTTGAAACTTACCAAAGCATGAATTCTTTTTTTTTTTTTTCGGTTCTAAATTTGGGATGTAGTATTTCCTATGATATGATCAAAGCAGATTTTTTCCTCTGGAGCCTCCATTGTCTGTTTTTGTTTTAAAGGTGTTAGTGAGACCCTTCCTTGGCAAGCAGGAGTACCACTGATTTGTTTGTGAGGATTTGTTTCATTTTGTAAGTAGAGGGTAGGTTTAATTTTCCGGTGAGGTTTTGCTGGGAAGCTGCTGGTCATCTAAGTGAGGTGGAAGGGAGTGAGCCAGCCAGTAGCATCCCAGGAAAGGACAGGTTAGAGAAAACTCAGGCCCTGTGAAAACGAGCAAATGAAACAAAGTGTCAGTATACAGTCCTGGTTTTCTTGAAAGATACTTTTCAAGAAAAGTACTTATTCTAGTGGCTGTTTTGTCTTAAAGAGGTTTTATTAGTTNCCTAGAGAAAGCTGGAGTGGGAGAAATGCAGTATCTTCTACAGGGAAAGAAATTAAAAAAAAAAAAAAATGACTAGCTCATGGGAGCAAACATTCTAAGAACCCATCTGAGACTTTTTCATATAATTTTATTTATCACTTATTTTTGGTTGCACTGCGTCTTTGTTGCGGTGAAGAGCGCAGGGAACTTTTCTCTAGTTTCAGGGAATGGGGGCTCCTCTCCAGTTGCAGGGCCCAGGCCTCTCATTGCCATGGCTTCTCTTGTTGCAGAGCAGGTGGGCTCTGGTGCACAGGCTCAGCAGTGGCATTTAGCTTAGCTGCTGCACGGCATGTGGGATCTTTCCAGATCAGGGCTCGAACCCACGTCTCCCGCGTTGACAGGCAGATTCTTTACCACAGAGTCACCAGAAAAGCCTAAGGTATTTGTCCATGTTTCTTACAGCGATCAAAGAGACTTTTTCCAAAAAAGGGTTGGAAAGCCATCAACCTGAGTTCCCATACAGGGACAGAAATTTCCATACGGCAAACTTTCAAAGCACAATAAGAAACACAATACACGTGCTCTGTGATAGCTTCCCATGACTCCAACGCGTGCTGAATCCGGGGTGCAGTTCTCTGTGGGAGCCAGAATACGAGGAACCAGAAACATTGAATTAAACACTGGAACCAAGTGCTTTAGAAGTCAGGGATTAGACTGAAAGGTGTAGGTACGGAGAGATAGGAAAAGGGAAAAGGGAATGAGTGTGGCTTTTTTAGTAAACTCAGGGAGGTTGGTGTGCTTTCATACAGGGTTTTGTATTATGGGGCAGTGGCGTATAATGGTTTCTTAGTGCTAAGGTGAGAACTTTAATTTCACAGGTAATTGAAATTCTTTATGTGTATTTGAAAAGTAAACCACAGTGATTCAATCTGTGATAAATCTGAAAATCTCTAGTGGAAATATAGATAGATAATAGACAGACATGCATCTATATTCCATCATGTATTTGATATTACCTCAATATCTAATGCAACCAGCCATTCGGCATATCTTAGGATACCTTCATCTTCTTTGCTTAATAAAGAAGCATTCTAAAAAGTATACAATTCTAGAATTTTATTATTATTTTTTAATGCTTTAGGCCACACTCAGCAGCGTGCAGGATCTTAGTTCCCTGGCCTGGGATTGAACCCAGGGTCCTGCACTGAGAACACAGAGTCTAAACCGCTGGAGTGCCAGGGAACTTGTTCAAAATTCTAGAACTTTAGAATTTATTTAGTTATTTATCTAGTGACTTTCTTCTGGCCTTATATATATACATGAGAGAAAAATGAGGATGGCTCTAAAAGAAAGCAGGCACAGTCCCTGGGAAAGTCATGAAATTGATGATTCAAGCAGAGGGATTCTGTGACACACAGCGTGTGAGCAGCTTGTCACGGTTTATCCTGTTGCTAGAACACTGAGGTGTTTCTTCTTCCTTGGCTTCTCCCTTTGGACCCCTCCTACCCACCCTGTGTTTCTTAACGTGGCCACAGAAGGTCTCATGAAACATGGGCATTGCCTCTCTCACCTCCCACTGCCTGTGAGTCACTGGTTTTTCTTGATTTCTCCATGATTAAGGCCAACTACTTTGAAAGGGCATTTATAGTTCTTTATGAATGAACCTCTGATCTATTTTTTCCCCAATCTCATCTCTTGTCATTTTTCTTCTCGATACATTCTTGTCGAAGGGCTACAGCAAAACCAGAATGTTTTAGGGGAACTTAGGGCACAGATAAAGCCAAGTCATTGTTAAAACAAACTAGAAGTAGTTGGAGATGGATTCTTTGTGGTTACTTTCAACAGGAACATGAAAGCTTATATTCTTATCAGGGTTTGATGAGAAGCAGCGTGTGAATAATGAAAGTTCATTGCCTGTTCTGGAGGAGTGAGAAGTCCCTCTGATCTTGGTGCCAAGTCATGGCAGGTGAGTTTTCAAGTCCTGCTTTAGTAAAAGCACCGTCTCCCACTAACCTCTGAGACATTGGAACAGAGTGATGACATTGCTCCTCTGTTCACACAAACGTGACCCAATCCTTTCCCCTGTTACATGTGGATTAAGACAAAGACTATTAGACAATAATGATCAAGAACCTAGACTTTGGTTTAATTAACATGTAGAATTAATTTTCTGCTTTACACCTACTAAACTTGGAAACATTGCAAACATAATCTTTTAAGGGCTCCAAATTCTTATCTGAAAAACGGAATTGCTATTTGTACTTTAAAAGAAAATAAAACTAAAAAAGCAAAACACTTACAGTGTGGAGACTGCTGGTCTAAATTTTTAGGATTTTAGCTTTATAGATATGACTTTCCTTTCACTTTTCAATCCAAAGTGACTAAGAGGCTATGTTCAAATTTAGTGATCTTCATTTTACTTTCCTCCACTGCACAGAAGATCCAACTTCACCTAGAATTTGAACTATTCTTTTACTGTATTCCCAGGTGGCCCAGTGGTAAAGAATCCACCTGCCAATGTAAGAGATGCAGGAGACGGGGATCCGATCTCTGGGTCGGGAAGATCTCTTGGAATAGGAAATGGCAACCCACTCCAGCATTCTTACCTGGAGAATCCCATGGACAGAGGAGTCTGGAAGGTATAGTCCATGAATTGGACGTGACTGAGTACACACACATCACCAGAACGGTCATTGATTCCATTCCATTTTTAAAATAATTTTTTCACTTAATTTTTAGACTTGAAAATGAAGGAAATGGCAACCCACTCCAGTGTTCTTGCCTGGAGAATCCCGGAGACAGGGGAGTCTGGTGGGCTGCCGTCTATGGCGTCGCACAGAGTCGGACACGACTGAAGCGACTTAGCAGCAGCATATATAAAATACACGGAAAAATTACTCAAAAATTCTGTGGTCTCTTAAAAAATGACGAAAACACATACACACAAAAATCTTCCATCTACTTTTTCTTTAATGCTATAAAACCTCTTTCTCTTTGCAAAATTTTGCTAATATTTGCAGTCATTCAGTAAATAAAGGCATATACTCTGTTTTCTTCACATAACCAGAAAAGCAGGCCCCTTTCTACATTAACTCCTCTATAAGTATAATTTTAATGAATGCAAAAACATTCTTTACCAAAGTTGATATCCTGATGTAGTTTAACAATTAACAATTGTTTACCAATATTTTCTAAAAACTCAGCATTATAGATAATATTTGAGGAATTTCCCTATGCTTATATGTTTCTGTGATATTTTCAGATTGCTTTTTGCTTGCCCCAAATAGATTTACCTAGTTAAAAAAAATGAATATTTTATGTTTTTACATTTATTGTCATATGTAACATTAGTCATTATGATCTGCATGTAGCATATCATTGTATGCAGAAAGATTATCTATCAATTTTCTTTCAATCATTTGTACAAACAACTTTAAAAACATTTTTATTTTTATGTACCAAACACAATTATAGATGGTGATAATACACTTGTGAACAATACAGAAAAGCTGTCCTTTGTTAGGAGTTTCAGTAGAGAAAGGAACATATCATAAATCAATTAGGANAAAAACATTTTTATTTTTATGTACCAAACACAATTATAAATGGTGATAATACACTTGTGAACAATACAGAAAAGCTGTCCTTTGTTAGGAGTTTCAGTAGAGAAAGGAACATATCATAAATCAATTAGGATGAATGAAAATGAAAGGTCGACAGGAAAGAAAGAAGGAAAGGAGGAGGGGAGAAATAACTGAACAAGAGGAAAAAGAAAATTTAAAAGAGGTTCAACAGTGAAAGAGGCTCTGCAGACAACTGTAATGTCTGTAACATGTAATTGGCCTAATTAAGAGCTGTCTGCTCATTCCCTCCAGTTGTGTCCAACTCTTTGTGGCCCCATGGACTGTAGCCCGCCAGGATCCTTTGTCCATGAGACTCTCCAGGCAAAAATACTGGAGTGGGTTGCCATTTCCTTCTCCAGGAGATCTCCCCGACCCAGGGGTAGAACCTGAGTCTCCTGCGTCTTCTGCAGGTGAATTCTTCACCACTGAGCCACTAGGGAAGCCCATAATTAGGAGCTAAAGAACCAACAATTTTAATGACAAAATCAGTGAATTGAACACCAACTTTAAATAAAGGCAGGATTATGTGCCTGTCCATAGGATTAGGAAATAAAAGTTCCAAGTTCAGCATTGTCATAGAAAAATTAAGCAAGTGAAATAGCAATCAATTATGGGGAATTCAGGGCTTCCCATGTAGCTCTGATGGTAAAATATTTCCCTGCAATGCAGGAGACCTGGGTTCAACCCCTGATTCCTATCCCTGGGTCAANTTTGTCAACAGAACAGATAAACATAGATGAAAACCATCAGTGTGTGTATGTAAAGTGAAAGGTTTTTTTTAATGAAATCAAGCCACTTAAATTGTGTAGTATTTTTACCTTTTTGAATTGGTGAAGTACTTATTAAAAGGTACTCCTCCAGAGGAGACCATCAGTGAAAGTCTTTCAGTTATAAATTTTTGTTGGACAACTTGATTGAAGCCCTATGTGCATATCTCAGTCTCAAAGTCAGGTGTTCATATCCTTTAACAATTAAAAAAATTTTTGTGAATTTTTTTAAAATTAAGGAGTACATGGAATAAGATTTTCTGTGTAGAGCATAACTGTGTTCTCTCTATCCCAGCCTGCACTGCGTGCTGGAGAAGGATGAGCCTGTCTGATTGTAGGGCTCCCTTGCAACGGGGGAAGCTCAAGTCCTGGGTAGAAGCAGAGCAGGCGGACACCAACGGACTGATGTGGGAAAGGGGAGCGAGGGTGTGAAGGAATGTAAAGAGGCTCTGAGCATGTTATTCTTGACCACAATATTTATGCAGTCGTTTGCTTCAGCCGAGCAAAGAGAGATACTGGAGTGGTCTTTAGCAACAATTGTAATTCCAAATGTAATTCCACATCTCACGTATTTTTCAAAGAGTTGTTCATTGTTCACCACCTGTTCACTGAATTTCATTGTGTCCAGGTCTGTGATCAGACACTGGGGCTATTTAAAAGAATTTGTGTTCTTATGGCTCACAGGTATTAAGGCAAGCAAATAAATGTATGGCAATCTATTTTAATCCGTTTGCATTCTAATGGTCATTGTTTGGAATGCATTTTTTGGTTTTTCCACTGTAGGCAGAGGAGGTTTTGTTTCTTTTTTTAGGTGCTAGCTATTTGTTGGTTTTGAATGTTTCTTTAAAGCTTTTCCTCCCCAAATATTACACTTTACAGAATCCCCAGGCTAATCTGCTCTATGGTAACTAAGACAGCTGTCAGTGAACTGTAATGTGACATTGTACTAGCTCTGCAGTGATTAGTCCAATTATGTCTTAAAAAGTTAGCATCAAGCATCTTCACATTTAAACTTGATGCTCAGGCTATTTTGCAAAACTTAAAAAAAGCTGTGATCTTGTACATTTCTCTGTAACTAGATAAAAATTCAAATCTAACAATCATTGGCATGCTTTAGGGCTGTGGTTTTAGGTGGGGATGTGTACCTCCCAGGAGTATGCAGTAATCAGTCTATTGGGAAAATGTTAAAGTGGTTGTTTGTATTTAATCTCAACCTTTTAAATTTCTATTTTTGTGTGTTTTATAATGTACATAATATATTGTACAATTGTACACTTCTATAATTTATAAATAAATACATTTATTGGCATATTAGACATTTTTTTCTGATTTCAGTGCTTGATTAAATATCTGGATATGCTGCCTTAAAGTGTTGCTGTAGTGCTGTTTAAAGTGTTGGTATAGTGCCATTTAAGCAGAAATGAAGGTTTGGGGTTTTAGTACTTAACCATTTGAGTTCGTAAGATGATGCTCCTTTGCTAGAGTCGAAGGGCCAGCATTCACTGTGTAGCAAAGTGGTTCTTTCCTGAGGTGGAACTGAGCAGGTATGGTGACAGGGTTCATAGATGAGCAGAGGGTTCTAGGCAGCTGTTGTCGACAGAATGAACGTGGAACAGGAGAGGGCAGAAGTGCTAGGTGCGGCTTCAGGGACTTCCAGCAAAGTCTGCAGCTCTGTTTGTGGTCCCTGCAGTCAGTGGCTGCCACAGATTGCAGGTGAGTGTGAGAAGGGCCGTCCACTCTTCAGCGCTAGATGGTCCAGCACTAACCTGTCAGGCTTGGTATGCAAAGGGAGCTGTGCACATTTTACCTTTGTGAACACCTGAAGTTTACGTTTTAAAATATGCGTAACTGCTGCAGTGGATACCACTCTGTTGTTAAGTTGCCAAGTCGTGTCCTCGTCTTTGCGACCCCATGGTCTGTAACCCGCCAGGGTCCTCTGTCCATGGGATTTCCCAGGTAAGAATACTGGAGAGGGTTGCCTTTACCTTCTCCGGGGGATCTTCCTGACCCAGGTATCAAACCCTCCTGCATTGGCTGGAGGATTCTGTACCACTGAGCCACCTGGGAAACCCCTGGATACCACAAAGGGTATGAGCAAATTTCAGAAAGAACTTTAAACCACTTTCCTGTAGTTTCTAGCTTGGTTCCGGTAGAGGGCGATACGGCTATAATTTTCTTTAGTGAAAGAGTGGTTTAGTTTGTGAGACAATCAAAGACATGCTGTGTAATTTATTTCTATCATCACCTTCTAGGCTTACCTCCTTCCTCCTTAGTGTTTTCTTTCTTATGTATGTCTTTTAATATATTAAACTTTTTGGTTTTCTGGCTTTATCCATTGAGCCCGTTTGCAGCAAACTCCAGAAGACAATCCACATTTATTAATTGTGCTAGAATTGTATCAGATTCTTTGCCTGAGAGAAGTGGGAAGTCGGGTAGGACGAAGAAATCCTTTTATTGTACAAAATTAGTTTTTGGATGGTGTCAAAAACCATGAAAGGGTCTGACTGTGCAAGCTAACAGCCTGTGCAGTGTCATGGATGCTGGCAGAAGATAGACCCCCCAAGTCAGAGGCATCACAGACAGCTTCCTGTTGCCTGTTACTCCTCTGTCCCCCAAGTTCCATGGGGCCGATGTGAAGCAACCAAGGTGGATGCTGCATGCATATGCTGAGGAATTTTGAGCTCAAGAAACCTCTCTAAAGTGTATGCAAGCATAGCTGCCCAAGAGGGAGGTACTCTTTCTTCCAAGGCTGTTCCTTATGCAAATATAGAAGGATAGTTTGGAACAAAAGCAATGTGCCTCTGCTCACAAGGTTTGCAGAAACATGAGATAGCTATAGAAAATTGTCTCTCAAAAGTTAGAATTCAAAATATATAGTTTCTCAGTTTACAAAGACATGACCTTCCCCGATGGTTCAACAGGTAAAGAATTCGCCTGCAATAAAGGAGACACAAGAGACTTGGATTTGATCCCTGGGTCGGGAAGATTCCCTGGAGGAGGGGATGGCACCCCACTCCAGTACTCTTGGATGGAGGAGCCTGGTGGGCTGCAGTCCATGGGGTCATGAAGACTCGAACACGACTGAATGACTTCACTTTCACTTTTTACTTTCATGAATTGGAGAAGGAAATGGCAACCCATTCCAGTGTTCTTGCCTGGAGAATCCCAGGGATGGGGAAGCCTGGTGGGCTGCCGTCTATGGGGTCACACAGAGTCAGACACGACTGAAGCGACTTAGCAGCAGCAGGACCAGTGAGACCATCCTCCTTGACAATAAACCTCTTACAGATGTTTTGTTGTCAAAGATAATTCTATGTTATAGTTGAAGACAGTTTACTTAACATGTGTGCCAACTAAAAAAAGGTCCAGAATTTTCCAAATTGAATCCAGAGCAGTGTGACAGTAGAAAAACGGGTGTCTAGAAATGGACACTATAGTTGTTATATACTGGAACCATAAAATCTTTTGATAATTGCCTCTCTGCCTTTCCCCCAAACCTCAACCCAAAATGTGTCCTTCGCCGACACCCTTCCACCTTCTCTCCTAAATCACACTCTTCCCAACAAACTGAAAGTGNGGAAAACCGGTGTCTAGAAATGGACACTATAGCTGTTATATACGGGAACCATAAAATCTTTCGATAATTGCCTCTCTGCCTTTCCCCCAAACCTCAACCCAAAATGTGTCCTTCGCCGACACCCATCCACCTTCTCTCCTAAATCACACTCTTCCCAACAAACTGAAAGTGTGCCTCCAAGTGAGTCTGGATCCTTGTAAAACAGCTGCCGTTCCTTTTTCCTAAGATGCTACCCAAGTCCAAGAAGGCTTTGGAACATCTTTGACTGAATAATCAAGGGACCTCTGAAATACTCTTCTGAACAGTTGTGCTGGCATCTGATCATCCTTTGAAAGAATATTTATTTTTTTCCAGTGAAAAGTATTTAGAGATGATGCAAATAAACTGAGAGGGTAGTCACATTGCTTATTATTTCGATGAAAACTTAAGCATGTGACTAAAATTCAATGAGTGACTTTTAAAAAATCATGATTTTTATTTAAAGTGCACTGAGGACTTCCAAGGAGACTTTCAGTAATATTACAGGGGTAACTATAGCCTCCCTCATTTTTAAGAATTAATCCACATCTATATCTTTGTGGAATTAGTCTACTTTATAATCGCATCCACAGTGTCTTCAGCTTTTAAATTTCTTGATTCTCTGCCACTTTTCTTGCGACTCCAGTTGCCGACGATGCTGTACATCAACTTTTCAAAATTTTCCAGAAGCCTACATTTCCTCTTTTTGACATGACAACACATAAATGAGTGAGAGAGAGAAAGGGGAACACCGAGAGAGGTGCCCCCAGTTGAAGGGAAGCAGGGCCTCCCTTCTAAGTATCCGAGTTGCAGCTCTCCCCACCACCAAGTCCCTGTTCAGAACTCCGCAGTTCCTTCACCATCCCGAGGAGAAGATCCTGCTCCCTCTACCCACCCCACTCACCAAGTGCTGATCTGGGTCTATTATCATGGAAATTATAAGGATTAATGCGATTTTCAGCAGGGTGCTCTTGAGAATTGGGGATGAAACTAGTGTTATGACTCACAGCATTATTTCTTTATACACCGAGCCCCCACATCTTTCAAATCTTCTGACTTAATGACAGGATATCACTTTGAGTGTCAGGAATGACACCTCAGGAGCAGCACATTTCAGATGAGCTTAGGTTTGAATTTTGAGTAGAATTGTGACTGTTTCGGTGTGTTGAAAGAATAATATTTAGAACGAGAAAAAAAAAATCATCTCCCTTGGTATAATTTGTAAAGTTTTCTTTGCATTTAGTACTAGGTACTTACAATCTGATTGAACCAAGTGCCTGACCACACCTCCCCTCCCTCAACCCACTCCACAGCCTAATAAAAGAGCCCGGGATATAGGTATGGAAGCAAAATCCATGGCTTTTAGTCTTGGCGCTACCTCCATTGGGTGGCATTAGGGTGGGGAGTTAATGAGAGCTTGAGTGTACATGCTGAGGCCCTGGGAGGCTCCCTGTCCCCAGCTCTGATTCGCAGAAAGTCCCACTCTCATCTGTGCCCACAGAGGGCAGGGCATTGACCTGAGGGAGAGACATGGAAATGAAGATTCAGGTAAGAGACGTGACCCGTCACAGTTGGTGACAGACCTGGAGCTGGGAGCCAGG
Organism: Neotragus pygmaeus; assembly: GCA_006410875.1. Classification (NCBI taxonomy): domain Eukaryota; kingdom Metazoa; phylum Chordata; class Mammalia; order Artiodactyla; family Bovidae; genus Neotragus; species Neotragus pygmaeus. Next base: position 1,682,564 of record SJYV01055494.1, read on the forward strand.
CACCTTGCCCTACAGGGGCTACGTTGAACAATCCCCACGTCTCAACTCGCACCGCTGCTTCCAATAGCAGGACGAGAGTGGAAGCCCATCACTGCCTGGGCTCCTCCAGGGGCTGCAGGTGCAGGTTCCTGAGGGAGAGGGGAGGGGCAGAGGACGCACAAACAGTGGACTGTGGTTTACAGTTCTGGGCGCTTCGGATGCAAAGAGAGCAACACACAAAAAAGCAGACAAAGATCCCCGGGGACATTCTAGAAGAGGAGAAAGAATGGACAATAAACAATCGATAGATCGTTTATATGGTATCATCGAAGGTGATGGGGTTTCCCAGGGGGCTCAGTGGTAAAGAATCTGCGGCCAATGCAGGAGACTCAGGAGAATCCCATTCACTCCCTGGGTCGGGAAGATCCTCTGGAGAAGGGAATGGCAACCCTCTCCAGTATTCCTGCCTGGAGAATCCCCATGGACAGAGGAGCCTGGCGGGCTACAGTCCATGGCGTCACAAAGAGTTGGACACGACTGAGCATGCATGCACACATTGATGGTGAGAAGAGTGATGGGAAAAGGAAAGTAGAGAAAAGCAAAGCAGGCAGATGGAAAACAGGTTTTGATTTTTGTGGTCAGGATGGGTCTCATCTCAAAGCTGACATTTGGGCCAAGGAGGGAAGAAGTTAGCCGTGCAGATGTTTGGGTGAAGAGTGTTCTAGTCAGAGGGCGAAGCTGACACACAGGCTGTAAGCCAGAAGCAGCTGGCAAGCGTGGGGAGCAGCAAACAGGACATCAAGGTGGCTGGAGCAGAGTCAGGGGAGAACAGCAGCAGATGAGCTCAGAGACACGGAAGGCCAAGGGCGCAGCAGGAGAGGCCCTGAAGGTTGTTTAAGGACTGTGGTTTCTGCTCTGAGTGAAGGAAGAGCCACTGCTGGGTTTTGAAGAGAGGAATGACAGCATCTGGCTTCTGTCTTCAAAGGATCCCTCTGGCTATTGTGGTTTAAAAACAAGAACAAATGAAGGAGAGAAGGGTTGAAGTAAGATGACCAATTAGAAGGTTACTGAAGAATTCTCCCTGGAATTTTTACATGTGTCGTGAGGCAACGAGTAATATAGAGATAGACCTCAGAGACTGCAGCCTCGTTCCAGACCACTGCAGCAAAGCAAGTATCACAATAAAGTGAGTCACAAGGTTGGGTTTTTTTTGGTTTCCCAGTGCATATAAAACTTATATTTGCATGATGCTATAACAGTGTGCAATAGCATTATGTCTAAAAAAGCATATGCACCTTAATTAAAAATACTTTATTGCTAAAGCACCATCATTGAACCTTCAGCAAGTCAATCTTTTTGCAGTAGTAATATCAAAGATTATGCTTACAAATCATCACAACAAATATTATAGAGAAAAAGCTTGAAATATTGTGAGAATTACCAAATTGTGACACAAAGACATGAACTAGGCAAATTCTGTAGAAAAATGGGATTGATAGACTTTCTTGAAACAGAGTTGTCAGAAACTTTCAATTTATAAAAAAGAAAAAAACACAATAGAACTAGGTATGCCTGTATGAAGGAAAGGGAGTGTTGCTCAGTGATGTCCAACTCTTTACGACCTTATGGACTGTAGCCCTACACCTCTGCCCATGGGATTCTCTGGGCAAGAATACTGGCATGGGTCGCCATTCCCTTCTCCAGGGGATCTTCCTGAGCCAGGGATTGAACCCGGATCTCCTGCATTACAGGCAGATTCTTCACAGTCTGAGCCACCAGGGAAGCCTCTATGCCTGCATAGCTCTCCCTTTGTCCAAGTTGGGGCTTCCATGGGCTGGCAGCCATGTGGAGGTGGGGTGCAGTGTTTGGATTTGGGATGTGCATATTTTGAAGGTAGAAGGTGCTGATCTCTATAAGAGCCATTTCAGTGGAACAACTGGAGACAAAAACCCTACTCCAAGCAGGCTTGAAATTCCAAATGGAAATTATAACTGCAGTATTGGGACCAGAGCAGACAAAGAGGCCAGTGACTCAGACTGGGAATCCAGAAACAATCCCACACGTGCAGATAGACTCACACATTTAATATATGTGACAGTTTGGCACTGCAGACAATGGGGGAAAGGAAGGCATTTTCAAAATATGGTGCTAGGACAATAAGAAATCCATTTGGTTAAAAAAAAAAAAGATGTAAGGCTTCTGTCTCATGCTTTATACAATAATTAATTCCAGGTTGCATGTAAGTCTAAAATTGAAAGACAAAACAATGAATGCTTTTGAAATATAGGAGAATTTATTCATGACCTTAGGGTAGGATACAATAAGCATATCTAAAAAGGAAAGAAAATTGAGAAACTGAATTATATCCAAATAAAGGATTTCTGTTCAAAGACACAATAAAGAAATGAAACAGCAAGCCCCATAGTGGGAGAGATATTTGCCACACATGTATTTGACAAAGGACTTGTATCCATATTAAATTAAAAATGCTGACAAGAGTGGTAAGAAAAAAAGGCAGATAACTCAATAGGAAAATGGGCAATAGGCTTAAAAAGACACTTTGTGTCACAGATTGGGTTCTTCAGAAGCAGACCATGAGAAGGAGTTTGTGGTATGAGAGGTTTGTAAGAATCAAGATGCTTATTGTGAACCAAAGGGAGAAGAATCAGGTCTGGGAGGAGAAAGGAGCTGAACTTCAAGGCAGGCTCAGCAAAGCCCAGGCTAATCCAGTGGAGGTTGCTCACTGATGTGTCCTGCGTCCCATGTCAGGTTGATGCAGCTGTACCTTGCTCAGCCAGAGTATGAGCTTTCCAGGAAGAGCACGACCTTGGCCAAGGTGGTTCTCTGCTGTTGAGGCTGAACCTGAAGAAGCCACTGGTGGGAGGCTGTCTGGGGACCACACTTCCTGCCGCTGGACAGTAAGTCCTTCCTGGAAGAAGGAGCTGAGTACCATGTCTCCATATCTACTACAGTTCACAAAACACTGTATGCTAAGGTCCAAAAAGACACACAAAAGGCTGCTTAAACCCTTTAGCCATCAGGGAATGCAAATGAAATCTACAGTGAGATATCACTACAGACTCAGAAGAATGGCAGAAGTTGAAGAGATTGACAATGCCAAGTGATACTGAGGACAACTGGAAATCTCATCTACTCCTGATAGGCTTGTAACTTTGTAGATTACTATATAAAACAGTTTGCCATTTGTTATTAAACTTGATGGGGTTTCTCAGGTGGCTCAGTGATAGAGAATCCACCTACCAATTCAGGAGATGCAGGAGACTCTGGTTCAGTCCCTGAATGGTGAAGATCCCCTGGAGGAGGAAATGGCAACCCACTCTGGTACTCTTGCCTGGGAAACCCCATGGACAGAGGAGCCTGGCAGGCTCCATAGGGTCCATAGGGTCGCAGAGTGGGACACAACTGAATGACTGAGCACACCCCGCTCCCCCCGCCACACACTAAACTTGACATGCATAGACAGTGACTCAGAAATCACACCTTTAGGAATTTATCCAGCAGAAATGCATGCATATATGCATCAGTAGGCATGTATAAGAATGTTCACAGATGCGCTATTCATAACAGTCCCAAACTAGAAGTAATCTAAATATCGATTGATAATAGAATGGATAAATCAAGTTTTCTATGTTTATTCAAAGGTTGAGGTGGGCAGCCTCCAAGATGACCCCCAGTGATGCCTGCCTCCTGGTGCTCACACCCTTGATGGTCCCCTCCCACACTAGACAAGGATGATCTGTGTAAGCAACAGCTTACAGCAGCAATGTGTCACTTCTGAGATTAGGTTACACAAAACGTTGCAGCTTCCATCTTGGGAGCTCCTACAGTCACATTTTTTTTCTTTTTCTTTTGGACTCTTTGCTCTGGGGAATCTATGTCATGAGCAGCCCTATGGAGAGGCCCCTGTGGCAACACTCTTGTCAACAGCCATGTTAGTGAAAGTGGAAGAGGATCTTCCAACTCAGACTAAGTCTTCAGTGATTATAATCTCAGGCAACAGCTTAACTGCAGCTACATGAGACACCCAAAGCCAGAATACCCAGCTAAGACATAAATGATCCCTGACTTTTAGGAGGTAGGTAATATCATTAATGCTAGTTTCAGCCCACTAAATCTTGGGGTAATTTGTTACAGAGCAATAGATAACTAGTGCAATGGGTTTTATAAAGTAATGAAAATAAATGAAATGCAGTCACATTTGTCAACATGGGTGAATTTTACTAACATGATATTGCATGAAAGAAGCCAGGATCAGAATCCATTTTTTAATTATCCTACTGTTAAAGTTCAAAAACCAGGTAAAACTACAGTGTTGAGGGATGCATGCCTACAAGGCAAAACAATAAAATAAATCAAGCAAGTGTTGGTCATAAAAGTCAGGATGGTGGCTACCTTTGGGGGCAGACAGGGAAGTGGGCGGGGGCCTGAGAAAGGCTTCTGTGCTATTTCAGCAAAAGTATTTGTTTCAAATAAATCATTAAGCAGTATGGTTCGGTTTTTACCTTCCTCCCCCCACCCTTTTTTGTATATGTGTTGTTATTTCATGATAAAAAGGCAAACAGAGAATGGGAGGAGAGAACTGGAGAAAGAGTGCAAGCAACNCCAGGCTCCTCCATCCATGGGGTTTTCCAGGCAAGAGTACTGGAGTGGGGTGCCATTGCCTTCTCCATGAAAAGGACTGGTACATAATATTTCCCCAGTAAATGTTGGTTATTATTATGATAACAAGGGTTGTGTTTTCTATACCACTGATGCCCTTGTCCAGGACACAGTCCTAGCTCTTTACTTGATTCTTGTGTTGGAACCACAGCTCTCCACCAGCAGCTGACAGAGGAGGATTACTCTTCAGATAGAGGCTACTCTAAGTAGGTTTGTGTTTGGGAGGCCCTAAAATTAGCCTGCTCCCTCTGGACACTTCTTGCTTACCACAAATCCAGTAGCATTTGTATGGAAAGTGAAGCATGCTGCCTGTGGTCTGAGACAGAAATGTAACCACAGCACTAAAGAAAATTGACAACATGGCACAGCCTAAGCACCCTGATCACAGCCCAGGGATGTAGCCCAAGACCTGGAGATACATTAGCTCTGAAGGGGCCCTTTTCTTCCCACAGACTCCTGAGCTTGTCTGCAACCATCCTACCAAATTTCTTTTCTCTTATGTGTTTGACTTAAATTTTTCTTGAAATTAAAAATATGAACTTAATTACTTAAGACCGTATAGTCACGGTTGCGTAAAGAAAGAAATCCCAGTAAAATTACCAATTTAAAAAAATCTAGCTGCCATCTATCTAGTTTTTTAAAGCAAGTCAAGTTTAGCTAATTTCTATTTTAAGCCTCATTATGCGATTTACCTGTGCTGCCAATGACTGTATCCCAGACACCCTTGACTTAAGGACAGGTCTTGTGAGCCCCAAGGACCAGAATCACAAACCCTCACAGAACTGGATAGGACAACTGAAAATTCCTTTATTTCAGGCAGATCCTGCCAAGCCTTTTTCTTCTTTTACTGGATTTGGGAAATAGTCTCGATTATTTAGGAAAATTTTATTTGACTTCTCTGAAGAACCATTTTAAAGTGAAGACTGGTCATCTCAGGCCAACATACTTTGCTGAGTGTAGTGTAGGATTATGTTCAAGGCCATGGGCATAAAATACTACCACTGCTTGCCAAACGGAAATCATCCATTGGATCCTGTTTTCTTTGCTCCTCCTCTTCCTCTCCCCCTTTAATGAAATAAACTTGTATTAAATGAGCAAAATGAAAAACTACCAAACTTGCCTTTTCCCACACAAAGCAAAACAACAAAATTACATGATTAAGTAAACTAAAGTGGTGAATTTACTTCTTGCTCAATAAGTACAATGCTTTGATTTCAGAAAAATTTAACTTTTTTCTATGTTTATAATCTGAGGAGGGTGATTTCTTATGGGACTCTGTATATATATTCAGAAAAACCTCAAGTTGTAATTTCATTTTTTCACTCTTAGTAACTGTCCAAGTTGTGGCCTAAACCTTAATTAGCCCTGGTTGATGTTTGGTCCTGGCTAAATTTGCTTGTTGCCTATCCCTAGGAGTAAGCCTGTGGGTGGTCACATTAAATGGATGTTTCATTTTGTAGGAAATACTTGGGAATAAAACGTCAGGATAGGGTGAAAGAGGTGGGCAATGGGGAGCCTTGCTCCACTTAACAAAGAAAAGAAGAAAAAGTCCCTTTACCAGTATAAATTGATTTGCCACAGAGAATAAAATAGGGCATGGAGAGTGAATAGCAGCCCTTCTCCCATGTGAGGACCATTCCACCCCATGAGGCCCCTATCATATTTATGAGTATAAACCATGCTTACACTTCTGCATTTACACACAGGTCCAGGGCCCAGGTCAGTGCCCTGTTTAAAAGAACTAACCATATGCACTGTATGCAGCTGTATACATATGACCATGGTATGCTCACCTGTGTAGGCACACTCTTCTGGCAAATGCAGTCTCCTAAACAGTGATGTCATTAGAATAATTCTTTTTGTTTTATTTGTCCAAGGTCAAACATTCACTCTTTCAGATCACTGGTATCTTATAAGCCCGGTGCTGGCTCACACTGCTGCAGGACTGGGACAAAGAGATGATGTTACAGTCTGGTTTCCATGGCAACAGAGGAGGGGTAATGAAAACCGAAATGTTGGAAACACCCATTCTGACAATTGGAACATAATTCAGGTTATTACAAGGATGTAACTACTAAAGAAGCAGAAGTGTCATTACCTTGCAGCTCGTGTAGGCAAAAAAGCTACACTGCACATTTCTCTAGTTGGGCTGCTAAGAGGAAGGAAACACACACACACACACACTCGCACGCCTCGTTTTCTGCATGTAAAATGTGTGTGTTCTTTAAAAGCCAGTGGTTGGCTGGTTTTCCGGACATGATGTGGTTGAAGCTGTCATCGTAATGGAAATTCATTGCTGTAGCTATGGTAAATCGAGTTTTCTGCCTGTGCTGAATGCATTAGTCTAATGAGATGTTTGCAGCCGGAGAGCAGGGCTGCTGGAGACTAACTATGAGCTACTAACACACGGGTGGAAGATTAGCTTTTGCAACACTCGGTTTGCATGTACTGAAAGTCATCTGTCTTCTGAGTCAACATTCCCGGCCTGGTAAAGAACCTGATCAGGGCTCTGGTGCACGAACTGTAGGTAAGGGAGATGCACAATCGGTGGGTGTGCCGCTGACATGGGATCCTTCTCTTTTCACTATCAGCATGACAGGTTACCTGTTTCAGATCTCCTGGGTTGCATGTCTACCTTTACGACAACGCACAAGCATCCTGCACTAAAACTGCTGAGGCTGGCAGGTAAACTTTAGTTCCTCCTATTCAGAATACAGAGATTTCTTGGCCAGATCCCAGAGGGGGAGATGTGGTATAGAATTATATAGTTTATCCATTTGGTGTGCATACACTACTTGCACTCTGCCTTTGAATATGTAGAGAGTTACTGTTATTCCCAAATGTGAACTCAGATAATTGGTTCACTTTTTTTTTGGCATGGTGATTTCACTTTTTTTGTTTTTTAATTATAAAAAATGACAGTATATCTCAGGATAAAATATATTAGCCTAGAATTTAATGTTTATAATCAATATGCTGTGAACATGCAGGAGTGGTATTTAACATTGAAGTTTGTGTTTTATATCTCAGATGGAATATTTCATATGTCTTTGTGTTGGTTTTTCCTAATTTACCAGGAGAGACAAGAATACTATTTATTGCCAGCTGCTGGTGTTGGTTAGTTTTGGCAGAACAAAAGCAAAAACAAAAACCAACCAGGTGATTGTGGAGTGTCAGGAACAGTTTACCCAAGTTCGAATACAGAGTCACCTCCTTCCCAGGTGGGGCTTTTTGTGACTTGAATCCAGCAGCTTGAAGCTGCCTATCCAGGTTGCTTGCTGAACAGGACAGGACAGTGAATGAGGGTGAGGTGCCAGCTGCAAGGGAATAATTTCATTGATGGTTCAGGTACAAAGTCAAAAGTTCTTTCCACTATCTCTAACAGTTTAAGAGAAGAGGCTCTGGATTCTACAATGATACTCAAGAGTGTCAAGACAATCAGTAGCTTCCTGAGAAAGTGGCTTTTGGGTTAGTTTCAGAAATTGTGGTATTTGAGAAAGTAATCCAGTCACTTCAGAATCCAGATATTTTTTGTATACTTTGTTTTTCTTTTTTTTTCGGAGGAACCATTTTTGAAAACTGAGAAACATAGTTCTTTTTCATCCTCATGAATTTTTTTTTAAATAGGCTATTTGGAGTGAAAGCATAAAATAACTTTGAAGGAATTTACAGTGTGGAAAAGTAAACTACCTAGGGTGCAATATTCCTGTGCAGCAATTTTTTTTGTGTGTTGTTTGGTAAAACTAGCCTGAAAAAATGAAGTGGGTATTTGAGCAACAGCATCCGGTAAAGATTACCTAGCAAAACAGTAATGAATCGTCTAAACTCAAATAAAATGTGAATGTAGAACCTTCAGTTTTAGGGAAGTTGTTTGGTGACTTCACAGTCTTTATCTTTCAAACATATTTGTGACAGATATTTTTAAAAAGATGAATGTATTTTCTTTATCTCTGTAAGTTGTGTATATGGAGAGGCTATGTATTATTTTGGTAAATTTGTGTCTGCTTGATTTGTGGAATTATAAGAAAAGTGAAAATTCCACAAATACCCAGTTCTTTTAACATGTTTAAATTTCTTCCCTCTGCCACTTAAATTACTTTTATTTTGCTGCCAGCGCCCACCGCCCGAAACAACAACAATAACAAAAACCTAACAAGTAAATGAACAATAATAGAAACAAAAGAATAAATTGCTTTCGATAATTTATTTGCTTTTTGTGGTGTGTTTTTGAGGCAAGTGAAACCAGCAGAAGCAGTTTCACTTTCTATAGTTCTTGGTTTCTGGGGTTTGGGGTCGCAGGGGTTCTTCCAGCAGCAGGTAATATAAGCAGTCGAGCTGCTAGAACACAAGCCAGCCCAGGTACTGTCTCTGCTCTAATGCTTTTGTATTGAAAATTCAAAAAATAATGAATTTTTAAATGTGAAATGTTTCCTTATTATAAAAATGCAAGCGATGCCCCAAAGTATAAAGATAGGATTTCTGGTTTTTTTTTTTTTTTTTAAATTTTAAACTTTAACTGATGTGAAAAATCAAAAGCAGAAACCTCTTATATTGTGGCGGCTTTTATGTATTTTTAAATCTCAAATTTTGACCTTAAACACTTCAACAAGTTTAAGGAAACATTGCTGAAGTGCCCTTTAAACAAGGGATGTCCAGAGAGAAATCATCTTTATGCACACGTGGAGGTAGATTTTACAGGGTTTGGTAGGTTTGTTTACAGTCTGCCGCGGTGGGCGGACACATCACACATGTTCACTCGCTCCTGAGGACGCTTTAGAGCGAACGCGGGTCGGGCAGAGATGAGGCGGGGCTCAGAACTGGCACCCTGGGGCCCCCGACAGAGCTCGGGGGGTTGAGGTTCCTCCCGAGGCTTTACCCCTGGAAGCCGCAGCGTCACCCCAACGCCAGGTGGCCCGGCGTGCTTATCCCGATCCACCCGTCCCGGAGAGAGCAGGAGGCGACACCGCCTGGGAGCCTAAGAGCCCGGACACCTCCAGTTTCATTCCCTGAGGCTTCTCCTCCACCGAGCCTCTGCTTTTCTTTGGGGAGGGTGTGGGAGAGAAAAGGAAAGAGATGAGGAAAGACTCTTCCATCAAATTATCGAAGGGCATGCAATTCGGTTTAACGTTTCGGAGATGAAGTTTGTAAAAGCAGTCCCTTTTGGTGTGAGCACATCTGCTTCCTCATTTCCGGGGGCAAATCTGACATTTCTAGGAGAGAACTCTGTGTGAGTGCCCCCTGGACATCTTACTTCTTAATCCTGCAATCTCTCAAAAGGCTTTTTAAAGATTTACACGTTTTTAATGCTTTTGTTGCTTTCAAAGGCAGACAGGTGAGGAGAGGCAAGGGGGATTAAAAACAGCCACTGGGAGAAAAATCAAATGGTTTGGTACCTATATAATGTAACAGAAGCCACCACTGTGTCTAGTAAATTACTCTAAATTTTAATTAATGAGTCACAAAAGCCACACCATAAGCTTTAAAAATTACCCCTTTATCAATAAGGTGATAATTAACTTTCTCTGGAATTAGCAATTCTCTCAGCCCCGGGCAGTATGCAGCCTAGTAAATTCTCTGGAAACTTGCCAATTTTTAACAATTGGTCTTTTGGCAAACCTACTGGATTTTAATTCAAATGTCTATTGTGACATTTTCTAACGTGATTCCAAGACCATTAGGATCACCCAAATTGTGGTACAATTTCTGAAGTTTGAGAGTGGCTCAGAGTGTTTGGATTGCCTTTGCATCTGTCGCTTTGTCTTTCTTCATTTTCCTTTTCTACCTTTCCCCAGTGGCCCGCCCCCTCCTCCCCGCCCCGAAAAAAACCTCTGCATTTGCAAGAACGCCACAAGCTAGTCTCTGCTGTAAATCTCTGCTAGAATCTCTGCTGTAAACCTATGTGGTGACGCCTGCGTTTGTTGCCACATACAGACCAAGTTCGAGTGGTTGGCTATGAGCCCATGTGGTTCTAAGTGTTTTTCATTGTTGTTGCGTTCATCTCGGTTTCAGTTCTGGCAAGGGTTCATTCCTCTATATGTCTGCAACCTCTCACCCGCGGTTTGTCCGATGCCGAGATTGACTGAGACTGATGAGAAGAGCTGCAGGCCATTTTCGACGGGCTCAGGGCTGTTTGAAATCTGGCTTATTCTGAGCTATGTGGATTAACATCTGAGAAGGCAGAGGAGCCCTGAGCAGCCTGCTCTACCACGAACCCTCCCCTACCACGCACTCCACAGAGGCTGGAAGGCAAGTGGTGATGGGTGTAGATTGCTCCTTCCAGGAGTCAGACCTCTCGCTTCACCCTCTGGGTTCTTTAAACACTAGCATCAGTGAGCTGTTACTTCTGTCAGTCAAAAGGGCTGGATAGGACCGGGTGCTGGAGACAAAGCTTCCTGCTGGGTTAAGCTGGCAGTTCTGATGCAGTCAAGAACATTCCTTCCTTGGCAGAGTGGGGATGGATAGGAACAACCAGCAGAATTTGTGCTTTCTGGAATAAATCAGCATTTTTCAATCTGAAGAGGCACTTTGCCACCACTGAGATAAAACACCTCTTGCTTCTTGCAGTGATTACTTCATGGACTACTATTTTAGCCCAGAAAGGAATTTATTACCCAGTGGCAGTTCTCACTTTGCATTAAGCTGAAAAGTCATTCCACCGAGTCTGTGTGACACCGTGAGGAACTGGAGTGTATTCTGAGATCCACAATGGGGGCTTCCCTGGGATTGCTTTCGTTACTGTTTGACCAGTTGTGATTTATAGAGAATTGTAGAAATGCTTCTTTACCATCCCATCAGCTCAGACACATTCTCCCTGAATTTTTATTTGTGGGGAGGCAGGTGTGCATATCTTTGTCATCAGCTGCATTTATTGATTACGTAAGTGCAAGCTGGCCCCAGTGTTGCTGCTTTTTTTCCCCCTCATGTTAGTACTTTTTAGGAAAGATTGCACCCTTCTTTGAGCCCTTTGGGGAAGAGGTTGGGCTGAGGAGTGGTGGCCTTCCTGTCTCCATAGGGCATTCAGCACAGAAGCAGAGGAATGGAGTTGGCTGTTGTGAGAAAATTAACGTGCCGGGGAAAAATAGTGTCATCGCTATACTTTGAAAGGCGATGATGTTGTCTGGTTAGGTCTATGACTGTGACTCAACATTTGGGAGCTGAATCTTTGGTAACAAAAGCCTTTGCCCTTTTTGTCTCTCTGTGCTGACCATTCTAGAGCAAAAGCCCCAGTTCTTTCAAAGCAGAAATATATGGCTGAAATTCAATCTAATGAAATAGACAGCCTTTCATCAAGATGGGCAAACTTGGGAGCAAATGATGATCTGGGCAAAGCAAAGAATTATATGGGTTGCATCCTAGTCCATCCCAGGGAAAATAGCTCTAAACCAAGGTAAAAACCAGGGAGAGAGCCTGTTTCATCCCTCTTCCAACGAGGACTTGACCATTACCCTCTCTTCCTGTATCCCTTGGTGCAGTTCAGAAAGGATTCAGTAAGAGCCAACAGTAGCTCATGGCTGTCAGCTCACAGAGCTTATGGGTCGTTCGTTTTCTTTGGGAAGGAAAGATTTTCTATGTTCCCTTTCACATTTGTCCACACGTCATCCTGAGACATGGTTGTTCTGATGAGAAAACCAGGATGGAGCGCCAAGGAGTGTGTTTTTCTCTGGTGTCCCGAGCCAGGCCTTGAGCCCTCTTGCTGGACTGACGTTAACACTCAGCGGCCATGTGTCGGGGTCTGCCTTGAATGCAGCCTTTGAGCAGGCCTGGGGCTGGCATCAGGATTTGAATCCTGTTTTGACAGAGTTTTGGTAAAAGAAAAAAGGAAGAATTGAGAAAAACCCAAGGTACAAAACAACTTTGGGGCATTCATGCTTTTTGTTTTGGAGCTGGTAGTTGGAGGCTGTGTTACTTAATTCCTTTGGGTCTAACTGTTGCAGGAAGAGGGACCCCTTCCAGGGCCCGAAACTGGGCTCTTGTCTAACACTCAGAAATGAATTGTCTGAGGAGACACATGTGCTGACAAAGCAAGAGATTTTATTGGGAAAGGGCACCCGGGTGGAGAGCAGTCGGGTAAGGAACCCCAGGAGAACTGCTCTACCGCGTGGCTCGCAATGTCAGGTTTTATGGTGATGGTATTAGTTTCCAAGTGGTCTTTGGCCAATCATTCTAAATCAGAGTCTTTCCTGGTGGTGCACGCATCACTCAACCAAGATGGATGCTAGCGAGAGGGATTCCGGGAAGTGTTCGGACATGTGGTGTCTCCTTTAGACCTTTCCCGAACTCTTCCGGTTGGTGGTGGCTTATTAGTTCCGTATTCCTTATCAGGATCTCCTATCATAAAACAACTCATGCAAATGGTTACTATGGTGCCTGGCCAGGGTGGGTGGTTTCAATCAGTGTGCTTCCCCTAACATAACAATTTCTAAACTATAACAAGCCAGGAGGAATCATTCTCATTCTTTGTGGCCTTCCAGAAAAGAGGCTGACCTCTTTTCTTCACAGCCTTTAGGATTTAGTGCCCTCACTGTTGGGAAATCATGGTGATGTCAAGGTTTAANACAATTTCTAAACTATAACAAGCCAGGAGGAATCATTCTCATTCTTTGTGGCCTTCCAGAAAAGAGGCTGACCTCTTTTCTTCACAGCCTTTAGGATTTAGTGCCCTCACTGTTGGGAAATCATGGTGATGTCAAGGTTTAATCAAACCATTAGCTTTTAAGATATGCTCTTTATTCTAAAGTGAATAACTCCTAAATTCACTTTATCCTAAAGTGAATAACTTTATCCTAAAGTGAAAATAAAATGTTGGGTGAGGCATTGGGTTTCTTGATCAGGAAAGAACTCCACTGTCGGAATGCAGTTCTATCAGTTTTCAGTCCAAAGAAACCTGTGGTCATTAGGGTGATTCATGCTGTTGCCATTGTTGCCTGTGCTGGGGGGCTTTGCTGTGAGATTTGGGGGTCAACAGCCATCTGTGCGTTCCCACTTCTATTGAGCATTCCCCCTTTCAGATGCCAAAAGATACTCAAGCACATTTGATTTCACCACTTTACAATCTCATTTGTAAAGGTGCTTCAAGTGGAAAGCTGTAGAAAGCTTTAAATTTTGGTGCACATAATTATAAAGCATAGGAACAGTGGGGAAAAAAATCCATCTGGCTCTAATGCCTGAAATCATCACCTACAGTGTGAAAATATAGCCCTTGTATTGAGTATTTGCAGTGTAATTAATACTAAGTATTTAGCATAAATAATAAGAGCAGACTGTAAGGTGAGACTGTGTTGGTGCCTAATGTGGAAATAGTTAATTGGTCCCACAGTGAGAAGCTGTACAACTGTTTTGTGTTAATGAGGCCAAGTGAATATAAACTCTCTCCAGGGAATCAAAGTTAGAAACTGGAGTTGGGGTGCAATGTGTGTGGTGATGTGTGGGGGCCAAAGGTACACGATGCCATAAATGAAGTGGTCCTTTCTTTCTATTGCTCTTCTTTTAGTTCTGAAGTCATTTGGCATGAACCCAGTAAAGAGTAAAGTACCTAAAATTCTCTGATAGCAGAGTAAAGAAAAAATACATTCAGAAAAGTTTGTCTTTTACACACATTTCCCTGGAAGCAGCCCAAATCTGCTAGGATCAAGTGTGGAGAAATTGAATTCCTACTAGTTGGCTTGAGACCAGAGTAGTGTAGGATAAATTGGAAGTACAGTCATTAAGGGGCTTCCCAGGTAGCTCAGCTGGTAAAGAATCTGCCTGCAACGTAGGAGACCCCAGTTGGATTCCTGGGTTGGGAAGGTNGACGGCAGCCCACCAGGCTCCCCCATCCCTGGGATTCTCCAGGCAAGAACTCTGGAGTGGGTTGCCATTGCCTTCTCCCCTTCCCATCCTAAACAGAAGCAAATAGTCCCTGAGCTGTTGTATCAGTTCACTGTCACTTGTGACCTCTGCAGTCTACTTTAAGCAGTAGGCTAATCCCATCCTTGTTCTTCTTATTCTGAAAAATAAAAGTTAGCCCAGTGGCAGCCCCCTGTACTCTTCAGCACTGTTTGCTCCTCAGCTCCTTCTGTGCTTTGACTCCTGCTGAGACCTGTCCGCCTGCTTCCCGCGGCAAGTATGCAAGGTTCGTCCCAGACCAGGTGCATCTGCCACTGCAGATACTGTTCCATTTGCAGGCTAGTCTTGATCCCCCTTTGTATCTCCAGGATCTGGCACACATGCCCCGCACCTAGTAAGTCATAAGTTCAATAAATATTCATATAGGTCTGAATGTTCAAAAGATAAATGCTGAAAGCTAATTAAGAATTGATTTAACTGCTGTTGCACAGCCTCAGGAGACCTCTGAGAAGGGGAGAAGATCTGGAAAATTATCCGGGAGGCCCCTGTTTGCTGACTGCTAACCCCCCACTGGAGAGGGGCAAGGATGAAAGCCATTATTTGTTTTCTTTTTTTGACCTTTTCTTTCACAACCCAGCAGTAGAAGGCCACAATTGTGTCATTGTGTGCTCTTCTCCCTCCCTTTCTTTTTATGAGTCAATCAAATCATATTTGCCGAGGATTCAGTGCCTGCTGGGCCCCAGGAGGTCACACTAACTTTACTCGGCCCAGGTACAATAATAACATCCTTGATTTCTCTGAAATTGTATGAGAGGCTTCCAGACTTTTTGGACTAACATTTTATTTTATTTTTTAATTTTAAATTATTTATTTTATTTTATTTTACTTTACAATACTCTATTGGCTTTGCCATACATCGACATGAATCCACCACAGGTCTGACATTTTAAAATGCAACATCTCCCACTCCAGCCTCCAGCCAGAAGCAAAAAGCCCTGAGAGGTGACACCCCCTTGGGTCTCAGTGGCTAACATCTTGTTAACCAGGTGCTGGTTGGGAGAGGTTGTGTCTGGCACAAGACACAGAGCCTCTCTGAGCCATCATCTGTGTAGATTTGACAGACTCTTCATCTGTGTAATGGGGGTACATAATAATACTTGCCTTAAAGGCTCACAGTGAGAATTTAACACAATAATGTGTGCACATTCAGATGCTTCTTTCATTCATTTACTGATTCATCCTCTGTTTGTTACCCTGTTGATCCTGTGTGTTGCCATGTCTACCAGGGCCGGCACCTGCAGCGTCTCAGGCACAGATATCAGGGAAGCTTCTTACGGGCACTGGTGGGACCTGGGATCCCACGCTCCATGGGCAGTGTGTCCCAAGGGGAGCAGGAGCTGCTCAGGGAAAGACTGAACATAAACTTGGCTGTTGTATCATGGGCTGGCAGGCCTGTTCTTCAGAGGCTTTGTACTCGGAGTGACCAGCCACCGCTCCTTATCTGGACCCCAAGTGTGTGCTGTGACCGCTTCTCCTTTTCCAGTGACCTGAGAGTGTCATCAGGCTCTGAGCCATCCTGGAAGACAGGACTGAGCCCAAGAGTGTGCTGTGACCGCTTCTCCTTTTCCAGTGACCTGAGAGTGTCGTCAGGCTCTGGGCCATCCTGGAAGACGGGACTGAGAATTTGGCTGTGCTCTGCACACCACAACGTGCCAGTGGGGCCCCCTGGAAGATGGTGTGTGTGTAGACCTGATCCTTGCTCGCTGGCCACGCCGGCTCCTCCTATAAGCCCCACAATCAAAGAAACACACACGGTCCTTGTATACTGGGAAAGCAAAGCTCTGCCAGTGAACACAGAGGACCAAAATTAGTTAAGGGCTGTTGCCATTCATCTCTAAAATACATCTTTCCTTGACTTGCAAAGAGGCGAGGGCTTTGGTTCCTGAGTTGTTTTTGTATTTGTATTCTATTAAGTGATGTATCATGCCTACATGGAGCCAAGGTGTGTATCTTTCTTAGACAACAAATTCTTCAAGGGCAAACATTGAGTTGCTAAGTCTTGAGACAACTAACAAAGTGTTTTGGATACTTTAGTGTTTTGCGAAGAGTATCATAATGCCGATATCATAGTTACACATTTATACACTTCAACCTGAACAACTGTGTGCCTGAAATTTTGTGTAAAAACATTTGTGTTGAAAGGATGCTATCTAAAACAGCCCTGTGTGAAATCCTTGAGGCATTCACAACCCTCAAGACTGCTGAGTGGATTCCCACTTCATGAGACATTGATTTAGACAGTTG
The DNA here is from genome assembly GCA_006410875.1 of Neotragus pygmaeus. Taxonomy (NCBI): domain Eukaryota; kingdom Metazoa; phylum Chordata; class Mammalia; order Artiodactyla; family Bovidae; genus Neotragus; species Neotragus pygmaeus. The sequence continues at coordinate 1,699,352 of SJYV01055494.1, forward strand.
TGATTTGTCTTATTATTAAAGCTTTAAGAATCTTTCTGAGCAAAGTATTTTAAAGGAATCTAGGCCTACAGTTCACTTATATTACAAAACAGTCTTGAAAAGAAAGTTTGCTTCGTTGATAAAGATTGAACTAGAAACAACCAAAACACCAAACCACTACTACTTTCTTAAAACTAAATGTAAAGTATAAATAGAGAACAAAACAGGAAATCGTGGTTTGCAAAAAAAATGATATAGTTGTAGCTGCCCTAAAAAGTGACTTTCTTTACACTGTAGACTGAGTTCAGAGCCCAAGTGACAGAAATTCACTGGTTCTACCTCCCAGCAGAGACAACGTCTTCCAGTACAAGCTGCCCTACTGCTACTGAAACTATAATAATCCTTTAAAAGTATTTAGATCAGCCCGTAGTTCACAGGCACTGGCCAAATAAGTGTGCTCCTGTGTCTCTCCAGTCATCACATGCTCAGTGAGTTGATTGTGTTGCCTAGTAAAACTCCAATACTTTGGCCACGTCATGTGAAGAGTTGACTCACTGGAAAAGACCCTGATGCTGAGAGGGACTGGGGGCAGGAGGAAAAGGGGACAACAGAGGATGAGATGGCTGGATGGCATCGCCAACTCGATGGACGTGAGTCTGAGTGAACTCCAGGAGTTGGTGATGAACAGGGAGGCCTGGCATGCTGCGATTCATGGGGTCGCAAAGAGTCGGACACGACTGAGTGACTGAACTGAACTGAACTGAACTGAGTACCACTTAAGCTTTCCCTTTGTGTCAGTGCCATCTCTTTGGAGCCTATAGAGATGTGTCTTTTTGTCCCTCTAGCAAGCTCCATTGCCAGCTCCTGGCATGCTACTCAGGGCTGACCCTGGGAGGCAGCTGGAGGAACTGGTGAATTTATGAATGCCCCCTGAAACGGCTGCTGGTCCAATCAGTCACATCACTGGGCTATTATCTGGTCGGTGTGAATGCACACAACGATGGCACCTGATGAGTGTGGCACCCGCAGGGTGGCTTGTGAAGTGTGGTCCTTGAGGAGTCCAGGGCACCTGCCCCATCCTACCCCCCACATGTTAGTGCAGGTAGCTCTGCTGCTCAGAGGCTGTGGATGGCAGAGCCACTCACTTATTCTTCTCTGGAGTAAGAATTTGTAGATGCACTAATTTATTTTATTTTCATTTTTGAATACACATGAAATATAAAAGGTAGAAAACTGTGCAGAGAAAAGTTCCAGTCCCCCTGCTACCAGCTCCCAGATGATTGCTGCCATTTTTTAATACTTCCTGAGATATTTTATGCATATAAAAGTGTATATTTATATCTGTGAATATTTGTATATGTAAGTATATCTTCCTCACCTACCATATGATTTTAGCAGGCTATCCATGCTACTGTGTAAACTTAAACATTTATCTTAAAGATTATGTGCTCTTATTTTTCTTAACTACAATTCTGCTGACCACAGCAAGGGCAGAAAGCATTCTATCACCTCCCTCCTCCACACAACCCAGGGGTTTGCAGCTATGCAGAGCTCCAGATATGGCAACAGAAAGACAGACTCCATTCTTTGAGATAGCAGGAAAGATGGGAAATTCCCAAAGGAGTCTTTCTTACAAAGTTCTGCCTGGTCACTAACTGACCGGCCATTCCATGTCTGCCTATAGGGGTCTAACTAGGAAATCTCATTAGTACTTAAGGGCTGGGCATCTCATATAGGGAAATGGAGGTATAGGGATGGACGGGCCAACCCAGGAGGCTGGACCATTAGCCATAGTCCCTGCAATGGTACTACTGTAGGCTAGATAGGAGGTGGTGATGCTGCAGGCAGGGCCAGGCCACCTTGCAGAGTGTGGGACTGTGTGGGCCTGTCTAGTGGGAGCTGGAGCCTCAGAGCATAGGCGGTTTCTGGCAGAGCCTAGCAAAGTTGGTGGATGATAGAGCCCTTGGCTTCACCCATGCCATCAGCCACCCTCCAAACTCAGATTGGCACCTCCCACTGGGCAAACCCAGCCAGCAGTCAGCTGTCATGACAACCTTGGAAAGCCACTTTGGGTACCAGGCCTCTCATACAGAGAATTGCTGGGCAGTGTGAGGGATGGAACTTGAAGGCGATAGGCCCATGGAGCTGTTTTCTGTAAGGATGCCACCTGAAAGGGAAGAAAGGCCTCTCAGTGTGGGGAACTTGATTTTTTTAAAAAGAGATGAACATTTGAAACAAGAAGGTGGGTTTTGCCAAAAATTTTACTTATGTTTTAGGTTCAAAAGATTCATTAACAAAATAAATCATTCATCACACAAAATGAACAATTTCAGTATTTAATAGAGGATTATTTGGATTAATTTCAAAATATAGTCATTAAAAGAAGAGAAATAGAAACAACAGAAAAGAGTTGTGCCACATACATCACCAAATTGGGTTGACCAACATACAGACTTAAACAGCGCTGGGAAAGTCCCTTGTTAACAGCAATTGGGAATTCCAACAGGGAAAAGGTTCNAAGAAGAGAAATAGAAACAACAGAAAAGAGTTGTGCCACATACATCACCAAATTGGGTTGACCAACATACAGACTTAAACAGCGCTGGGAAAGTCCCTTGTTAACAGCAATTGGGAATTCCAACAGGGAAAAGGTTCTGGGCAGTGCATACACCCCATGGATGAGACTTCAAATTGCAGTTTGGGGGCTCCTGGTTCTAATCATAGGCTGCATACTGATATTATCATTAGTTTGCATGCAAAAATGCAGCTCTGATTTTACTTTTTATAATGCTGTTTGTTTCAGCTTGTGAGTCATAGGATTTCCTTAGACCCCAGGCAGGGTTGAGGGGTGGGGTTGGCCAGACTTCCAGGGGCCTAAGACTTCCAAGACCCCTTCCTTTCTTTTTAAAGTACCACCTGACTTGCTATGCTTGCAGGCACGCACAGAATCTGGTCTGTGTCCAGGCGGATCAGAAGCAGGTCAGAGGCCTGGTCTCCTGCTTCTGAAACCCAAACAAGACTTCCTTCACGTTTATTTCCCTAACAAGGTAGCAGCCAGTGCCTTCTGGGCTTGGCCTCTGCTTTCCCTTTTTCTCTCAAGTACACCTCTTAGGAGCGGCTCTAGGCCAGACGGCGGTGCTGGAGTTAGAAGCAAATTTCTCTTCTTCCTGTGCCAGCTGAGGGGACTGGTGAGACCCAGAAAACAGTTGATTGATTTACCACCCAGTCAATAAATAATTTGTCTCTCTGCAGTGTGCCTCTCATGCTTTCAAATGTTCTAATGCTTTCCCTAACCCTGAAGATCAGGATGCGTGTTTTCCCCACTTTGAGGTGCATATTCTCTGCTCTTGCTTCATGTATCTTTCCTCCTTAAGTATATAAATTTTGTCTCTCTATCACCCTGCACCCTTACTGGCTCAGAGGTTAAAGCGTCTGCCTCCAATGCGGGAGACCCAGGTTCGATCCCTGGGTTGGGAAGATACCTTGGAGAAGGAAATGGCAATCCACTCCAGTATTCTTGCCTGGAGAATCCCATGGACGGAGAAGCCTAGTAGGTTACAGTCAATGGGGTCGCAAAGAGTCGGACACAACTGAGTGACTTTACCTATCACCCTGCACCCTTACTGCACCCTTACTGGATACAAGGAAGTTTCCAGTATTAGCAAGGGAAGAGCTTTTATAAGTTTGGCCAAGGGTGGAATGGATGTGACAGATTTTAGAATCTGCCCTCTCAGCCAATGACCAGTTAGTTACAAGGGAGTGGGAAAGCGCTTCACCTACCCAGCAGCAGAGCTGGAAGTTCTGGCTGTGGGCAAGGAGACACTTAAGCCTTGAAGTCTCTATATACTTACTATCTGCATCTAGAAGCTACATGTCTGGGGACTGAAGGAATAAGTCTGCACATTGTAACCCCTCTAAAGACATTTAACAGACTCATCACCTAAGAATGTTCTGTTGAACCCACTTTTTACCTGGTTATTATGTGTGACAACTGGGGCTACCCAGTCCTTTTTGTTCCTAAGTTGGTTCCCATTTTTCCACAACAAATTGACTTATTTATCATTTCTTTGTATTAGATGTGGAGAGACATTTATCATTTCCATGTGTTTTTAAACATGGAAAGACAAGGGCATATCAGTATGCAATCAATGGAACAAAAATACCTGTAGATAAACCCTTCCCTGGCGGCTTAGTGGTAAAGAACCTGCCTGCCAACACAGGAGATGTGAATTCAGTCCCTGACCCCCTGGAGAAGATAATGGCAACCCATTCCAGTATTCTTGCTTGGGAAATCCCATGGACAGAGGAGCCTGGCAGGCTCCTATATAACAAAACTCTCCTATACTTATTAAAATCAACAAAAGAAATATAAATTATATTACATTGTATTCTTACTTATATTGCATTTTAAAAATTACAAATAGAGTTTGGTGCACCTTAGCTTATTCTTCTGAATATCAAAGAGCTCATAGCCTTTCACAGTCATTCCAATTTACTATATCACCATTTATTATTGTTGATTCATAAATTGTTACAACTTGCTTCTTTGTCCTCTTAGCAGTCATCCTTGTCTGATAATAATAAGATGTTCCAAGCTAATTCCGACCTTTCTCTGTCCCCCAGATATGGAATCAGCTCTCTAAGGAGTGTTGGTTTTATTGTAAGTGGAAAATAGTATCAGAGAGCAAAAAGTGAGTGCTAGGAGTGAGTCCACATGAGTGATGGTTTTGGCTTCTGTTGGCCCAATTCTTGTGACAGAATTGGGGAAAAAAATGTATCTTAAGGGAATATACTTTTCCATTCAACAGATTATATTGCTGTCCTGCTTCTTATGGTAGGAAGCTTTCATTGACCAGCAAAGTGTTCTATTACATTGATACGTTTCTATTCAAAATTAAAACATTTGAATGCAGAGCTTTGACCCTGACTGTGGGCTGTGAGCCTCAGTGAGATGGCAGACTCCACAGTGAACCCCGTTGCCCCAGGTGCCAGGTGCACTCTGTGGGGCAACATTGTACCAGGTGCTTTGAAGTGCAGAATGACAGATGAAAGAAACATAGCCCCTGGCCTCCAGGGGTGCACAGAAATCACTTATGTGCATGAAACAATGAGAGAATGATATAAACCATCATTCACTCAGTGCCTGCCGAAATTAGTGGTGCAGGCAATAGGCAGGAAGAAAGTTGAGAGAAGAGAGAGACCAGTATGTAGAAGGGAATGTCTCTGAAGCAGAAAGACTTGGGCCACCATGGAGAGCAGCCGAATTTTAGATAGATGGCAAGGTGCATCTTAATCACTTGAAACCACCTCACATACAGACCTAAACAGAGTGGGGAGCCATGGCTATTAAGGTGCATACGAGGCTACTGGTGAAAAAAAAAAAAATGACACTAGAAATTCTGGCTTATGGTGAATTCAACTGGTGCCCCAGAACAAGAGAAAATAGGACTCTGGTTGTACTTTTAAAGTGACAGTGAGATAGAGCGTGACACTAAGGTCAGCGACCCATCCCATGCAGAAGGAAATAATCTCAAGTCCATTAGGAGGCTAGAGAGCCTTGTAACAACTTCCTCTCAGTACTTCTAGAAACAATAGGCGGCCATTGCCCCTGCCTCTGGTCTGGCTGGCCCATCCCTTCTCCAGGGACCACCAAGCATCCCTACTCTGTTGCCAGTTCTGTGCGCTTAGCTTCTTCTGCTTGGAAAAGCCAGGCTCCGATGTCACCTTTTCTGTGCTTCTCCTGCCTCCACTCTTTCCAACCCAGTTAAAAGAATGATTTCTTTCATCCCTGATGTTCGCATGTCATGTAATAGGAAATCTTTTTTATACCCTCTACTCCATGTATCATTCTTGCCTTCTTACTTGTCTGCTTCTCCACAGTGAGTATCTGAAGAGATGTGAATTATTTATTCTCATCTGTAATCCAAGTGCCTATGCATAATACTTGATACTCACTGCATATTCAACAGATGTTTGTTGGATAAATTAATAAATGAGAAAGTGAATGAATGAGTGGATACATAACACATGCCTCAGGATTGAATTAGGTGACTCAGTGGTCCCATGGGATTGATGTATGCTTTGAATTTGATAATTCCTTTTTCTTTACCTTGATGAGCACCATTAGCCAGGATCTTGATTTATATATATTATATTTGCAAGGTTAACAGGGAAACTGTCATCCTCAAATTCATAGACCAGATCTTAGTTTCTCTTGGCTTCAGCTATAATATTTCTAACCAAGCCTTTTTTTTTTTTTTTCGGGGGGAGGGGTGGTTGTGTAAGATGAAGGAGACTTAGGAAACCAGCATCAAATCACTTGATTTAATATGTTACCAGGATTTGACAACTACTTAAGGGGTTATAACATGGAGATTTAGAAACTTGAATGTTATGTTGTTCTAGGGACAGAATCTGTTATTGTTTCCTAAAACTCTTTGCTCCAAGATGGCTCCGATTCTGAAGTGAACAGAGGCCATCTGTATTCACTGAAGTCCTCGAGAGAAAGCAGAGAAATTCAGAGGTGTCATATACACCTTGAGATTTTGACAGTTCTCAAATGATTTATATGATTGGTGATATCAGATTATGTGTCCATGGCTCAAGTGTCCTTGGACAGCATTTGAGGTCTTCAAAGGTCTTTGGAGATGAATGGAAATCTCTGGGTGGAGAGCAGTAACCGAGGAGCCAACTGGATAGAAAAGCCTGCAGGAGGTGGTATCAAGGTGGGTAAGGGTGCTGAGCTGGTTCTCTTAGGGGCCCAGCAAAGCACCCCGTCCACCATCTGTTTATGGATAGTCTTCTTAGCTCTGAAACAACCTTCTTTGTAATGTTGGTTATAACGTCTTTTTGCCTTTTGTTACAATTTATTTGAGATGCTAAAGCAGTGGCCAGTGAAGTTCTGTGGCTTTGGAGCCCATTAGAAAACAAGAAAACAAAAGGCCATCGAAAGAAACAAAAATTTCCAATACAAACTTTCAGAGAATGAGAATTAGTCACTCATTGTTTATTTTTCCCTTTAAACTGTTTTCCTACCTATGGTTTAAAGTTTTCAAACAATGCAGAATGGTACAAAAAAGAAAGCAAAAACATCTTTCAGTATTCTTTTGCCCAGACACCACTACTATCAGCTTTTTTGATGCTTATCTTTCCCAGACCTCTTTCTATGCCTAAGCGCATGCAGATTTATTTCAATCTGTATATATAAAAAGGTTATGAATAGAATCATACTATAAATGCCACTTTATAGTCTTTATAGATGCATGTATGCATATGTATGTGTGTATTAATATATACACACAAGTATTCCATTTTATGAATGTGAAATAATTTACTAAACTGAGGCTGCTTTGAGAGATATTTTGATTGCTTTCAGTATTTTACTATTATTAATATAGATGATGTTTGAAGAATATCCTTAGCCTTATATTTTTGTTTTTTTCCCTAGATTATCTTCTTAGGACAAATCCTTAGGAGTGATATAGCTAGAATAGGAGCGTACACGTATAAAGTTTGTAAATGATGGTGGTTTGGTCACTATGTTGTATCTGACTCTTTGTGACCCTATGGACTGTAGTCCGCCAGGCTTCTCTTTCCATAGAGTTTTCCAGGCAAGAAAACTGGAGTGGGTTGCCATTTCCTCCTCCAGGGAATCTTCCCAACCCAGGGATCAAACCCGAGTCTCCTGCATTGCAGGCAGATTCTTTCCCGACTGAGCTACCCCATAGCAATAAAGTTTGTAAGTGATTTTCAAATTGCCCTCCAGAAAAGTTAGCCAATTTCTAACTCTACCAACCATAAATGGAAATGTCCTCTATACACCCTCACCAACATATAGTATTGTCAGAGTTATTCACATTTGTCAATCTGATAAATGACAAATGATACCTCAATTTAGTTTTTGGGAAATAACCAGTAAAGTTCAGAATCTTTTTTTTTTTTTTTTTGTAATAATTGATCATTTATTTCTCTCTCTTTCTTCCTTCTTTCCACCCCGCCCCCTTCTCTTGTTCTTTTCTTTCTTGCCTTCTCTAACATAGCCTGTGCTTTTGTGAGTTTTCTGTGTCCTTTGCCCATTTTTCTATTGGAGTGTCATTTTTATTTTAATAATTTAAAAGAGTTCTTTATATTAACCTTCTGTTGGTTCCATATGTAGCAAATAGTTTCCTCAGATTTTCATTTATTTTCAACCTTCTTCATGATTTTACTTTTCCCATGTGAAGACATTTGTGGGCATGTCTGTCAGTCTTTCCATGTCCACTTCCCAAGTTTTCTATCACATTTAGAAAGTCCTTTCCAATCCCAAGAGCATAAAATTATGGACTTATATTGTCTCCAGCACTTCTTAATATTTCTCTTATTTTTGTATATATTAGTCTTGGATATCTCTAGGATTTATAAATATAGTAAAATTTTATTGGTTTCTAAGCGCCCTTTGTCCATGAACCATTTATTGAGCTGTATACGTTGATATGAAATGATCCTAAATTTCAAACAAAAAAACTTAATATAAGTTTAATTTCTGGACTAACATTTCTATTGATCTGATTGCTTATTTCTGTACCCAAACTACTGCCATTTTTACAGTTTTCTCCCATGGACAGAGGAGCCTGGCCGGCTACAGTCCATGGGGTAGCAAAAGAGTCAGACATGATTTAGTGACTAAACAACAGCAAAAAACACATTTTAAGAAACAGAAGGGCAAGTCTGTCCTGAGACTTGTTTTGTCTTTTTTTCCCCTAAAATTAGTTTGGGTTTTTAATGTGATTGCACTTAATTTATAGAATAATTTAGGTAAAAATTATATTTTTAAAATACCCATTTGTCCAATGATAAACTTTTTCTTTATTCAAGTCTTATTTTAGGGCACAATTATAATTTTAAAAACTATTATTTTCATCAGATGAATCCTTCTACTTCTTAATAACTCTGTATGAAAAATAGTGAAGGGTCTGAAATTTTATCCTCTGCAAGCAAACAAGTTAGCCCACCCTTGTGTCATAGATGTTGGCAGAAAAAAAAGATGACTGCTAGGTCAAAGGTATTGCAGGTGGTATAATCCTCACATTCCAATCTGTTTCTTTTGTCCAAGTTCCATTGTGGATGCTTTACATGCAATTGTCACAGCTGAAGAACTCTAAGCTTAGGAAACTCCAATGAGAGGTCAAGGTGAGTTTTGTTGAGTTAACTGATGAAGAATGAGAGGACTAAGCCAGAGAAAAAGGAAAGAGCAATGTAGGCAAAGGGAACTATATGCAAAGTCCCTGTGATGGGAGGAAGTTTGGAGACTATAAATAACTGGGAAAAGGACCATCATACTGATTCCATTATCTTCTGGCTAATGGTGCTGAAGACAGCTAGCCTTTTTATTTTTCCCACTGTAAATTTTCTGTTTGTTCTGCCTAAGTGCTTATAGATTTCTTTGCTTTTGAGTGGTTTTTGTTTGTTTCTAGGGATTTTTTGCTGTTCATTCTTAAAGAAAAAATTTTAAGACACATAGAAACTCTTTATGTTTGATGACAGTCTCAATATATCTTTGAGTATTTTAGTTTGCTATTAGTTTTGACCTTATCCTTAAACATTTGATAAATTATGGTTGTCTATTATCCATAGTTACATTTTCCCTAAAAAATTTGCATCTTTTTTGTTTCCACTGTATTCTGATATTGGTTTTTTTTTTAAGTATTCATATTTGCTATTCTTACTTTTTTTGTTCATATCTTGGTCATGGAAAGGGAGATTTGGGGGACTCTGGACTTTTGACACCATCATTTCCAGAATGTCTGGATTTGTTACTGAAAGGACCATTTTGTATATGCTTTCCTCCAATTCCCTGAAATTATTACAAGAAGGTATTTTGAGACTCTCCAGTGGTTAAAATAACCTATTTAGTTTTTTAAAAATTTCTGTCCCTTTACTTAAAATTGGATTTGACTCTGTGTTAAAATGGTCTATATTTGTAACAAGAAATTGAGGTACAGCACCTTCCTGATTGATGGATGAAATACAATATGTAATCATTCAGGTGTTTTGTGAATTGAGAGCACTGTGAGAAGACTCTCTCCGAGTATCTCCCCAGCCATGGAGGTACTTAGTATTCCACTAAAAATACTTCACTGTTGTTCCATTGGCATGAAGTCTGTTGATCAATTTAGTTACCTGGAAAGGTCCTTCATATTCCTGAGATTGATGTGCTTTCTATAGAAGGACTTGGAAAGCAGCACAAATCCTGGTTTTTTCTCCCTCTAGGGAGAGTGAGGTAGAAAAAAAGAATCCGATTTAAAAGATGACTGGTTTTCCTTAGGAAGTTATTTCTGGCATATTGAGATTTGGGGATAGTTAAGTGTAATTTTGAGTAATACGAATTCTTAGGGTAACGTACTAATTAGTTTGTTACCCTTTAATCTTCAAAACCTGTTTAACAAAAGGAGCTTTGTAGGCCTTCTATGGAGGTCCAATGGTTAAGACTTTGCCTTCCAAAGCAGGGGGTGTGGGTTCAATCCCTGATTGGAGCACTTATTTTAAGTATTTTTAATGCTGAGCATAGTAGTACAAGGGGGAAAGGATTTGTACATGGTGAACAGTTACCCATAGTCCCACCATCCTTGCTATTGGCCACTTTATCACCACCTAAAATTTTGCAGAGTTGAGATAACTTTTACCTGCACTTTGTGGGATGTTTTTTCACTTAAGTTCATGTTATTAAAAAGAGTATTGTTAAAGGCTTGTATCTAGCTGATTGTATTATTCTTTAGATGTATTAACCATTCCCCAANTTATCACCACCTAAAATTTTGCAGAGTTGAGATAACTTTTACCTGCACTTTGTGGGATGTTTTTTCACTTAAGTTCATGTTATTAAAAAGAGTATTGTTAAAGGCTTGTATCTAGCTGATTGTATTATTCTTTAGATGTATTAACCATTCCCCGATTGCTTGTTATTGGGCTCTAATCATTTTATTTTTGAGAGTTCGGAAGCTGGATCATTTAAAAATGAACACCTCTGTATGCAAATCTCTGTCCACATTTTGATTGAGGAACATAATCAACTTTAATACAATTGATTTATACTATTAAATTTATTTCATGGGGGAAAAAAGGTATAAGTATTTGTTACCCAGCCAAAGGGATAGGAGTGAATATGAGAGAAAACTGGTTGTGTTTATTTAATGCTATTATTATTTCAGTTCAAAGTTGAACTAACTGGGAAATTGAGGCACACAGATAAAACCGTCTCCTTGCTGATGACACTATTGGTTGTACTGGTTGCTGGGAATCTGTTGTCCTCTTCACCTAGCCAGTATCTTCCCTACTTCACTATAGTCCCATGGAAATTCACTATCCTTGAAATTATACCAGGAACCCAAAAGCACTTAAAAGTTCCGACTAATGCCTGGCTCTCTCGTATTTGGTCTTCCCCTCCCTTAGGGGTAGGTATGGCCAAAATCACCAAATCGGATCCATGTTTGCCTTGCAAACCAAACAAACACTTCTGTTTTTGTTTTGCTTTGTGTCTGGACTAATTCTTAGCACCTCTTCTGCCTGTGAGCGATTTGTCACTTCCTTCTGTAAGACTGGCACCAGCAGAAATGCAGTCTCAGAGGATCCCGGGGAGAAAGCGAGGCCGACCCCCACTTCACTCGACACCTATGAAGATGGCAGTTCATAACATTTATTCTGCTTCAGCTGGTTCTTTACCAGCAGTGAAGATCCCAAAGAAAAGAGGGCGGAAACCCGGGTACAAGGTATGGCTCCATCATCTCCTTCCTCCAAAGTGGGATTGGGCCGGGGCATGGTGCTTGGGCAGACCTCCAACGCAAAGTGTAATGAAAGGTTGGAAGTTGGGTAAAGACAGAGTGAGAAATAAGTTTCTCTTGATGAAGAATGTGACAGACGAGTCTTCATTGTTGCAACATGGCACACAATACATGCTGTTGCTGTCGTGTGCATTTTTACAAGTAGAGAAAGCAAATTACACCAGATGGGGAAAGTTGTAAGGCGAGCAGATTTTAGGGTCATAGCTAAACACACGTTATTAAGCTTCGCATCTCAATCAGCGTTTCAGACACTGAGCTTTCCCCTGACTGTTCTTATGAGGGCGGCTCTGGAAGCCACTTTCCAGAACTCATTTGTCATTAATTTTAGTAGAAGCAGATGATGTTCCTGAGACATTTAAATTAATAATGCAAGCAAGCTAGTGTCAAAGGATGTGAAGAATTTTCCCTAACAGAGCCTCAATAAGGGGACTCATCATGAAAATGCAGGGTGTTAATTCATAGTTTCCTGCTTACAAAAGGTGCTGACGTCAAGTTTGGCTACAAGGAGGCACATCAAGTGAGATGAAAATCCTGTTACTCTTTCAAGAATTAATGATTTGGCAAGGCTTGAGGGGGTGGAGAATAAATTCTCTGATGTAACTGAAATCACATAAAACAACTCAAACCCGAGGGAGTGCTTCTCCTCCAAGATGTTTGTGAAGAGTCTGCTAGAGAAGAAAGACCACTGAGCTGTTTTCCATGAGCCTTTTGGGCATTAGAAAATGAGCTTCAGACGTTTTCCTTTGTCTATTTTTCTTGAAATAAAGGGCTTATGTTTCCATCTTGAGATCTGAATACTCAAACCAAGATGCAAATTGGCAATTAACTCTCATATATTTAGGAAAATGTATGGAAATTATTTCTGGTCAGCAGAAAGACAAAGCTTCCGGAAGAATCGGTCATGAATTCAACTTCTGTCCCTTCGGCTCTCCATAGTTCTTCCTACTACTGGGAAATAGATGCAGTGGGGTAGGGGGAAGGGGACTCAAAGTTTTTTGGGGGTCACTGGTTTTAGTAAAAGAAGCTTTTACTCAGCCAGCTCTTGCAGCAAAGTCTTCCATCACTGGTTCTTTTCCTAACAAAGAGAGCTTCTTTTTTCTCATGGACACACCGGTTCCAGAACTGTGTCTCTGAAGCTGGCCCAGGGCAGGTCTCTTTGCTCAGCTACCTGTACAGTTACTGGGGCCTGGGAATGGCACCTGGAAGGCTGGAGCAGGGCAGCCCTTCTGCATGCTAGAGCCAGGGAGTGAATCTAGGAACTGAAGAAACACAGAAAATGTTTCTCTCCTATTTGCCCTTTCTCCGGCTCCCCTGGGAGCTGTGACCCAAGAATGAAAATTACCGACAGATACAGCATTTATGAGGCCAGGAAAAATGGAAATTCACTCTGTGGAATGAGCCCAACTTTGCAGTTTTCCCGTCTCTTGAAAAGGGCAGTTTTCAGTGCTCCCAATGCTCAGGGACAACTCGGGGCAGGAAGCAAGTTTTGGGAACACTTAGCTGACACACAGCAGGTGGATCTGACTCCCATGCCTCATGAAGTGAAGTGAAGTGAAGTGAAGTCACTCAGTTGTGTCCGACTCTTTGCGACCCCATGGACTATAGCCTACCAGGCTCCTCTGTCTATGGGATTTTCCAGGCAATAGTACTGGAGTGGATTGCCATGTCCTTCTCCAGGGGATCTTCCCGACGCAGGGATCACACCCGGGTCTCCTGCATTGTAGACAGATGCTTTACCATCTGAGCCACCAGGGAAGTCTCATAAGATCTCCCATGCCTCATAAGATCTCTTTTTTGGGGATAACAGGCCACTGCTCTTCTTTTAGTCCATCTCCCATATGTTTGAAGGAGTTGTGGGAACTATTTCAGGCCAGCAGCTCTCAGATAGCTCCCCATGCCTTGGGCTTCACATTTTAGAAAAACAGCTCCAAACCAGGTGCCAGTCTGCATGAAGTCCTGACCTGTTGATGGTGACAGGAGAAAAATATCTAAAAGTTCTCACAGACTAAAGGAACATCTTTTATTCTGAAAGATCTGCTTCTTGCTATTTTGTTGTTAAAAGTTTATAAAGTGCCGTATGTTGCAAGGGTTTGGTAATCTTAAAAAAATAATGTCCTTACTTGCCAAAATAAAGTTAGCAACATGTTAAGTCTCTCTGATTTTATTTTGGCAATAATTTCTTAGACCCTGAAGCCCCATTTTACCATTAACAAAATGGTTTTAATTGTGGAGAAGTCAACAAAGAAACTGTACAGTTTGGTTTCAGTTACCGAATGGCCACTCATTTTGGCGATTTTAGCTATCTAGGATACAGTTGGGGAGCCGGAGTTATTAAAAATAAAAACTCCTGAGCAAGTGAAATAAGATATTACTCAGTCTACCCTTAAAGATCTTGTACTTTATTACTAAGAAAATGCTTCCAAACCCTCCCTCAGAGTCTATTTACCTTTGTTGTAGACATATTTCTTACAAGCTTGATTATCACAGTTTAGTAGCCTTCGATTTAAAGGGAAGATATTTGGGGAAGATAGCATACACAGCTGGATACTGAAAGTATAATTATATGATTTCATATTAATAATTTAGAACAATAATATTATCGATGTTATAAAATAATAAATAATATAACTTTTATTATATCAGTACATTATCATGATATATTTATGTTAGCAATATTATCATAAAATGACAAATGTTGAGCCTTTGACAGGTTTTTCCCCAGGAGAGTCTGAGGAGGCCTTGTTGTAGCGACTGTGTCACCGGTTTGTATTCGTTGACATTTGCCACTTCCTGCCTAGTGCTATCCCAAGTGGCTCAGTCAACCACCTCTGTGTCCCAGCAGACATGGAAAATCTCTCAGGTCCAAGTATGAGGACAAGCCTCTCCCTTTGAGACGCAAGCACAGCTGAACACAGGCTGTGACATTTAACCCTCTCTCTGTGTCTTGAGAATAACATGACTAAATTACAGGCAGAAAAGGAAGAGTCTAACTAGCGGTCAGATGTTAGTGCTCCAGAGTTCATGGGTCAGCTCTTCTCCCAGGGCCCATCTGGCTATGTCTCTTGGCCTTGGCCTGCAGCCACTTTGCTGGGGCATGCTCACTACTGTGAGAGCATCATGTTATGGCCTTATTGCCCCCTTCTCATCCCCGTCAAAGGAAGGAAAAACCTCTTGACATCATAATTTCTCCTTAAGAGCCATGAAAACAACCTTCCACGTTATCAAATAGAACATTTAGACCTCAGTTTGAAGAATCTGCTGTTGATTTAGGTTGTCAGCTCAGAGACTCGCCAAGGCCAACAGGTAGGCTTTCCTTACATTTCATGACTAAGGAGACCATCGAGGTCTTTTTAAAAAGATAAAGAGAGAGGGTCTGCTCCAGGGACAAACCCTAGCTTCCATTCTGTAAGCATAGCTGATTATAATGGTTCCACATAGCAGAATTTTCAGCTTCTGTGTCTTTATAATTTAAGCAGGAGAAAAAGTAATGGGTTTTTAAGATAGCCATTTATCCCCAATACACAATAACAATAATTAATACTAATAGCTATAATAGTCATAAGTAACACTGAACACTTTCTACATTTGAGTCTCTGAGTCTAAGCACTATATATATACATATATATATATATATATATATGTTTCTTGTATATCCTTGATAGTTCAATAGTGAGAGGAGTCAGAAAAGTGGCAGGAATCAGGCATGAATTAACCACGCCCTGCAGTCTGAGGCCACATAGCTGTCAGGTCAGGAGCACTCTAGACCCTCAGCAATCTCTTTGCATTATTGTTCAGAATAATATTATGTTTCCTGATTCAAAAAAGAGTAGATTGTTTTGTTCTGTTTAACAAGCTGAGAAAAGTGTAGGATGTAGAAAGAACATCATCCCCGAAATAATAAAAACAAATTCAGCTGCTGTAACAAAGACTGAAGAACAGTGGCTTAAGGATGATAGAAACTAATTTTTCCCTCATGTTCTGTCTGGGAAGGCCATCTGGGGCTGATCTGATGCTTTCTCGGTGTTGAGGACTCAGGCTTCTGTTATACTGTTGCTTCGCTCTCCTAATGGGCTTCCCAAGTGGCGCTTAGAGGTAAAGAACCCACCTGCCAATGCAAGAGATGTAATAGACGTGGGTTTGACTCCTGGTTCAGGAAGATCCTCTGAAGGAGTGCACAGCAACCCACTCCAGTGTTCTTGCCTGGAAAATCCCATGGACAGGGGAGCCAGGTGGGCTACAGTCCATGGGGTCGTAGGACTGAGGCGACCCCAGCCGTGCTATCCTAAGACACAGTCTCTACTTCATGCTGTAAGATGGCTCCTCCAGGTCCCACAAGCCGACTAGTCCAGCCAGCAGAATGGGGACAGAGGTAGCGGAGGGCACATTGTTCCTCTTTAAGGATGAAGGCTTCAAAATTGCATACAATCCTCACGCTTGAACTCACTGGCCAGAACTCACTGAGTCACTTGGCCACACTTAGCTCCACAGGCGGTGACAAAATGTAGTGCTGAGTGACAAGGTGATGAGCTAAAATTCAGGGCTCTCATTAATAAACGAAGAAAGGGGCATGGATATTTGGGAAGAACTAGCAATCTCTGCTAAGAATTTAAAGGACAGTCTTCCATTAACTGGAAAATTATAAAGAAAGTAATTTTCTAAAGAACATGGGTAAGTGCAACGTTTGGTTTTGTTCCTCCTTTTTTATTGTCATCCTTTTCCCCACTGAAAAAGTGTGTGTTCTTGACACTGTAACAAGGATGTCAAATTCCCAGAAATCTCAATTAAGAGAATGCTCAAGCTGAAAGTAGAAAGGATTTTGTTTATTTCAACAAAATTCTTTAAAGCCTCTTTCTAAAATGTGTTTTCGTTGTAAACACTGAACGGGTTTCAATGCTGCTTTGATCATCCAGAACTTGAGAGTCATAGTTATGAACACTAAATGTAGTCTAATAGTATGGAAGGGAAGAATCAACATCTAACTCTTCCTGTGCCTACTTCCTGTCCCTCACCTGCTGACGGTGTGTATGATGTACGCCTGTGGCCATGAGGGAAATGACTACATGGACACAAGGCAGGAGGCATTCCCCTGGGCTGAACAGTGCGCAGCACCTCGGGCAGGACCGTCTCTCCTGTGGTTTTCTGTGACACCCCCGCCCCCACCCTAGGGCTGAGCAGTGATCAGAGGTGAGGCTCAGCAGTGGGTCCGGGGCAGCGGTACCTCGTGAATGTTTTCTGATCAGCATTTTGAGTGTAACTCAGGAATGAATGTTAGTTGGTATTTTCGCTTATTTTGAGGAGTGATAGAAACGTAAACAATGAAGCTGTATGTTGAAGTTTCACTCATTTGTCGAGGATGTGATTGACTTTGCTGAATCTGATGCCAGTTGGTGAAAGCAAAAGGTGTTTGCTCACTGTGTAATGGCTACAGACAGGGCACACTTTAAGTTTAATTTGCATTTTAAGTATTTTCTCCATTACTCTCTTAAACCTGTGAGTCAACAAAACAGTCAATCCAGCCCTATTTGCCAATTTCCAAGGTGTAAATATTCCCAGCATGGCCAATTTCAAGGCAAGAATGTAACGTTCCAGGACGTGGAGCTGGTAAAAGACACTGCAGTGTCAGCAGTAACGTAATTAGAAAGTGGTGAGTTTTGAGCGTCTTGTTGCCTTTGTTTTCAATATATTTTATTTAATTAGTGCTCTGTAAGTACATGCACTTCAGTTTTTAATAATTGCTGTGTTTAAACACAGATATTGCGAGCAACTTGCAATATTCCTGAAAACTTAACAATCATATCTGGTGAACTGATACAAGCTGCTCCATCTCGCCACTGCTCTGAGCTCTGCTATGCACCGAATGCCTGTAACTGCATGTTCCATGTCCCCTCTTTTATCTGCAGGGCTGACCCCATGCCTGCAGATGCATAGAACTTAGCTGCCTCCCCCGTTTCTGTAAGAAACTCAGTCATAGCAATTTACATTCCTTGAAGTGTGTGGTCTCTACTAAAGGTTGTCGGGGGTCACGGGACAGAGTGGACACTCCATTAACTATTTCACATGAATGGATTGGTTTTTCTGAATTCCACTTTAGCCAGTGATGGTTATTTTTGTTTTCCTATTTCTTCCTTCTGTCTCCTGATAACTCATGGAGTACTGGCTTCATTGTCTCCTCTCCAGATCCCCTCTGTCAGGAGGAATTTATGTCATTCTTTTCAGTCCCACCCAGACAGAATAGTAGCACCACCACCACCACATCCTCCCACCTCCGCCCACCCTGTTGCACTTCACCAGTTTCACTACCTCTCTGGGCCCAGAGGAGAATCTGAACCCAACACAGAGTTGGTGGGAGAAAGTTCCAGCATCCTCATGTTATTCCCATCCCATTTGCTCCCCTGGAAAGCACAAGAGACTAGACCATTACCCTCCCATCTCTGAGCATCCTCTTCTGTCCTCATTATTATGCAGGCAGTATATCGTATTGCGGTAATTTTATTTTCCTTGAGAAGTTTGTGCAGATTGGTTAACTGGGATATCAGATTTGACTGAGGGGCATATTGCCAAAGCAGGTCCCAAGGTCAAAGGATACTGGCCCCTCCATCCCTTGCATGTTTAATCTCTCCCAAGGGAAAGGAGAAAAAGGTGTGGATAGACTCAGACAGACTGACTCCTTGGATTGGAATTAGGTCATTGGCCACAAACTTCTTGTTGTTGGAGCTGATTTGCATTTCCAACAGGCAAGTTTTTCTAGACTGAAGTCTGAGGTTAAACACGGTGAGGTATTCAGTTTTCCCCAACTCCGCTTCCTGCATCGCTGCAGAACCCTGAGGGAGTTTTTTGTGAAGAAATAGAGTGAACCTAAAGGAGCAGTGTGTCCCCAGGGAAAGCTATGGGCAGGGACGTGGACAAAGCTATCCTCCAAAGCAGTGAGAGAGGAAAACATGATTAAAAAGTGAAGGGAGGGAAAACATGATTTAAAAAAATAGAACCCAGTATGTTAGTTTCCCACGGCTCTTGTAACAAAATACAACAAACTGGGTGACTTAAAAAATACAAAATTTTACGAAAATTTTATTTTTAGTTGAAATATAGTTGATTTACAATGTTGTGTTAGTTTCGGGCATACAGCAAACTGAATCAGTGACATATATATATGTATTCTTTCATATATAAGAAAATATTTATTCTATATTATATAATATAGTTATAATATTATAGAATAGTATATATATAGTAATTGTATATATAATTATATAATTGTATATATAATATTATACATAACAACATTATATTATAATGTTGTTGTTGTGCTTAATTGCTCAGTCATAGCCAACTCTTTGTGACCCTTTTGGACTGCAACCCACCAGGCTACTCTGTCCATGGGATTTTTCAGGCAGCAATACTGGAGTCGGTTGCCATTTCCTCCTCCAGAGGCTCAGCAGGTAAAGAATATCCCTGAAGGGCAGGAGACAAAGGAAACAGCTGTTCAATCCCCGAGTAGAATATATGTATATATTGTCTTTCTCTGTCTGACTTACTTCACTTAGTACAATAATCTCTAGGCCCATCCATGTTGCTGCAACAGGCATTATTTTAATCTGAATAATATTCCATTGGGTATATATACCACATCTTCTTTATCTATTTGTTGACGGAACAGAAGGAACTTATTGACTCACTGTTCTGCAGGCTGGAAATCAGATCAGGGTCGGCCAGGTTGATTCTTCCTGAGGAGGGTAGGGAGGACCGTTTGTAGGTCTCTCTCCTAGCTTCTGGGGGCCTCAGGTGTTCTTTGGCTTGTGGATTGTCTTCCCTCTGTGCCCAAATTTCCCCCTTTTATAAGGACACAGTCATACTAAATTAGGGCCCAATCTAATGAGCTCATCTTAACTTGATCATCTGCAAAGATCCTATTTCCCAATAAGATCACATTCACAGGTGCTGGGGGTTAGGACTCTAACATCTTTTGTTGGGAGACACATTTTAATCCATAGCATTCAGGGTAATCATCTTTATCTTTTAACTAGACATTTAGTCCATTTATATTTAAAGTAATTCTTGAAAAATTTGGGTTTAAGTCGATATTTTGTGTATTCTATTCATCCCACTCATTCTGTGTTCCTTTTACCTGTCTTCCTGCCTTCTCTTGGATTTTGAAGTATATAATTCTTTCTTTTCTACTCCTTGAAGTTTAAGCACTGTGTTTTCTAGTATATTACTGATTGCTCTGGAAATTACAGCATGCTTACATAGTAGAGTTTTCTAAAGTTAATCTTACATTTGCTTCTTTCCAGATAATACAAGGACCGTAGAATACTTTTAACTCGATTTATCACCATACTTGAATATTATTGTCAACATGCATCTTAATTATTTTTTGTTTCTTAATCCCCTTAAAACAATTATTTTTGTTTTGTAGAGTCATTTTCATTTAGAATCACTTGCTTACTTACCACTCAAAAATTCTTCATTCGTTTTTACATATCATACATCTTACCTGAAATCACTTTCCATTTGCCGGTAGTACATCTTTTAGAAGTCTCTTTTATAGATCCTCTAGTGAGGAATTCTCTTAGCTTTTGTTATATAAAATTACCTTTAGTTCATCTTCACTTTTGGAAAAAAAATTTTTTTCTGGGTCTGATTGTAGATTTCTAGGTTTTTATTTCCTTGCAGCACATTGAAGATATTATTCTGTTTATCTCCTGGGGTACATTGTTGTAAAGAACTCAGCTATCCATCTGACTTACTGGACCATTCCCTCAAATAAGGTTTTGTATTTTTAAGCTAATTTTAAGATTTTTTTTTTCTTTTTCTTCTATATTCTACAATTTCATTCTGCTGTGTCTACCTATGGATTTCTTTTTTATTTATCATGTTAGAATTTGTTGGACTTCGTGAATCTGTGTACTAGAATTTTCATCAGCTCTGGAAAATTCTAAGCCATTATCTTTTCAAATGTAACTTCTGTTCCATTCTTTCTGAAACTCTAATGTTAAAATGTCTATATTTGCCTTGTATGTTAACCTTCCTTCTATAGTTTTTATGTGTTTATCTACTTTTTAATGATTTTCTTCTGACATATCTTCTGGCTCACTAATTCATTCTTTAGCTATATTTGTTGTTGTTTAGTCGCTAAGCCATGTCCAGAACTCTTTGTGACCCCATGGACTATAGCCCACCAGGTTCCTCTGTCCATGGGGTTTCCCGGGCAAGAATACTGCAGCAGGTTGTCATTTCCTTCTCCAGGGGATCTTCCCGACCCACAGATTGAAACCATGTCTCCTGCTTGGCAGGTGGATTTTTACCCTTGAGTCACCTGGAGCTATGTTTAGTATACTGTTAGATCTGTTTATTTAGTTTTTAATTTTAGTTANGACCCCATGGAACCTGCCAGGCTCCTCTGTCCATGGAATTCTCCAGGCAAGAATACTGGAGTTAGTAGCTGATCCCTTCTTCAGGGCATCTTCCCAACCCAGAGATTGAACCCAGGTCTCCCACATTACAGGGGGATTCTTTACCATCTGAGCCACCAGGGAAGCCCAATTAAACTGGAGTGGGTAGCCTATCCCTTCTCCAGGGGCTCTTCCTGACCCAGGGATTGAACCGGNCAACCCAGAGATTGAACCCAGGTCTCCCACATTACAGGGGGATTCTTTACCATCTGAGCCACCAGGGAAGCCCAATTAAACTGGAGTAGGTAGCCTATCCCTTCTCCAGGGGCTCTTCCTGACCCAGGGATTGAACCGGGGTCTCCTGCATTGCAGGTGGATTCTTAACCAGCTGAGTTACCAGGGAAGTTCCAATATCTATTGAGTGCCTACTGTGTGTTAGGCATGATGCACCTTACTGTGGACACCACTCTGAAAAAGACAGACTAAATCTCTGCCTTTGTGGAACTTTTTATTTTGCAGTCTAAGGCATTCAAACCTGGAAACTAAGCTTTAGGACATTTTTCAGGTGACTGCTTATATCAGGGTAGGGTAATCTCTACCAAGGTACTCTCCAGATAGACTGATCTTTGTTTTCTTGCTTGTTTGTTTTTTAAGATTTTTTGATGTGGACCATTTTTTAAAGTCTTTTTTGAATTTATTACAATACTGCTTCTGTCGTTTATGTTTCTTTTTTCTTTTCTTTTGTTTTTTACTATGAGGCATGTGGGATCCTAGCTCCTTGACCAGGGATCGAACCCATACCCCTTGCATAGGAAGGGGAAATCTCAATCGCTGGACCACCAAGGAAGTCCCAGATCGTCTGATCTTTGAATGAGGGAGTTTTTGAAACACTTTTTTTTTGTTGTTGTTTATTCATCGAACAAGCTGCTTTCTTGGACAGGGGTAGAGGTTTAAATTGGAAACAGACATAACCTCTGTATTAGAGAGTCCTGTGGAGAAAATCAGATCTATACTGTGAGACAGAAAGTGATGAGTGCCGTGAGAGGCACAGATAAGGAACCTTGTGCATTCATAGCTGACAGACCATTCCCAGGTTAGAGATGAAGATGATGAAGAGAGTGAAGGAGGAAGTAGGGATAAGGGGAAAATAGTAGAATTTGATCTGTACCTGCAGAATGAATTTGATATTCTGCCTAAGCATATTCATCATTCCCTGCAGAATTTTTGCTTCGAAATTTGTCTCTGTATGTATGAGTATGAGCAAAACTGCAAGTATGAGGAAACCATCCTTTTCATTCTTTGAATGATATTTGATATATAGTAACTAACCAACGAAGCCGGACTCATTTTCTTCCTGCATCTTAAATCTCCCGTTTCCTTGCCTTTTCCTGCCCCTTAGGCATATACACATGTGTGTACACACGGGCTTCCCGGGTGCTTCAGTGGTCAGGAATCTGCCTGCCAGTGCAGGAGCCCCAGGAGACGTGGTTCTATCCCTGGTCAGGAGGATCCCCTGGAGGGGGAAAGGGCAGGTCACTCCAGGATTCTTGCCTGGAGAATCCCGTGGACAGAGGAGCCTGGTGGGCTGCAGTTCAGGGGGTCGAAAAGAGTTGCATATAGCTGAGGGCGCACACACACCCACACACACACAAACACACACACACTCGCTTCCCTCATATACAGCCTCCCTCTGCTCTCTTGTCCCAGCTTTTTTTCCTTTTTATTTACGTTAATCAGTGTGGCATTTGCTTTGAAAAATATTTACTATAACAGGGCGGCTCTTGTAGCCCCAAGTTAACTTTTATTTCCCTGGATTAAGTAGGGGAGTTCTTAAATGTAGTGATAGAAAATTAAGGAAAGCTAGAATAATTGCTCCGTAGATCAGTTTTCTGAAGCTTTGACCAAACTGGTCACTGTATTTATTATTTAAATAAGACTTGAAAAAAAATTGTGGATAGTATAATCAGAGCTACCATAATGATCCTATTAAACTTATTCTGTCATAACAAACTTATGTGCTTTGTAGATTTATTACTCTAAGTAATTCGTTTTAAATTCTCATATATTCTACAACAATTAATCTATTTAGAAAACTAGTAGTAGTCAAGTTTCCAATAATTTTATATACATTTGAAGTGTTCATTTAAAAAATAACAGTTCACATATGTTTTAACATTTTTTGACTGCTTATATTCATAAAGCAAATACCTAAGCATGCATTTTGTATTCTTTGAGATGTATGGGCATTTAAGATGAAAAGCAATACCAGGTATTTAAAACCCAGACACCATTGCATTATCTCACATAGGGCTCCAACAGGGCGTA
Source organism: Neotragus pygmaeus (assembly GCA_006410875.1). Lineage (NCBI taxonomy): Eukaryota > Metazoa > Chordata > Mammalia > Artiodactyla > Bovidae > Neotragus > Neotragus pygmaeus. The sequence continues at coordinate 1,722,864 of SJYV01055494.1, forward strand.
GATACTTGAAGAGTGTGCTGTTAACCAAAAGCTCACAGTTAATTTAACTTCCTGATAGCTTCGTATTCGGAATGAAGTCTGCCAGTAAAAACATATTGGAAATATTAAACGTGCAGTAGTAGATAAGATTGCCCCCAGAAAAAAAGCAGAAGGAAAATAAAACCTCCAAAGAAAACATCAGATTTGTTTAAACGGAGCTGGCGCTCCCCCTTGCGGACAAGTATGTGTATTACATAACTAAGTCCACATTCCTTGACTTTTTTGGTAAATTTGGTTGATTTCTTTTCTTTGAGGGTGTGGATTTTTTCTGGACTTTCCATTTTAATGTATCTGTCTCCTGATCACTAAGTTTAAGTGGGTAGATTTTTTGACTGGGCTCCATATGGTGCAAAGGCAACTTTATCTCATCTCTCCCTCCTGGTTGGTCTACCCCTGCTTCCTCGGCCTGCCTTGCCTTTATTTTTGAAACAATTGGTCTCACTTCCTGTGGGGTTTGGGTGTTGTGGGTCTTGGTGACAAGATTTTGGCTCTTTGCACCTGTGACTTCCTTAGGGGGCTTGAGACAGAAGCCCAGGCCCCAGGCTGACTTCTCTTTCAAGTTCCGGAAGGTGTTTTATGTACAGTAGTCATCCCGTTGCTCCATTAACTTCTGTAAGTCAAGGATTTTTTAAGATGTGTCAACTTTCTGGTCCTCTGTAGAGCACCAGAGTGCTGATTCAAATATCCTAGAACTGATTTAGAAAGAAAATACCTAAATGTGAAAAGTATAGTGTAAGACATTCATTAAGGTGTTTTGATTCAAAGATACAAATTAGGATTAAAATGACATAGTTGTATGAATGTGGGATAATTGATTATATGGTGGGCCCCAGTTTTTAATTCAAAGTATATTTGTAAACCGTATTTAACAATAAATAAATTGAATTAGCTTTTAGAGTAGCTCATAGAAAATGTTTGTCAGAATAGAATAAATGTTGTATAATCTTCTTATTCTGTTATTATTGAAGATATGGTGATTGAAGCAACTAGAATTGCAGTATGTCGGCGCAGCCTTCTATGTGGTATTGATTTTTAAAACTGGAGTTCTCTGCCTGATTTTCTGAGGCCCTGCCCCCCATCCTCCCATCCCCACCTCTCCCAATCTGAAAATCTATGGGACACAGAGAACCAACGACAGCTCTTAACCACTCTTTGCTCCCTCTAGTGCGCATGGAAAGTTGATGGTCTTAATAAGAATCTAAAGGAAGAAAAAGATTCAAGTTTAAATCTGCCCTGTGCTTTGTATCCTAATATAAATTGCTAGAATCACTGCCCATATGTAGAATATTTTGTGCTTTCTTGATAGTCTTTAAGAGATGTTCTCCTTCAAAGTTTGAGAACATTCATTTTGTCTGCAGTCAGAGACTTAACTCCTTCCCGAGTTGCCTCTGTGAGTTGCTATTCCTGGAAGGTTGTAATTTTAAGGACCTGCAGGCAAAGATGATCTCTTAAAACCGCCCCCCATCCTGACAGCTTGTCTAAAAGGAATCTGCGGTCATCTCTGAAGAGCTGACTTAGGGATGCACTTTCAGTGACGTGATAGAAGCCAGAATTTCCCCTCCACACTCAAGACAGATAAGGTTTGGGAGTGGATAGTGTGTAGTTCTTAATCCAGGCTGATGAAAAAACCTCAGCCAACAAAATCGTTAACCTGTGCTTGTTTATAACATGTACAGCAATTCTGTCTTATTACTTGAAACGGAGTATTCAAGTTTAATGAAAGGATTGTGAAACCTGGCGTGTAGATGAAAGCTTGGAATAGAAGCAGTGGAAAGCTTAGAGGAGGGGTCTGGAATAATACCAAGGATGACCAAGCCCTTTCCTGGATTCAGCTGATCGTTTGTCCACACAATGCAGAGTAATTGAAAACATAATCTTCTCTAGAATATTTGAATCAAGCTTTTCATGTGAAGTCAGAATTTCCTGTTTTTGTGAGTGGTGAATGAATTATTTGGGATAAACTATTTGATTCAAACATGAGCACCCCAATACAGCAGTCTGTACTAGACACTCCATAAAGGCTTTCCCCCTTTCTCTTCTAGTGTTTCTAAGACCACAGAGAAATTTGGAATCTATAGACCCACAGTTTACGATTCGGAGGAAAATGGAACAGATGAGAGAAGAGAAAGAACTGGTGGAACAGCTCCGAGAGGTACCGGGAAACATTGTATAACTGAATAATAATTTCCAGCATTGAAGCAGCATTTTGTATTTTTTAAAAGTAGACTTTGAAATACTTCAAACAGACCTGGTTTCAAATCTAGCCAGCTCGCCTACTGACTGTCTGCTACTGGGCAAATCACTTAACATCTCTCAGTTTGAGTTTTTTCATATATTAAAACAGTGGTTCCCATCTACCTTTGTGGGATTTTGTGAGGAATCTATGAGGTAATATAAGTACAAATGCTTAATACCTATGTATAAAAGTTAAAACTTGTAAAAATGCATTGTTATTAATATATTTAATAAGATTACATGACTTTAAAGGATGTTTATAGTTATCCCTACTAGGCAGAATTTTCGAATGTCATTTAATAGGCAAACCATTTGAGTTCCTACCAAGAGTGAAGTCTTGTGCTGGGTGCTAGGGGAGATTTTAAGCTTGGTGATGGCGGGAGCCTTGGCTATCTTATTCCATGTTGTATTTCTATCCCCAGCACAGCTCCTAGTGGCAACTGTGTATACATTTGTCTACCCTCATGGTCTTTGTGTCTAGTTAGGAGGATCTCACAGAAATATGTGGAAGGTCAAACGACAGGCCAAAGATCAGTTACCAACACACTGATATTAGTTATTAAAGGCAGCATATCATGAATTACTATGTAAGTTCTTTTATATTCAAAGAGAAGTACCATAGCCATTAGCTAGAAGAATATAGGAAGCTTCTTGAAGAGGTGGATTTTATACTATATCTTCTTCTTTCACTAGCAAATGGTATTGACTGCTGCTCTGTGCCAGGCCGTATAGTATAGGTGATGGAGAGAGAAAAGAAGAAAAAGGTCTCTGCTTTCATGAAGCCTATAGTCTATTGAGAAGAGAGAATAAGAAGGAAACAAATAAATATACAATTTCAAATAACAGTGAATTTTACAAATGAGCAATGAATTCTATAAGTAAAATTAAAGCTAAATTTAAGGTAGGTCAGAATCTTTTTTTGTTGTAGATGATACTTTATATAAGTCTCTCAGTCGTGTCCAACTCTTTGCGACCCCGTGGACTGTAGCCCGCCAGGCTCCTCTGTCCATGGGATTCTCCAGGCAAGAATACTGGAGTGGGTTGCCATTTCCTTCTCCAGGGGATCTTCCCAACCCAGGGATCGAATCCGGGCAGATGCTTTATCCTCTGAGCCACCAGGGAAAGCCCCCAAAGTATATATAGGTAGTCAGGAGGAAAGAGATAAAACCCCGGAAACTCCTCACCACCACTTTAAGCCATTGTGGTTGACTCAACAGTCACACTGGGCAAGTCAGACCTCAGTCATTTGCCTCGAGTATTTGGATGTGCTATAAACTTGGGAGGCGAGCTTTCAGAGATATGTAAAAATAAGATGAGAAGTTGAGACAAGCCTCTCAAAGAGTGATATAATTTTATCTTAAAGCCTGGGTCATATTGATAGCTTATGTTTTAATTTAATTGGAGACTGAGAGCAAGCTTAGAAAAAAAATATATGATGTCTAGACGCGACAGTTCTGAAAGAGAATTATGCAACCCTGCTCCACGCACTGATTTTCAAGTGCTTTACTTATTGCAGATCTCCAAATTAAGTCATCCTTTCTTACAGTGTTACTTAATTGTGAGGAGCTTTTGCTGTAAAGCAGAAATTTGTATTTGAAGTTTAAAAAATTGATTTTCCTGCTTTTGAGGAGCTGGAGTAGATGTACTTTTCCCCATTCCTCTCACTAAGTACAACTAAAACCCTTGGCAATTACATATAAAATAAGCATAAGGGCACTCTGAAAGGTGGAGAGAATTCAGACCAGCTGGGCTCCTTGGGACTAGGAAAGACTCGGTGGTGAGTCCAGTGGGTTTTCTTTTTTGCTTCATCTTCCTCAGACTTGGATCTGAAGTTGCTGGAAACTGGAAATGCTCATGGGAAGTTTTTTTTTTTTTTTTAAGTCCCAACAAAAGCTTGCTTACTTTACTCAGAGGACCAGAAAAAGGACAGCCNATATATATATGTATTCTTTCATATATAAGAAAATATTTATTCTATATTATATAATATAGTTATAATATTATAGAATAGTATATATATAGTAATTGTATATATAATTATATAATTGTATATATAATATTATACATAACAACATTATATTATAATGTTGTTGTTGTGCTTAATTGCTCAGTCATAGCCAACTCTTTGTGACCCTTTTGGACTGCAACCCACCAGGCTACTCTGTCCATGGGATTTTTCAGGCAGCAATACTGGAGTCGGTTGCCATTTCCTCCTCCAGAGGCTCAGCAGGTAAAGAATATCCCTGAAGGGCAGGAGACAAAGGAAACAGCTGTTCAATCCCCGAGTAGAATATATGTATATATTGTCTTTCTCTGTCTGACTTACTTCACTTAGTACAATAATCTCTAGGTCCATCCATGTTGCTGCAACAGGCATTATTTTAATCTGAATAATATTCCATTGGGTATATATACCACATCTTCTTTATCTATTTGTTGACGGAACAGAAGGAACTTATTGACTCACTGTTCTGCAGGCTGGAAATCAGATCAGGGTCGGCCAGGTTGATTCTTCCTGAGGAGGGTAGGGAGGACCTTTTGTAGGTCTCTCTCCTAGCTTCTGGGGGCCTCAGGTGTTCTTTGGCTTGTGGATTGTCTTCCCTCTGTGCCCAAATTTCCCCCTTTTATAAGGACACAGTCATACTAAATTAGGGCCCAATCTAATGAGCTCATCTTAACTTGATCATCTGCAAAGATCCTATTTCCCAATAAGATCACATTCACAGGTGCTGGGGGTTAGGACTCTAACATCTTTTGTTGGGAGACACATTTTAATCCATAGCATTCAGGGTAATCATCTTTATCTTTTAACTAGACATTTAGTCCATTTATATTTAAAGTAATTCTTGAAAAATTTGGGTTTAAGTCGATATTTTGTGTATTCTATTCATCCCACTCATTCTGTGTTCCTTTTACCTGTCTTCCTGCCTTCTCTTGGATTTTGAAGTATATAATTCTTTCTTTTCTACTCCTTGAAGTTTAAGCACTGTGTTTTCTAGTATATTACTGATTGCTCTGGAAATTACAGCATGCTTACATAGTAGAGTTTTCTAAAGTTAATCTTACATTTGCTTCTTTCCAGATAATACAAGGACCGTAGAATACTTTTAACTCGATTTATCACCATACTTGAATATTATTGTCAACATGCATCTTAATTATTTTTTGTTTCTTAATCCCCTTAAAACAATTATTTTTGTTTTGTAGAGTCATTTTCATTTAGAATCACTTGCTTACTTACCACTCAAAAATTCTTCATTCGTTTTTACATATCATACATCTTACCTGAAATCACTTTCCATTTGCCGGTAGTACATCTTTTAGAAGTCTCTTTTATAGATCCTCTAGTGAGGAATTCTCTTAGCTTTTGTTATATAAAATTACCTTTAGTTCATCTTCACTTTTGGAAAAAAAATTTTTTTCTGGGTCTGATTGTAGATTTCTAGGTTTTTATTTCCTTGCAGCACATTGAAGATATTATTCTGTTTATCTCCTGGGGTACATTGTTGTAAAGAACTCAGCTATCCATCTGACTTACTGGACCATTCCCTCAAATAAGGTTTTGTATTTTTAAGCTAATTTTAAGATTTTTTTTTTCTTTTTCTTCTATATTCTACAATTTCATTCTGCTGTGTCTACCTATGGATTTCTTTTTTATTTATCATGTTAGAATTTGTTGGACTTCGTGAATCTGTGTACTAGAATTTTCATCAGCTCTGGAAAATTCTAAGCCATTATCTTTTCAAATGTAACTTCTGTTCCATTCTTTCTGAAACTCTAATGTTAAAATGTCTATATTTGCCTTGTATGTTAACCTTCCTTCTATAGTTTTTATGTGTTTATCTACTTTTTAATGATTTTCTTCTGACATATCTTCTGGCTCACTAATTCATTCTTTAGCTATATTTGTTGTTGTTTAGTCGCTAAGCCATGTCCAGAACTCTTTGTGACCCCATGGACTATAGCCCACCAGGTTCCTCTGTCCATGGGGTTTCCCGGGCAAGAATACTGCAGCAGGTTGTCATTTCCTTCTCCAGGGGATCTTCCCGACCCACAGATTGAAACCATGTCTCCTGCTTGGCAGGTGGATTTTTACCCTTGAGTCACCTGGAGCTATGTTTAGTATACTGTTAGATCTGTTTATTTAGTTTTTAATTTTAGTTATTGTATAGAAGTTCAATTTGGTTCTTTTGTAGTTTTGCTGTTATTTTTTGTAGTTTTCTGTTCTCCAGAAATATTTTCAAACTTGTTTTTTATATCTTTATATAGATTATCAGAGTTGCTTTTATGATCTCAGTCTGATAATTGAAATATCTCAAGTATTTCTAGAGTTTGATTTCTGTGTGTTTTTATTGCCCATTCTTGCTTGGTTCCTTGCTTTCTTGTGTGTTTCAGCTGTGTTATTCATTGACTTTGAAAAATTATTTTGGAGATTTCTTTAAGACCTTTCTCCAGTGACGATTTGAGTTTGTTTTTTCAGGTAATCTGGGAGCATTGCCAGATTGGGTAATTTTTAAACTAACTTCACAGCCTAAAGTTTTCTTGGTGACCCAAGTTTTGTGAATTTGGGCTGCAAAACTATGTGTGCTCTGGCTTGTGGCAATATCCTCCCAGGGATTCTGCACACCCCCTCCCCCTGTATCAAGGCAACTTTCCTGAGAGTCAGGTGTGGGTGTGGTGAAACAGGACAAGTTTACAGCTGGATTACCCTTACCCAGAGGTTTTAACCCTTTGGGTGAACCCTGGATTCTATGGCAAATCCAAGGCCTAGATTTCACCTATATTTGGGCTTGATTATTCTTTATATTATATATTGTTAGCCCCTCCTGCTTTTACTAATCTTACATTTTATCCATTGTTAGTAGTTGTTTTCAGTTGATCCAAATAACATAGTTTTCTATATTCCCAGAAACAAAGCTCCAAAGAAATTTAGGGTGCCACATTTCTTCTAATCAACATTCAAAATATGGCACTGACATTGGTTTTTATCTCAAACTCTTTGTTTTCAAATGCAAGGTACATAAATAACATTATGAGTTGAGAGAGAACTTAGAAACCAACAACCTGGACTTCCCTGGAAATCCAGTGGTTAAGACTCCATGCTTCCACTGCAGACGGCATGAGTTCAGTCTCTGGTCAGGAGAACGAAGATCCCGCATGCTGTGTGGTACAGCCAAAAATAAATAAATCAATCCGACAACCCTATCCTCATTTAGGGCTTCCCAGGTGGTGCTAGTGGTAAAGAACCTGCCTGCTGATGCAGGAGACGTAAGAGATGCAAGTTCTATCTCTGAGTTGGGAAGATCCCCTGGAGAAGGGCATGTCAATCCACTCCAGAATTCTTGCCTGGAGAATCCCAGGGACAGAGGGGCCTGACAGGCTACAGTCCATAGGGTCGCAACGAGTTGGACACGACTGAAGCAACTTGGCAGGCACACACCCTCATTCAGAAGATGAAGGCCAGAAGTTTTGAGTGGTTTCCTCAGAGTCCCGCATGAACTGGGGGCAGGACCCAGATGAGAACTCGGGCCTGAGGCCTGTGCTCTCTTCACTCCACTGTGGTTTGCTGGGCAACATGAAACCATGTCTGTTCTCAGTGTCCATTTCTCAGATGAGGAAATGCGGATGCTCAGCTTCTTTTCAAGTCTTCTCCCAGAAGTTCTACATAGAACCTATCGTGTGGTATTTTGCAGGCTTACTGCTTGAGTAGTAGAGGAGGAATATTTAGAATCTTAGAGACAAGCGAGTCTTCCTCAAAGTTAACTAAATGAGCAACAAATAAAATGCTGATGTTTTAAACTAATGTAGTAGAAACATTATCAAAACAAAGTTATGTGAATAAATCTGGAAGTTCTTTGCTTTTGCATGTTCTCTCTCCCATCACCTTAATTTCAATTCCAAAATGCACCTGCATCCAACCAATCCTTTGTGTTCACTACTTTTCCCCTAGTTCAGCCACCCATGCCTCTCGCCTGCACCATATGATAACCTCTTCACTAGTGTTCTTGTCTCTATTTCAGTAGCCCACCCACCCCCCATCTATTCTCTGTATAGCAGCCATACTTAACTTTATAAAATAAAAGCTAGGAAGTGTCTTTCTCTGCTTAAAATGCTCTAATTGTTTCCATAAGTCTTAGAATAAAATCCAAACTCTTTAATCTGACTGTATTTATTTACTCAGGCTGCTATAACAAAGTACCACAAACAGCGTGGCTTGAAACAGGAGTTCTGGAGGCTAGAAGTCCAAAATCAAGAAACTGGCAGGGACATGCTTTCTCTGAAGGTTCTAGTGGTTCTGAAGGTTCCTGACTCTTCTGAGCTTCTAGTGGTTGCCTGCAATCCTTGGTGTTCCTTGATTGTAGACCTATCACTTGATTGTAGACCTGTCACTCCAATCTCTGCCTCCATTTGCATATGGCATTCTACCTGTGTGTCTGTGTTCAGATTTCCCTCTTCTTATATGGACACAATAAATTGGTATTAAGGCCCACTCTAACCCAGTGTGGCCTCATCTTAACTTGATTACATCTGCAAAGACCCTATTTCCCAGTCAAGTCCCATTCACAGGTACTGTGGCTTAGGACTTGAACATGTCTTCTTGAGGGGGACAGGATTCAGTCTACAGCACTGACCTAGGAAGTCCTCATGATTGGGCCCTGACCACCTGACTAACCTCATCTTACATCCTTCTGCCCTGCTTACAATTCCAGCCACCCTGGCTTCCTTGTACTTTGAAAAAGCCAAGCTTTAGGAGGTTTACACGGACCACTCTGTCTGCTTGAAAAGTTATTTCCCCAAGCTCCCTCTTGTTATTCAGATCTTGAAATAGGTGTCACGTCCTTATCAGCCTACCCCAGTCACCCGGTTCCCTTTTATCACATCACCATATTTTACCTCTCAGAGTAGTACTTATCACAATGTGACATTTTTGTTGTGTGTTTCTTGTTTCCTCCTACTATGATATTAGCTCATCAAAAACAATTACCTTATCTCCCCCATTCATAGCTGTATCCTCTGCACCTAGAACAGTTCCCTGCACACAGTAGGTGCTCAATGAATATTTGTTGAGGGAATGATTACCTCATGGAATGAATTTTTTTCCCTTTTCAGACTTAGCTTAAATGATGCAACTTGGAAAGAAAGAGCAGCTCCTGCCTAAGCAATACTTAGGGACCATTGCAAAATGTATTGGGAACATGTTTCTTAAAGGGGATCATGTACAAGTTGTAAGGTAAGAGGGTGGGTCTTCAAAGATTGGGGAGATAAGGTCCCAAGTGGGTAGGTGTAGATGGGTCCTGGGAGGAAGATGGACAATTCCCTTTCCTGCTGTGGCCACGGGAACAGGAAACTTGGAACTCATTTGTATTTCTGGAATTTCTAATAATAAAAGTATAATACCAGCAGCAGTAATGATAATAAATGTTTACCAAGTTCTCACTTTGCACTAGCCCTGTACTAAATGTTTATACTTCATTCTTACCACATCCTTGTGAGAAGGTATCATCCTTACCTTACAGATGAGAAAAGGCAGACTCTGAAGGCTGAGTAACAAGACTTAGCCCAGCGTTAATGAGTGACAGAGTGGGGTTTTGAACAGAGATCCAAAAGCTGGTGCCCCACTGCATGTGCCCACTGCTACCCTGAACTTAATCATTTTTGGCTGTGCTGGGCCCTCTTTGCTGTGTGTGGGTTTCTCTGTTGTGGCGAGCGGGGGGTGGGTACTCTCTAGCTGCAGCGCATGGGCTTCTCATCGTGGTGGCTTCTCTCATTGCCAGAGCACGAGCTCCCAAGTGCACGGCCTTCAGTAGTCACGTCAGTTAGTTGCCCAACGGCATGCGGGACCTTCCCAGGCCAGGGATCCAACCCATGTACCCAGCATTGGCAGGTGAATTCTTACCGCTGGACCACCAAGGAAATGCCTGAACTTACTTTTAAGTTTTGCTCTGTTGTTTCATCCTCTGCTGATATGCAGCATTAGTCGCTCAGTCATGTCACCTGTTTGCGACCCCATGGAGTATAGCTCATCAGACTCCTTTGTCCACGTAATTCTCCAGGTAAGAACATGGAGTGGGTTGCCATCCCCTTCTCCAGGGGATCTTCCCGACCCAGGGATCAAAGCTGGGTTTCCTGCATTGTGGGCAGACTGTTTACTACCTGAGTCACCAAGGAAGCCTTGTACACATGTGTATACCCCCCAAATCACATTGCATATCCTTCATTTACCCACTTCTTGTTGTCAATCTAATAAGCACTGTTTAGTCAGTACATCTGTTTCTGCCACGCTTGCATATTTCTAGAAAAATACTTGAATTTTACATTCTGACCCCTTCTCTTTTAGTGTACCCTGGCCATACATCTCAGTTTGTAGGCGAATCCCTTCCCAGCTGTTGTCAGTGATTTCTATAGCAAATGTCTTAGAGAAGGTCTTCCGCTGAAGACAGCGGGAACAAGAAACACTCCAGGCCCTTACTTTGGATCTGTGAATGGAAAAGAAAGATGAGCCGCTCCCAGATTCCCCAGCCCCTTCAGTGGAGGCTCCAGCTGGCAGGGGCCGTCTCTACCCTTCTGCTTCATCCTTTCACTATACTTTAACACAGCAAAGCACAGCCACTGGCAACCAAGCCCTGGTTGAGGAATCGCCACACCCATTTGATTATGGTTTTGAATTTCAGGTGAAGGTGCCAAAGCTGACAGCATCTGTATGGGGCTGTTGACTTTGAAGGCCAAGTGTTAGGTCTTGTATGTCAGAGCAAGGAGTCCTGGGCAGCAAACCTTCTTCCAGTCTTATGCTGCCAAGACAGAGGCCTCCTCTTCTTCCTTCCTATTTGTTTTACCCAGTTTATCCTGCCAGATTCTGTTTTTAAGATTTTTAAAATAAACTATATTTTAGAATAGTTTTAGATTTAGAGAAGGGTAGCAAAGATACAGATTGGAGAAGGAAATGGCAACTCACTCCAGTGTTCTTGCCTGGAGAATCCCAGGGACAGCGGAGCCTGGTGGGCTGCCGTCTATGGGGTCGCACAGAGTCAGACACGACTGAAGCGACTTAGCAGCAGCAGCAGCAGCAAAGATAACAAAGGATTCTCATATACCAGACACCTAGTTCCCCTTATTGTTAACATCTTACATTATTGTGTTACATTTCCGGCAGCTAGTGAATTAACAATAATACATTATTGTTAAATAGTATCACTATTTTAATGAGATTCATTACTTTTCCCCTGTTCTGTTACAGAATTCATCCAGGATACCTCATCACACATTCAGTCATCATGTCGCCTCTGGGCTGTGAAAGTGGCTTAGACTTCTGTTGTTTCTGATGAGATTGGCAGTTTTGAGTATTGGTCATGTATTCTGTAAGGGCTTCCCTGGTGGCTCAGATGGTAAAGAATCTGCCTGCAATGAGGGAGACCTGGGTTTGACCCCTGGGTTGGGAAGATCCCCTGGAGAAGAGAATGGCAACCCATTCCAGTATTCTTGCCTGAGAATCTCATGGGCAGAGGAACCTGACAGGCTACAGTCCATGGGGTCGCAAAGAGTTGGACACAACTGAGTGACTAACACTTTTACTTTCATTCTATGAAATATTCCGCAATTTGGACTTGTTTTAAGTTTATCCCATGATTAGATTGGGATTGTGGGTTTTTGGAAAAGAGGTCTCCTAAGTAAGGTGCCATTACCATCATGTCTTATTAAGGGTGCATACTATTGACATGGTTTATCACTGTGGATGGCGATCTGGCTCCCCTAACTGAGGTGGTGTTTGACCAGGTTATCTCCTGTAAAGATACTTTTTTCCCCATTTCCATACTGTCCTCTTTGGAAGAAAGTCACTATGCGTGGCTCACACTCAGGAGTGAGGAGCTATGCTCCACAATAAAATACTTAGAATTGTTATACCTGGGAGATTTGTCTATTCTCCCCATATATTTACTTAGTCAGTCATTCATTTATGTGAGTATGGAGTCATGGATATTCACTATAGACTTTTTATTGTTTGTTTACTACTTTCTTTATCTGTTGCTCGTGTCGCTACTGTTTTGACCATTGAAACTCTTTCAGATGACTCCTGTGTCCCTGTGACCTACCCCTTTCATTGTGTATGTAGGTGGTTTTTCAATTTAATACTTTCTTACTTTTTGGCACAGTAAGATGACCCGGGCTCATCTTGTGTGTTTCCTGCCCTAGCCCTAGAATCAGCCATTTCTCCATGGATACCTGGTTCCTTTGATTGAAGAATGGTATTAGAAATCAAGATAGCAGCATTTTGTTTTATTTTATCCATTAAAAAACAAAACGATCCATTAAAAAAGAAAGCAGCAAAGAAAAGCAGTCTAGAGCAGGGTTGAAACACAGGTCAGCAGTGAAGAGGTGAAGTAACTGACTTATTCATATTTTTAGGGTGGAGAACTGAAATTAGAAACTTGTCTGTTGAACCGTGGTACAAAGAGTGATTTGTTGGTATTGATCCAGTCATCTCTCCCTTAATCCATAACAACAAATTTCAGCTCCTCATTTGTGGTTTCAAGCGAGCGACGTTCAAGGTGGCTGCTTGTCACTACAAAAGAATGCACTCATCTGCACTCTTAGGCTCCACTGCAGGAAAAAAAAAAACCCTGAGAAGCATTTGGAAGACCAGCTCCTGCTCTCTTTGCCAGCAGGATCCAGTGTGCTCTGCAGAAAGCTCAGCGGAGTAGACAGGGCTTAGGGCTGCTCACTGGCTGGCTGGCTGGAAGCCCTGTTGCAGGAACCTCGGGAGCACAGGAGCTCAGGCGGGGAACTGACCCCACCCTGCACCCTGCCCTCAGGAGGCTTAGGGGCTTCAACTCTTCACACCTCTGTGTGTCCCACACCCACCGCCTGACACAGTCATTTCCTGGGCGGCTCCACTGTAAGGACCGGGTGCAGAGCTCAGCTCTGGGTGTGATCCAAACTTAAGTCTTGATCATGAACTCGAATCTGAAGTTCAGCTTCCAAAGCAGCACAGTAGAAAGATGTGGAAGCATGATGGAGTAGCGGTGGTTAACTGAGCCCAGGAATGAGCCTGGGGAGGTGTAGGGGGGCATCTCCAGATTTTTCACAGATTCCATGGGTTCTCTCTTGCAGCTCAAGTCTCGGGTCCTCATGACTCCTTTAGCCCTGTCTCCTCCACGGAGCACGCCGGAGCCCGACCTCAGCTCCATCCCTCAGGATGCAGCCACCGTACCCAGCTTGGCAGCCTCTCAGGCTCTCACAGGTAGGTCAGGTGAATGAACCCCAAGGCTGTGATGACTTGTCCACAAGCTAAAGTTCTTTTGTGAGCTAGTGAGCCACCACCAAGATGGCTCAAATGAAGGATTTAATGTGTGTTCGCTGGACAACACATAGGATGATCAAATTCTCTGAGAACATCTATTTAAATGTCTCGCAGCCTGAATTATTTGCAATTGTTTTTCAATGCATCTTGAATTCGTCTAGTTGCTGTGGGTAGATGGGGACTAGAGAGAGTGGTTGTTGGCCCAGCTTCTTCTCTTCAGAGACAGGTTAACTTTGTACCAATAGCGAGCCTGCTCACCTCAAAGAGTCTCTGTCCCTGTGTTTGTGCTTCCAGATCTCCTAAGGATCCTGATGTCCTCCAGTCCCCTAGTACCAGCCAATCCAGTCAGGGTAGAGCTCTGCCCAGTCTCTCTGATGGGGTGTCCACCAGTGGACCGACAGTTCCATCCCAAGAGTAACAGCAATAGGATGGTCTCTTTCTCTCTCTTACACACACACACACACACACACACACACACACACACACACACGCGCACGCACACACACACACAGATCCCCCTCATCACAAACCACCCCCGGCCCCATCCCACTTAAATTCCTTGGTGCCCTCCCCATACTGTTAGGTAAAAACCAAACTTTGCAGTATGGCCTACAAGGCCCTGCTTCAGTCTTTAGGGCCCACCATAGGATCATTGCATATTCTCTCTCCTCTTTCTGGAATGATCTTTCCTCTGGTCACCCTCTCTTGTATCTCAGCTCAGGTAGTGGTGGTGGTTTAGTCGCTCAGTCATGTCCAACTCTTGTGACCCCATGGACAGCAGCCCATTAGGCTCCTCTGTCCATGCAATTTTCCAAGCAAGGATATTGGAGTGGGTAGCTATTTAGTGCTCCAGGGGATCTTCCCAACTCAAGGATGGAACCCAGGTCTCCCACATTGCAGGCAGATTCTTTACCATCTGAGCCTCCAGGGAAGCCCCATCTCAGCTCAGGTACTTCCCTCAAACAAGCCTTCACTGACTTTCCCGCCAGGGTTCCCAGGAAGAGTTCTTTTAGCCCCTCCCTAGAGTTTTTGCAGCCAAGGTCCCACATCACTTTCTGTAGTTCTCTGAGTAGATCTATCTCCCCTGCAGGGCCCTAAGCTCTCTGAAGCCAGGGATCGTGTAGATTCGGTTCACCATTTTCTCTGTAGGGCCTAGCACACTACTGCCTGGCATGAAGGTCCCTTGTCAATTCGGTTTTACTGAATCATCTGGGCTTAGTAGGGGAGAAGGCAACCTGGCAGAGTGAAAAGAGCACACAGGTCATGACATCACAAAGACGTGAGTTCAAATCCCTGCTGCATCACTAATTATACTTTCTGAGCAGCCACTTCACCACTTTTTACCTCAGTTTCTTCATTACCAACAAAATAATATTTAGTTCTCAGGTTTATTTTGAGAATCAAACAAGATAAAGTATATACAATGCCTGGACTATATAGTAGCTGCTCAGTAAAAACTAATTTGCTTCAACTTTATTACTGTTTAATCCTTCCAAAATTCTTTTGGTTTCCTCTTAAAGTCTCTCTTCAACACTCCTCTATATTATTGGCCCCCAAGGTAAGATGCTCATACCTGGGCTGGGGACATAGGGAGACATAAGAGGAGTCATTAACCTGTGGAAGAAAATATGATACCTACTGTTAATATTTCTTGTTATATCACCCTTTAAGTTTTTCCATTTTTTGGTTGCATTTTAAATGTATGCAATACATTAATATGGTTGAGAATGTCTGCTGCTGCTGCTGCTGCTGCTAAGTCACTTCAGTCGTGTCTGACTCTGTGCGACCCCATAGACGGCAGCCCACCAGGCTCCCCCGTCCCTGGGATTCTCCAGGCAAGAACCTTGGAGTGGGTTGCCATTTCCTTCTCCAACGCATGAAAGTGAAAAGCAAAAGTGAAGTCTTTCAGTCGTGTCCAACTCTCCACAACCCCATGGACTGCAGCCCACCAGGCTCCTCCGTCCATGGAATTTTCCAGGCGAGAGTACTGGAGTGGGCTGCCATTGCCTTCTCCGTGAGAATGTCTATAACCTATAAATACATAAACACATTTGGGGACACATGCTCAAAAGTGTTTTTTTTTTTTTTTTTTTTTCCAGTATGAATGTATTTAAAAGTGCAGGGAGGATTCCCCTGGTGATCCAATGGTTAAGAATCCACCTGCCAATGCAAGGGACACATGTTCAATCCCTGGTCCAGGAAGATGCCACATGACTCAGGGCAACTAAGCCTGTGTGCCACATGGCTGAACCCATGCTGTAGAGCCCATGCTCCGCAATGGGAAGCCAGGGTACTGAAGCTGGAGGGTAGCCTGCATGCAGCAACAAAGAGCCAGCACAACCAAAAATAAATAAAAAGAAAAAAATTAAAACAAAAAAAAAACAAACTAAAACTACAGGGGCTTTTGGTTGGGCTCACCTAAATGGACTACCGAGTGTTCATTATCCCTGAGATTGTTGATAGAATTCTCTTTAGAACTCATCGATTAGTATCATGTTGATTTTTTTTTTTTTTTTTTTTTACTGAAGGTTAACAACAACAATGATGGCAAATGCCAAACATTATGTATAGCTTGCGAGCTTCTTGAGTGGAGGAGGGAAGGTTTTTTGTTTTTTGTTTTTTAATGGAAGATAATTGCTTTACAATGTTGTGTTGGTTTCAGCCACACAACATGAATCAGCCATAAGTATACATCTGCCTCCTTCCTCTTGAACCTCTCTCCCACTTCCCACTCCATCCCAGCCCTTTAGGTCATCACTGAGCATCAGGCTGAGCTCTCTGTGTTATACAGCAACTTCCCACCAGCTTTCTATTTCACACACGGTAACGCATATGTTTCAGTGCTACTCTCAGTTTACCCAGAGAGAAGATTTTATATGTGTATATTCCCAGCATAGAAATACATTTCTACACATGATCCATAACTGTCTACGATTCAGATTTGAATACATCAGAGGGGACACACCTGTCTGCCTCTTCCCAACCAGGAGGCTGTCTTGAGAGCAAGCCCTGGCAGTAGGAGGTGATTGACTCTCTTGTCTCTTTTACTTGTCAAGGTGGGAAGAATTGGTGCCACTTTGGCCTTTTCAGCTTTCCCAAGGCCACAGGCAAGGGGACAGGGCTGAGGCATCCTGCTCCCACCTCGCCCCCCAGCCCCGCATACAGGAGCCACTCCAGGCCTGATGTGCTTCGATGCTGAGGGCTTTGTGGGTCTGTTTCCACAGTCTGCCTCTACATCAACAAGCAAGCCAATGCAGGGCCGTACCTGGAGTGGAGGAAGGTGCAGCAGCTCCCTGAGCACTTTGGGCCCGAGCGGCCGTCAGCAGTCCTGCAGCAGGCTGTGCAAGCGTGCATCGACTGTGCCCACCAGCAGAAGCTGGTCTTCTCCCTGGTCAAGCAGGGCTACGGTGGCGAGATGGTGTCAGGTAAGGCCCTGGAGCGGGCTGTATGAGGAGGGCAATGCAGGAGACCCTGGTTTAATTCCTGGGTTGGGAAGATCCCCTGGAAAAGGGATAGGCTACCTGCTCCAATATTTTTGGGCTTCCCTGGTATCTCAGACAGTAAAGAATCCATCTGCAATGCAGGAGACCTGGGTTTAATCCCTGGGTTGGGAAGATCCCCTGAAGGAGGGCATAGCAACCCACTCCAGTATTCTTGCCTGGAGAATCCCCACAGACAGAGGAGCCTAGCAGGTTACAGTCCATGGGGTCGCAGAGAGTCAGACACGACTGAGCAACTAAGCATGGCATCCATGGGTATCTCCAAAGAGGAAAGCAGCTGAATCAGGCTTGGGGGACTGTGGCCAGGGTCTGTCCCCATCTGCTGGGCTCCAGGGGCCTTAAATGAGCCTGTGTGCCAAAGGGGCTTGAGAAGAAGAGGCTCCCGGACCTGGGTAAGAAGACTAGACATCTGAATCCTCTCCCTTGACTTGTCCCTTTCTCTCATCTCCACTTCCAGCTCATCAATAAATCCTATTTTTCTAACTTCAAAATACATTCAGAATCAAGCCACTTTTCATGACCCACAGTAACCACTCTGGTTCTTTCCAAATCTAAGCCAGATCATGCCCCTCTTCTGCTCCAAATCCTCAGCAGCTCTCATGTTTCTCCCAGAAAAAGCTCACATCCTTACAAGTGCTCCCAGGCCTCATGAGACCTGACTCTGGTCGCTTCTATCTCTTGGTTTTTTTTGGTCACTTCTCTTAAGTCCCCCACTTGACTCTGGCCACAGTGGCTTCCTTCTTATGTCCTCCAACCATGCTCCTCCTGCTTCAGGACATTTGCACCTGCTGTTCTCTCTTTCTGGAATGTTCTTTCTCCAACTGTCCATGTGACTTGCTCCTAGACTTCATTCAGATTTATAGTCAAATGCCACCTTCTCAAAAATCCCTTTCCTGACTACCCTGTCTGACATATCAGCCTTTGTCACTATTTATTCTCCCTTCCTCCATTTCATTCCTTTTTCATAGTGTTTGTCACTGTGCAGGGAAGTGGGGGAAGTTCATGGTCTCAACCTATCTCACTGGATATGTTTTTGTTTGTATTTAACAAGAGCTCAATCCCACCTCCCATTGTCAGCACACTTCTCCAGTTTCCACCCTGACTGAACAGCATCCAGAGGGAGGGGACGCTGTCAGCACAGGTAGAGGCAGACTTCAGAGCTCTGCCCCCTTCAGCTTCTCCCCTACCGAGACTCTGTCTGTCTTCTGCACATGTACAGGGGTTGTCATCACTTGCCCTTAAGCCCTGGGAGCTCCAGACCTTTGCAAGATGCTTTGAATCCAAGAGGACAGCCTGGTGTCTTCTCTGGCCCAGCATCACGGACACAGCCTCCATATACCCAGGCAAAAGGGGGACAACTTTCCATTCACAGCACAGTACAGGTGACCCTGCTGGCTGGCTAAGAGAGGATTTGAGAGAGGGGCCTCTAATGTGGCTGTGTCCTGCAAAACCAAAACATGAGTGTTTTACTGGACTCCAGGTCAATAACCAGGGTTTGCAGGTGGGGAGATTTTGCAGCACAGCTTCACCAGCTCATCTTGACTCAGCTCTCCTTCTGGAGCTCCCTCTGAGAAGGAAGCTGAGTCTCTCTGGCTGGTAACTGATTAAAACAGAACTTGGCAAGGTCTGGGTGCATGTGTCTGACCCAGGGTGACTTCTAAGAGACTCCAGCAGATGTGGGCAGAAGAGAGGGGGAAGAAGAACGGCACCAAGAGGGGCCCAAGAGGAGAGTCCCACTCAGACCTCTGAAGGCTCTTCGGCTGTTCCTGATCTGAGAGCCAGGTTCTTGAACCTGGACTGCTCTCTGAGGTTGAAAGCCTTGGCTTTTTCCTGGCTAAACAGCAGTGCTCAAGATACAGACCAGTGCTCAGAGAAAGCTCTTCCTGCGCTCTGTGCCCCTCGCTCTTGAGTGAACCCCACCCAGGTTCTTTATGGCCCTGCCCTCTGGGCTGGGAGAGCAGAACCCTAGTCTGGTCTGCTGCTCAGCCCTTCTGTGGCCTCAGGGGCCTCGGCACTGGCGAGGAGGTTCTGCAGAGCCTGGCACCAATGTCCGAGCAGGCAGAGCCCTGCCAAGTCTCCCTTGGCCGAGGGATTCCCAGGAAGGCCAGAGGGGAGTGCCTGGTCTTGGAGAATGCACTGGCACTGAGGAGCTTCCTCCTTGAGGTTGTGAAGCGGCTCAGTGGTCTTCCACTTTTCTGGTGGTGATGTGGAAGCCCAGCAAGATGACGATTGCTCCAAGGTGGTTTAGGGAGGGGCTTAAGGAGAAAGACCCAGGCTCCCCCACTCTCCACCTAGAACCTGAGCCTTCGGACACTGCTTTTTAAATATCCTTGTGGGCACAAAGTGTAGAAAATGGTGACACTAGTGCGGGCATCGTGGACCCGAAGAACTGAGACCTCCGTGACTGGGCCTCAGGCCACCCCAGAGGCTGAGGTCCCACGTCACAGCACCATGGCCCAGTCCCAGCACACCTGTTGTGATGCTCCACCTTAGCCATGCTCTCCCAGAGGGGTAGCTATTGTGATCTCACATATTACATGTCTGCTTCCAGGAGGTGGGATTTTCCCACTGTGTGAGCTTCCTGGAATCTCTGGGAATGTGGACACACTGATCTAAGGCACAGGCCTGATGCCCCAGACCCTCCTGCTGTGTGGTCAGCCTCCATCTCACCTAGTCTTTCAAGGTATGGGAGGTGAGCAGTGGTGCCCGCCCCTCCCTGCTCCCCTCCCCCCAAGAGGGAATTTCCAGCATGTCCCAGAGGTCAAGATCCTCCTTACTGAGCACTTTAGCAGCTCTTTGCTGACCCTCCCAATCAGAGTGATTATTATGGAGTATTAAAGTGACAGGCAAATGCCACTTAGAGGCCACAGGAGCTGGAAAAACACTCCAGGCCTTCTCAGTTTCCTTGTCTACAGTATGGGAGGATAACCTTCTTTCCACTGTCTTCACAGGACAGTCAGACAGCATAAATAAGTTGATGGACATGAAAGCTCTTGTTAAATTATAAAAAGTTACATAAAAGAAATGATTCTTTTTATTTCTAATTCGAATGGGTATGTGTATGAGAGTATATTTTTCACTTCTGAAATCAAAGTTAGCTCTGGTCACCCTGGCCCAGCCCTTACAGTGTGCTAGCCTTTGGGAGCTAGAGTATAAAAGTCCAGGCTGCCTTCCACATGTGCGCACTGAGGGCAGAGCCTGGGGCAGGAGGGGAGCAGAATGTCCTGCTGGGGATCTTCTCAGGTGTTCCCCACACTGGAGCTGGTGTATGAGCTTCACGTGGCAACAGAGTTCCGTGAGGAGGATTACACAAAGAAACAAGTGCTCACCTGGAGGAACTGGGTGTTTCTTCAAAATTATGGTAACCCTAGAGAAATTGAGTGTGACCCAGCATCACTGGGGAGAGAACACCGTTAGAGTTCTTTTATAAAGACTCCTCCCCAAAAGGCTGAATGAACCCTGAGCCCTGGGTTAGAGTTGGACACCTCAGTATGAACTCAGTTTTATTTGAATATACGTATATACCCAGTGGCATGACGAATCTGCTTGCAGTGCAGGAGATGTGCAGGAGACGTGGGTTCAATCCCTGGGTCGGGAAGATACCCTGGATGAAGGCGTGGCAACCCACTCCAGTATTCTTGCTGGGAAAATCCGGTGGACAGAGGATTCTGGCAGGCTACAGTCCATAGGGCTGCAAAGAGTCAGACACTACTGAAGGGACTGAACACACACACACGTGCACACACACACACACATCTAGATACAGACATTTATCAAGACCCACCTTTGATCCAAGTCTGTTTATCTAGAGTTGCTTAAAAAATGAGGGTGTGTCATAGGGATGCAGGGGTTAATCTGCAAGCTCCCAAAAGATAACAACTGGAACAATTTAGCAATAAAATAAATAACATAGTACTGGACAACTCACAGTACAAAATAAATATATTGAGTCTACACTGATATTAATGAATAAACAAATAAATAAGTGGAGGAGAAGGGACAAGTCTTCCTTATGGAAGAATTTCAGATTATATAGGGACTGTTCCTTCTTCAGGAGGTAGAGCTTAATCCCTCCATTGCCATTGAATGTGGGTAGGACTGTGTGACTTATTTCCCAGGAACAGAGTATGGAGAATACAGTGGAGAAACATAGCAAACACTTTCTTGGCCAGGAGATGAAGGTTAACATCCCAGGGATATCATGTGTCTATCTGATGCAAGGAGAAGGGCGCTTTGCCTCTGCAGTCTTCCTCCTCAAAAACCCATGTGAAAGTGAGTGTTAGTCGCTCACTTGTGTCGAACTCTTTACGACCCCCTGGAGTGTAGCCCACCAGCCTCCTCTGCCCATGGAATTCTCCAGGCAAGAATACTGGAGTGGGTTGCCTTTTGCTTCTCTAGGGGATCTTCCCAATCCAGAGATCAAACCACAGTCTCCTGCATTGCAGGTGGATTCTTTACTGTCTGAGCCATCAGGGAAGCTCCCCCAAAACCATAACCCCAGTCAAATCATGAGAAAAATGTCAAACAAACCAAATTTAGGAACATTTTACAAAATACGTGATCAGTGCTCAAGACTGTCAAGATCATGAAAAACAAGAAAAGACAGAAATAGTCACAAACCCGAGGATACGAGGTCACGCAACAGGTACAGCTGATGTGATCTCCTAAATGAGATCCCGGAACTGAAATAGGATGGTAGTGAGAAAACAGGTGAAATCCAACTAAAACTTAGTTAAAAGCACAGCAGAACTGACCACACCAAGACCTGTTCCCCAGGGCTGGTGGGCCTGTGGCCTTCTCCAGAGCCCTGCTCTGAGTAGCTGTGTCTGTACTCTTCCAGTCTCCGCCTCCTTTGATGGGAAGCAGCATTTGAGGAGCCTGCCCGTGGTGAATAGCGTCGGGTATGTCCTCCGCTTCCTCACCAAGCTGTGCCGAAGTCTCCTGTGTGACGACCTCTTCAGCCACCAGCCCTTCCCCAGGGGCACCAGCGCCTCCGACAATGCCCCCGAGAGCCAGGAAGGCAGGATGGAGTCAGGTAGGCCTTTGCCGTCCGTCCTCAGGGCCTGCAGGTGGTTCCAGTTGTCCCTGCCCTCCCAGGACAGAGGAGGCTGCCACTGAGGGGGCCCCTGGGAGCTCTAGGAGCTAGAGGTTCCCTCCTTCTGCTAGAGGCTCATGAGCTGCCCCTCTGGGCATCTGAGGCACAGTGAGAGCCAGCCAGGACCAAGGACACCCCCACAGTCCCCACCCAGGCTGCAGTGGAAGAGATGGCTCCAGCTACTGAGGGCTGACATTGTAACTTTTAGGCCTATGTTATTAGAATGTAGATGCTGAGACCACATCACTTGTAATGAGTGATCTTTTTTCCTCTCTTCTAATTAAGATTCTTGGGCATTTATTCATCATTGTCGAATAACTGAAGGACTATTAACCTAAGTAACAACGAAATCCTGAAGAAACAAGGGCTAATGAATTGATTACGTTGGTCCTGTCTGGGGGCCTCAGGTTCCTACCTAGGTCAAGAAAAGGTGTAATAGAATGTCTATCATGGCAGGAATTTGACCTGGCTGTAAATCATATATGTCCTCCAGTGAGACTTAGTGTTTCTCCCTCATCACAGGAAGGAATGTATCCCAGGAGCTGAATGCCTTTTGTACCACCAGCCCCAGAATAGCTCAGTGTAGGGAAGTGGTTGGTGGGAAGGGCAAGGCCACATGGACAAACTTGCCACACCATTGTCCGCCCAGTAGGCTAGGTGCCAGTGGGAGCTGCTCATCCCCCACATAGTGGCCCTGAGTTATGGATTTGCAAAGAGTTGAATATGAGTCCAGATTCTAGATTTCAGGTTTCAAGGATGAGCAGACATGTCGCCTTTTTTCTTTCTCTGGAAGCAGTATTGTTGATACATAAAGAAAACATAGATAGTGAAACTGAAATCTAGCCATTATGTCATTCTGCAAACATTTGCTGACCCCTTTCCTATTCCAAGTACCTTGTGAGACCCTGTCTTGGAATAAGGCAAATATGTAACCTTAGGAAGTTTTTCAGGTATTGAGTGACCAGTGTGAATAATAAAAAAACCAATACATTTGCAGTTATGTGCTCACAGACTGGTTTAGAAAGTTCAGCAGAAGGATACTTAAAATCATAGTGGCTATATTTTAAACCTAGGAGGACATCAGGGAAGATTCTTAGCATAGATTTTTCTCATATAATGTCAAGAACCTTGTCTACAATTTTACTTTAAACTCTCTGAGACCTGGGAAATAGGAAGAAATCTGTCCTTTACAAAGAAAGGTACCTAATTAAATATAGCCTGTGTGAGCAGATGCTATATACTTCTGTATTTTCTTGATGTCTCTATATGTCTGAACTTGAGAAAGTCTTCTCATGTCTCTGGGCCTCAGTTTCCTGTGTGAAATAAGGGGTTGAGTTGCTCATGTATAACCTGCTGGTTCTGACAGTCTATGAATCTGGCCTCTCCTATAAACCTTGGTTGACTCAGAAACATTTTGTAAAGCTAATGTATCTTCCAGTGAATCTTGCAATGAGAACAGCAGATGACTGATTTCATTTGACAAACTCCTAAGTCATCGTTACATTGAATAAGCAGTGACCCATGGGACATAATCATAAAGTCATAGAACTCATGTCTCCCATTCTCCTTGAAATAAATGTCGCCTGTGAGACCACTTATTCCATGTCCATGGATGAAATTTAGGGCAGATCTCCTGCCTTTCCTGGCTCCTTTCAGAAAACAAAACATTCTTTAGTGAACAGTTAATATCCAGGTCAGTGTGATCATCAGACTTTAAATTTCATTCAAAGATGTAACTATTCCCCATTCCCAGCACAGCCCTGCTTTGGGCCAGTTGCCTGCAGCAGCAAAGGAAGGGATGGTTGGCTTCTCGTCACCTCCTGCCTAGTCCTGTGTTTTTGCCCCTTCTGTATGGAGCTAGCAGTGATTCCAAATCCTTCCTGATCAGAGTGAGGGGAGGAGGAGAGACAAGAGATAGGAGAGTTTTTGCTTGACTAATCCC
The DNA here is from genome assembly GCA_006410875.1 of Neotragus pygmaeus. Lineage (NCBI taxonomy): Eukaryota > Metazoa > Chordata > Mammalia > Artiodactyla > Bovidae > Neotragus > Neotragus pygmaeus. The sequence goes on from SJYV01055494.1 coordinate 1,746,971, forward strand.
TCTGTGAGCTGGCATGAGGCTCCCTGGTTCTGGCGGGTGTTTCAAGCTGATTCTTCATCCTGTGGGCTCTTGTTGTTGTTATTGTTCAGTTGCTAAGTCGTGTCCAACTCTTTGCGACCCCATGAACTGCAGCACTCCAGGCTTCCCTATCCTTCATTGTCTCCCTGAGTTTGCTCCAACTCATGTCCATTGAGTCAGTGATGGCATCCAACCATCTCATCCTGCACCGTCCCCTTCTGCTTTTCCCCTCTATCTGTCGCAGCAACGGAGTCTTTTCCAGTGAGTCATCTGTTCACATCAGGTGCCCCGAGTATTGGAGCTTCAGCTTCAGCATAAGTCCTTCCAACGAATATTCAGGGTTGATTTCCTTTAGGACTGACTGGTTTGATCTCCTTACTGTCCAAGGGACTTTCAAGAATCTTCTCCGGTACCAGTTTGAAAGCATCAATTCTTTGGTGCTCAGCCTTCTTTATGGTCCAACTCTCACATACATACATGACTTCTGGAAAAACCATAGCTTTAATTATATGGACCTTTGTCGACAAAGTGATGTCTCTGCTTTTTAATATACTGTCTAGATTTGTCATAGCTCCTCTTCCAAGGAGGAAGCATCTTCTAATTTTGTGGCTGCAGTCACTATCCGCATTGATTTTGGAGCCCAAGAAAATGAAACCTGACACTGTTTCCATGGGTCCTTTGGAGATTCCCCCATCTCTCATCTGCACGTTCCTTGTCAAGGACAAATGTAACTCTTCTCTGGCTAGTCACTTACAGTTCTTCCCACAGCCTCAAGGCATCTGCAGGTAAATCTCTGGCTTCTCTCTCCTGAGGCCTCCTGTGCCTCCAGATAGTCCCAGAGAAAGGATCTAAGCTAATCTCACTTCAGATCTGGTCTCTTAGAAACACTCACACATCCTTTGCCCAAACAAGCTCAGGGCACGCGGGCAGATCTTTGCACCTCTCCTTTGTTCTTCTATCAGACTTTTTTTCTCATGGAAATGAAACAATAATACTTTCTGTCTCTTGAGTTCCAGGGTCAGAGATCAAGCTATTCACAGGGCCACACTGAAGTGCACAGGAACAGGGGACAGTTTTTTTCCACAAGTCATCTTCTATTCAACCTGCTTTTCAGCCTCTGCAGTTGGGTGCGCTGCTGCCTGTGGGTGGTCATCTACAGCTGTAAAACTGGCTTCCCACCACCTCCATCTCTTTTTGCAAGATTTCCACACTTGACTGTTGTATGGGGATCCTACTGTTGCAACTTCAGCCAAAACTAAAACTAAAATAGTTTCATTTTCACATCCTGTCCCAAGAACCCCACCTTCAGCTTTCCTTAAGAGATCATTGAGGAAACCCTTGCCTTGATTTCCACCATATTCTCTCCCCTTCCAAACTCACAATGCTGAGTGAAGTTCCTGTCTTTTTTCTGGAAGTAGCCACCCTGTTTCTTCCCTTGACTGGGGCAGGTATTTTTGCCTGATTTCCTTCCTAGGTGTCATGGCTTTGGAAGCAATGACTTCAGTTGTCGTCAAGAACCTTTCCCCAGCCCATGGATGCTTTGAAAAAATGAATTGCTCCAGATCAACTCGTGGAAATTGCTCCTTGTGCCCTGGGTGTGACAGGACCAAGTGCTGAGTGTTTCATGTGTCTGGGGGCCTCAGGGAGGGTGGAGAAGCAGCAATGGCATGGTAGGCTCTGAGCAGCCCCCTGGCACATGTCTCTCCTGCCTGTCTGCGTGAGGCCTAGGATGATACCATTATAGAGTTTGCCTTTAGAGTAAGACATTGCCTCTTTAGGACTGCCTTGTCAAAGTTCCCTTGTGTGCATGCTAAGTCACTTCAGTCATGTCCGACCCTTTGCGACCCTATGGACTGTAGCCCACCAGGCTCCTCCGTCCATGGGATTCTTAAGGCAAGAATACTGAAATGGGTTGCCATGCCCTTCTCCAGGGGACCTTCCTGGCCCAGGGATCAAACCTGTGTCTCTTATGTTTCCTGCATTGGCAGGTGAGTTCTTTACCACTAGTGCCACCTGGGAAGCCCCAGAGTTCCTTTAAAGGATAACATATCAAGTTATTATTACCTTGGATGGGGAATTAGTTTATTACCCACTTTCCCACCATTGTGGCAAGAAAGGCAGGTGTGTTTATGAGAGAAGGGCTGAGGTCTTTGTTGACTTAAGGCTTCATATCCATGTTATTCCTAAACAAGATCATACAGTCTTGAACTCATTTGAACCAGATCCTGCTCTGCCCCAGGGTTGTTCATTTAAAGCTGGAGTGTTCCAGGCTTGGTGCCACACAGTTAGAGGGTTTGTCAGCATTCATTAGGGCGTTTCCAGAAGACAGTAAATCAGACAGTTAAGAAAATACAAAGCCAGGACACACAAGGAACTGGTCACAGAAACTAAGATGTTTGTGTTTGTTTGTTTGTTTGTTTTTTAAAAAGGATGATTTGGGAAAGAAATGACTTTCTGTTCTAGGATGACAGCAGGTTACATGGATTTGTTCTCTATGGTCCTGAAGATATAGTTAATTAACCTTCAAGTCTTGTCACTCAAGTTCTGGTCAGGAGCATCACCATCACCTGAGAAAGGAAAAGCTCAACAGCCCTCCCTCACTCCTTCACAACAGATCCCAGGTGTTTAAAGACACATTAAAGCTTGAGAAGTATGGGTGTAAGGAAGACTCTCCCAGGTAGAGGACTTGGCAGCTGAATAACAGTGGAACTCTCAGAAGATGACTCCCTCAGGAGTCACATGGCATTGACATTGTAAAGATCTTTGAAAAGTCAAAACTGTTTGGAAGTAGACAGAGCTGCTTGGATGGTGTGATCTCCCCATTACTGGTGACAAAAGCAGATGTCCACTTGTCGGAGCCATCAGGCTGAACTCGGGCATCCAGAGGATGTAAGAGCAAGATGTCCTCTCTGGTCCCTTCCAAGCTGAGAGTCACAGCTGGCAGTGGCAGAGAACAGCCGCAGACAATAAAAAGTGAGGGCCCCCCAGGAGCCCTGTGGTGGGATCCCCCAAAAGGGAAGATGAGGATACCAAGGTAGAAGGGCACACAGTGGAGCAGAGAGCGTGCTTCTTCCAAATCTCTTCCACAAACCTTTCAAATATAAACTCTCTCACCAAATGACCTTTCTCTTGTGTTCAGGGAAAACCAGCTTCAGACCCACTCAGCTGCCTGAATTCAGTCTGGTCCGTGGAGTTCTTGGCTTGAGATTGGGAATTTCAGTCGTTTTCCTCTATGTCTATTAACTGATAGCCAAATGTTCATCTTATCAGGTGGAGAGCAGCTCTCTGGGTGCTTTAAGAAAGTGGAAGCAAAAACATGGATTTGATAACATTTTTGGTTCTAGATTTGGATTTGATACGAATTTTACTTTACCTTTGAATGGTGGCTTCCCTGGTGGCTCAGAGGGTAAAGCGTCTGCCTGCAATGCGGGAGACCTGGGTTCAATCCCTGGGTTGGGAAGATCCCCTGGAGAAGGAAATGGCAACCGGCTCCAGTAATCTTGCCTGGANATTTGATACGAATTTTACTTTACCTTTGAATGGTGGCTTCCCTGGTGGCTCAGAGGGTAAAGCGTCTGCCTGCAATGCGGGAGACCTGGGTTCAATCCCTGGGTTGGGAAGATCCCCTGGAGAAGGAAATGGCAACCGGCTCCAGTAATCTTGCCTGGAAAATGCGGTGGATGAAGGAGCCTGGTAGGCTACAGTCAATGGGATCACAGAGAGTTGTACATGACTGAGCAACTTCACTTTGAATGTTGGGAAAAGTAAGCTTTAGCCAGTGCTTCTCCACTTTGACTGTGCCCTGGAACCACCTGGGCATCTTGATGAAATATGGACTCTGGCTCAGGATGGCTGGAGTGGGCTGAGAGCCTGTGTTCCTGACAGGCTCCCAAGGGATGTCCTGTGCCATTGGTACTTAGGAACATAAGGAATGAGAAGGTGTGTGCTGATGGAGTCCTGCTCACAGAGGGAAATTTATGTCAGATTTTCAATAAAATACACCTATCTACTCTAGGATGCTGCCACCCTGTAGAAACATTGGTGCTGAGGATGAGCTGGATGAGATGTCCATGGGTGTGAGGGGGCAGAGTGGTCAGGCAAAGTGGCACAGGTGAAAATGCAGGTGAGAAAAGGGAGGTTTGCAGTGCTGGGTAAGAAGGTGAAAGAAAGAAAAGAATGATGACTGGCACGTTTCTCAGTGTGGCCCGACCAGCACTGGCAGGAGGGTCTTTGTTGCCTTCCAAGCTTGCGAATTCCTAGAAGACCCTAGGGATCCATTCTCTCATGCTTGTCTGCACAGCATTCATGGCTCTTAATTCTGCCTTATACTGCTAGAATCCAGGTCCAGACCTCATCTCCCTAGGTAAACTTGAGGGCGGGAACTTGAGGAGAGCCTGAAACACAAGTCCACAGTAAATACTTTACTGACTCCAATTCATTGTGACACAACAGAACAAACTGCTCACCAAGCGTTGGGGAGATCTTCTTTGGAAACCACAAATGTGAGAGCTGAAGTCTTTTGCGAGATCTAATTTAGTGATTGGTTTCCTGCCTTCTGAAGGTTTGACTTGATGGGAACAAATTGTTTACTTTTTGTTGAGAAGCTTTTTTGATACACAAATGGTGAGGGTGGGAGATGAGAAAGGCCACTGATGCTTGACGCTTGATGTTTTCTTCCTTGGCTGGTGGTCTTGGAGACAGGCACCAGAAAACTCGGAGTAACAGACACTCACAGTACCTTCTGCATACCCAGCATCCAGAAATCAAATCTGCTTCCTTTTTGAACTACAAATTTGTCTAAGGTAATAGTTCTACAAAAGAATGACTATCCAGAGAATATCTCTTTCCAAAAGGTTGTTTATTTCTAAAAGGCAATAAAGCGTACCAAGTGGCATGAGTTCCACTATATAGAAACATCCATATGGTCAGATAGCAAATGTTTTCTGAGTTCCCTCTACTTGTGATGCCTGCAGAGCTGAGGCCACTTGTTCAAAGCCAACCAGAAGGGCAGCAGCAAAGTGGAACCTGAGCCCAGGTCTCCTCCTTGGCCTTTTGCTTTTCCTCCCCAGCCTATTGATAGGGCCCCATTACCCAACACTCACTGAGTGGGGTATGTGTCCTGTTTCCTGGCTCAGAAGTGTGACCACACAAAATGGACGTTCACAAGTGGCTTGTGGTATACCCTTGTGTCACTTCTTCTAGCAAAGATGTAAAAGAGCAAAACAAACACCAATGTCCACTTAGCAAATCTAGGCAGAAACTGAACTCTAGGTGGATCAGTTATCCTTTCTCCTTCTGGGTTAATATCTTGGCAGCAAGGAGTGTCTCATCCTTATCCTCGTGCCCTAGTTGCATCATTGCTGGATGACATCCATAGGACAGGCAGAACCTATCATCCTAGACACCAGGAGAACTTCCTCATCCCTACAAAATCCACACAAAGTGGCCTACTCCACCAACACGAGGCGTGGTTTGCATGCTCAGTCACTCAGTCTTGTCCAACTCTTTGTGACCCCATGGACTGCAGCCCACCAGGCTCCTCTGTCCATGGAATTTCCCAGGCAAGAATACTGGAGTGGGTTGCCATTTCCTACTAGAGAGGATCCCAACCCAGGGATCAAACCAGTGTCTCTTGCATCTCCTGCATTGGCAGGTGGATTCTTTNGCCCACCAGGCTCCTCTGTCCATGGAATTTCCCAGGCAAGAATACTGGAGTGGGTTGCCATTTCCTACTAGAGAGGATCCCAACCCAGGGATCAAACCAGTGTCTCTTGCATCTCCTGCATTGGCAGGTGGATTCTTTACCGCTGAGCCACCTGGGAATCCCCAGGCATGGTTTAACCCAGTATTTTAAATAACATATGAAATGATCGGGTTAAAAAAAGGGAAATGAAGGAAGGCATGTGCAGACCAATGATCAGAATATTGCACAGCTATGTTCATCCTATTATAGCCATGGGCTATGTGAACAAAATGAATGGTTTGATTTTCAAGCCATGTGTTGAAATTGGGGTCATTTGGAAGGAGAAAAGAGTCTCAGTGCCAAGCTCAGTTTTTAAGAATCTTTGAGAGAGTTTCAATGGACACATGAAAAGGAGAATGTCCAGAACTTCTTTGGCAGGGCTGTGGTTAAGACTCTGTACTTCCAATGCAAGAGGCATAGATTCAATCTCTGGTCAAGGAAGTTCCATATGCCATAGGAAAAAAAAATAGAATGTCCACCAGTTCTGCAGAAAATACAAAGGCCTTCCTATATTTTTAGACAGATATGTCCAGGAGAAGCCCAGTAAGAGCTCTTACAGCATGGGAGAGGGAGCGATTGCCAGTGTAGAATTCCTGATCTTAATTCTGCTTGTATGCCCATATGAGTTCATTTAGGAAAGGCTATTTATTCTATTTTCAATGATATCATTCATGAAAATATACTGCCTGTACTTTTTAAAACACTGAGCTAAAAGGGAAAAATGTAACCTCTAAGTAAAACACTGGATTTTTTAGAATCTTAAATAGATTTTTACAATATTCAGCAACTTACTGAATTCTTTTGCATTGTAAGGCTTAGATTCTCTTTTAAATCATACAGATATTGAGGAAACACAAAGATTCAATAATTATTGGTTAAATGAATGAATGAATGTTCCAATTAAGTTGTTGGAACCTCCCAAGGTATTTTACTTATTTATTTGGCTGCACCAGGTCTTCGTTGCAACACATGGGATCTTCAGGCTTTGTTGAGGCATGCAGTCTCTTTTAGTTTTGGCACGTGGGATCTTTAGTTGCAGCAGGCAAACTCTTAGTTATGCCATGTAGCATCTAGTTCCCTGACCAAGCATGGAATCCCAGCCCCCTGCATTGGTAGCAAGAGTCTTAAACGCTGGACCGACCACCAAAGAAGTCACTCAAGGTACTTTCAATATGAGATAAATAACCCAGTATTGAATCATGTTGACCAATTTGGTAATATTTTAATGTTGCTGCTGCTACTGCTGCTAAGTCGCTTCAGTCGTGTCCAACTCTGTGCGACCCCATAAACAGNAAAGAAGTCACTCAAGGTACTTTCAATATGAGATAAATAACCCAGTATTGAATCATGTTGACCAATTTGGTAATATTTTAATGTTGCTGCTGCTACTGCTGCTAAGTCGCTTCAGTCGTGTCCAACTCTGTGCGACCCCATAAACAGCAGCCCACCAGGCTCCCGTCCCTGGGATTCTCCAGGCAAGAACACTGGAGTGGGTTACCATTTCCTTCTCCAATGCGTGACAGTAAAGTCGCTCAGTTGTGTCCAACTCTTCGCGACCCCGTGGACTGCAGCCTACCAGGCTCCTCCGCGCATGGGATTTTCCAGGCAAGAGTACTGGAGTGGGGTGCCATTGCCTTCTCCGATTTTAATGTTAAAATGAAACAAAAAGAAACGAAGATAATGCTCCTCTTTCAAGGTCACAAATAAAGTCATGTTGTGGATTAAAGACATCCGAGACTTGAGCAGAATGATGATGGTCGTAAATCCCTAGTAGGCTTTCTCCTGTTTGGGAGAGCTCCTTCCAAGAGGGAGTAAGGAGGAGAAAAGAGTCTGTCAAAAAAGAGGTGGTGTAGATTCTTTCTTCCCACAAGGCTGGCCTCAGGAATTCTTTAAAAGATACCCCTACCCCAACCCCATGCCTCTTTTCAAATAATTAAATCTACTGGAAATCTTTTCCTTTGTTCCATGAAGCTTACTGTCCTTCAGGTGACACCCTACCCATTAGTCCCCCACGAGCCACTCTAGAACTGGAGATCATGCTGGGGACATCTGGGTCAGCTGCAGAAGGCCTTCTCTGTCACTGGCAGGCCTGTCCAAAGAGGCTCCTAACTGTGATGGAAGAGTATTTGAGATGTAGCCATCCCCAAATCTCCAGGGCCCACAGGAGCTGTAACTGGAGACTATCTTTTGGGCTGCTCCTCTGGACCTGTACCCTGAGCCTCTGTGGCATGTTCTAAGGTAATAGCTGCAGGTTATCCACACCAGTATCTACTGACCATGTATCAGAACTAGGAATAAAATGGTAAACCTTGTCAAGAGGAATTGAAGCAACTTTGGAAACCAGCAGGCATCTAAGATAAACTCCACAGACTTTCTCCTATTAGTGGGTCATTTCTGGGTCTCAGACATAAGTAGCAAACTCTTTGATTATTGGAAAAAAAAAAAAAAAAGAATCCCATAAACTTCCTGACAGAGAATTAGATATTCTATAGCATATATACCCTAACTGCTATTGAATTAATAATTGTAACTTCCAACCTAGATATGCAGAGTCAAGAGGAATGTATTATTCCTTTCCCACCTGTAATATTTCTATATTGCTGTGTGACAAATTACCCTAAAATTTAGTGGCTTAAAAATAACACGTATCATCTTACAGTTTCTGTGATCTGGAATTCAGGTGCAGCTTGGCTGTGTTCCCCAGCTGTGGGTCTCTCACAAGGTGGCAAGCACCTCAGAGGTTGGCTAAGGAAGGACCCACTCCCCAGCTCATTCCTATGGTTGTGGGCAGGATTCCGCTTCCCACGAGCCCTTAATTCCTTGCCACATATGCCCGTCCACAGATATGCTCATAACATGGCAGCCTACTTCACCCACTGGAGAAATACTGGCATGCCTTCCTGAAAGTCAAGGTGTCCATTTGGAACCAGAATTTGTATGGTGTCCTCTATTCCAGGGACTCCAGCGTTTTCCTGAGTAAGGGGCATGCTAAGTTTCCCCAGTTTCCTAGGAAAGACCCCAAAATTGTTGAAGAAACAGAGCTTGACCGCAAAAGGCCCTCCACTCTCACCCTCCGCCTCCTCCTGGAAATTCCCAGAAGCCTCCGGGTAGAGGCTTTGGCAAAGCTGCAAAGAAAAGACTACAGAGAGGGAACCTGTTCTCCTCTGGAGACTGAAAGGGCACGCACTGTTCTAAAGCGGCCGACGTTGGGCAAAATTGCCTTTGGGCAAAATTTCCGTGAGAGGCGATCTTAAATCATAAAGAACAAAGTCTCAGGCAAACCAGCAACATTCAAAAGGACTAAACAAGTTCAGGTGTCAGGCATTAAAATTACGGTTGGTTTCTGTACCTCTCATTAGGGAGGAAAAGAATAAATGTACTTGAATGGACCCGAGGGGAGTCATAAGGTTGATTCTGAGGGCTGAGCGATCTGAACTTAAGAGACAAGCTTGAAGGGAAGATCTATACTGGCCAGAGACCAGGTTAATGGAAAATGTAATTGAGGGAATGAAAGGCTAAGCCTCATAGGTGGTGCGGCCCAGTGCCCTTTGAACCAGGAAGGCTGGGACAAGAGGCTGCAGAGGGCCCTGAGGGAAAACACGACGAGCTTATCTGAGCAAGAACAAGGGGCGGGACCAAGCCGGAGAGAAGGAAACGTGCAGACCTCTGCGAGAACCTCAGCGAAAGGCGGCAGGAAGGCCGAGGGGAGAGCTGGGGGTTTCTGACACCAGGCAGTCCCTCAGCACCCCACCCCCCCCGCAGGTCCCACCGCACCGAGCACGTGCTGGGCACCTGCAGCGCTGGAGACGAGCGTGCCTGGGCACCTGGGGGCGGAGACGCAGCCGCTCGAGGTAGGAACCCAGGTGTCGGGCTCTGAGCCCGGAGGGCAGCTCTCCTGGGACCTGCGATTGTTTCCTGGCCCTCCTGCCCCTCTTTCTGCTTCTCTCTTTGCAGGTCTCTTTCCCTGCTTTTCAGAGCTTACTGGCTGTGCTTCTTAGGTGGTGGCACCTGATTAAGCAGAGGGGAATAGTTACCACACAGATAACCAAGAGGCGGTGTAATCAGGTTGACTGTATTACTTCCTCTTCTCATCGGGGGTTCAGGGCTAGGGATCCATGGTGCTGCCATCTCGTTAAGCAGCAGAGCCAAGGCATTCACACACGGAGCCCTCTGGACAATCCTGTGGTCTGATCTTCCTGCCAGCCTGGGCAGAGTTGTGTGGCCGGCTGGGCTGGGCAGACCTGCTGGCAATCAATCTGCCAGGAGCAGAGCTGACTGAAGAAAGGGTTCACTCTGTGCAGCTGTTCCTTCAGCTAGAAAGTTGTGACTGATGTGGGGAAATAAGATGGGGAATGGAGGGTGAGTGTGACTGTATGTGTGTGTGTGTGTGTGAGAGAGAGAGAGAGAGAGAGAGACATAGGAGGTGGGGAGAGAGAGAACTATTTAGTGGTGGGAAGAACAGGGTCTGAGACTGGGGTGTAGGGCTATTATTGCATGTAGAGATCCGATTTGAGGATAATTTTGCAGATCGTGGTGTCGCCACTTTTCAAGGCTTTGTTTGGTTACAGAATCCAAGTTAAGTGCCATTAAAATTCTTTAAATAAATTAAATAGTCCAAGCTCACTTAACTGTGATCTTGTGTCCTACATGAAAATGGGTCAACACCCCCCAAAAGAACGCCCTGGCCACTCCCGCTGCTCTCGGACTTTCTCTCCTGGCTCTTGGCTTTCTCCCTCCTGTGCCTTGCCTCTTCTTGCTTCTCCTCAGAGGTTCTCCACATTCCAGGCACTCAGTTGACCCAGAAATGCAGCAGGCTCAGCCGTGCTGGCTGTTTTGGAAGCTGAGGATCCAGGGGCATTCCCCCCACCCTGCTAACCCCGCCCCAGCCTCTGCAGGGGCGCAGGCAGAAGGAGGAGTCCACACTCCTCAGATCCTAGAGCTGTGTTCCCTGAATGAAGAGCTTAAACCTGGTGCAGGAGCAAAGGGGTATCCTTTGAGGCTGAGCAGGTTTGAACTCTTCTGGAGTATTATTTGGGCTTCCCAGGTGATTCAGTGGTAAAGAATCTGCCTGCCAGTGCAGAAGACCTGGGTTTAATCCCTAGGTCGGGAAGATCCCCTGGAGGAGGAAATATCAACCCACTCCAGTATTCTTGCCTAGAGAATTCCATGGACAGAGTAGCCTGGCGGGCTACAGTCTCAGTTCAGTTCAGTTGCTCAGTCACATCTAACTCTTGGCGACCCCATGGACTGCAGCACACCAGGCTTCCCTGTCCATCACCTACTCCCGGAGCTTGCTCAAACTCATGNTCCAATGCTTTTTATGCATCCATTGAGATAATCATATGATCTTTGGTTTTCATTCTATCAAAGTTGTATGTTACATTAATGGACATCGTCAGTTCAGTTCAGTTCAGACGCTCAGTCATGTACAACTGTTTGTGACCCCATGAACCACAGGACGCCAGGCCTCCCTGTCCAACACCAACTCCCAGAGTCCACCCAAATCCATGTCCATCGAGTCAGTGATGCCATCCAACCATTTCATCCTCTGTCATCCCCTTCTCCTCCTGCCCTCAATCTTTCCCAGCATCAGGGTCTTTTCAAATGAGTCAGCTCTCTGCATCAGGTGGCCAAAGTATTGGAGTTTCAGCTTCAACATCAGTCCTTCCAATGAACACCCAGGACTGATCTCCTTTAGGATGGACTGGTTGGATCTCCTTGCAGTCCAAGCGACTCTCAAGAGTCTTTTCCAACACCACAGTTCAAAAGCATCGATTCTTCTGCACTCAGCTTTCTTTATAATCCAACTCTCACATCCATACATGACCACTGGAAAAACCATAGCCTTGACTCGACAGACCTTTGTTGGCAAAGTAATGTCTTTGCTTTTTAATATGCTGCCTAGGTTGGTCGTAACTTTCCTGCCAAGAAGTAAGCATCTTTTAATTTCATAGCTGCAGTCACCATCTGCAGGACATCATCATGTATTACATTAATGGATGATATCATGTATTACATTAATTGATTTTCAGATGTCAAACCAACCCTGCATCCCTGAAACAAATCCTACTTGATCATGATGTATAAGTTATTCTGTATGTTATGGATTTGTTTTGCTAGTATATTGTTGAGAATTTTTGTACCCATATTAATAAGACATTGATCTCTAGTTTTCTTGTGATGTCTTTGTCTAGTCTTGGTGTCATGTATTGGTGTTCTCATAGAATGAGTTGGGAAATAGTCCCTCCTTATATTAGTCTGCCCGGCTTCCATAATAGGAACCTCATCCTCGGTAGCTTTAACTTTTTATTTTCTCATAGTTCTGGATGTTAGCAGTCTGAGATCCAGCTGTCATCAGGGTTAGTTTCTGGTGGCTCACTCTTCCTGGCTACTGGACAGCCACTTTCTCTGTGTCCTCACGTTGCCTCTTCTCTGTGCGTGTGTATGAACAGGGAGACTCCCTCATGTCTTTTCCTCTTCTTGTCAGTACTTTCTTTTTAATCAGTACTTTTGGTTTGATGTCCTACCCTTAAGACCTTGATTAACCTCAGTTATTTCATTATGGCCCCTCTCTCCAAGTACAGTTCCCTGGGGCGGGGCTAGAGCTTTAACATATGAACATTTGAGGGGGACACAATTCAGTCCATAGCACTCCATTTTTACTTTTTGGAAGACTTTGTAAAGAACTGGTTTTAATTTTTCTTTAAATGCTTTGTAGAATTAATTTCTGAAGCCATTAAAGTCTGGGATTTCTTTGTTTTTTTATTACTATTTGGTCTCTTTACTTGCTTTATGTCGATTCAGATTGTCTATTTCTGTCAGTTTGTCCATTTCTTCTAATTTACCTAGTTTATTGGCAATAATTGTAATATTTTTTAATAATCCATTTTATTTATTTGAGATTGGTGTTAATGTCATCTCTTTCATTTCTGAGTTTAGTAATTTGAGTCTTTTCTCTTTTTTTCTTAGCCAATCTAGCTAAAAAAGTTTGTCAATTTTGTTGATCTTTTCAAAGAGCCAGGCTTTGGTTTCATGATTTTCTCTATTTTTTTGTCCTCTATTTAATTAATTTCTGCTTCAGTCTTTATTATTTTCTTCCTTGTACTTGCTTTAGGTTTGGTTTGCCCTTCTCTACCCCAGTATTTTATTGAGGAAGATTAGGTTATTAATTTTTTTTCTTTTTAAATATAAATATTAACAGATATAAATTTGCTCTAGGCACTGCACTGCTTTAGCTGTATTCCATATGCAGTGGTTTTTATTTCTAGGCAAGCTCCATATGCATCCCCATATGTGAGAAGACCTGCTAGTTGCCCTAATTAAATCAAGTCTTTATCTTTTAATACCTATATTGTGGGAGTAATCCATACTAGTTTACAGAAGAAGATATCTGGATCTCGTGGCCCCAGATGTGCTTACTTATTGCCAGCCTTGTCGGGGGGGAGGGGTCCATTAGTTTTTCTTTTTTAAAGTCACTTTGGGGATGTCCATATCCATTTTTATCATGTGTGGTATTTGGGTGGTTATTGATGGAGTTAGACAGATATGATCTTGTCTAGGGTCAAGAAGAAAAAGGATTGCTAGAATATTTTTCTTCCTCTTTCTATCCCTGTAATTCCTCTAGGCCTTGTCTTTTCAAACAAAACAAAACACCCCACACCATTTGTATAGCTCACAGATAAGAGTTAAACAGACTGTAAGAATGAGCTTTAAAAGTGTAGAAAGTCCTGATCCGCTTGGGTGAGGGAGCTGAGGAGGAGGTTGGCAGGTTCTTCAGGTCCTCTTCTCTCTCTGTACTTTGGATGGGCTCTTTCTCTCTTATCTGCACCTTTTGGAGAGGACCATGGGGCCATCCAGATCACCATTTATGTCCCTAGTTTGTTCACTTTGGTGGAAGGTTAATGCCCTCCTATGTACTGGAACTGAAAGTGTGGGGAGGAGGCACTGCCACACCTGTACCAGCACGCAGGCCAAAGCTGTTTCTCCTGACTCTGGGACACCATGACTCTGGCTTGATCTCTCCCAGGAATCTTGGGCCAGATGAGGAAGGCAGTGGTTATGGGCGAAGGAAGAGGGAGCCAGGAGATTCCAACAAGCTGGCAGAGACTCCTGGAGGAGCAGAGCCACAGAGGGAGAAAGACCTTTGTTTGAATTTTATTTACACTGTATCAATAACCAAGATGATCCCATTTTCCTTGGGACACGAAGGGTCACACATCCTAATCCCTATTGAAGTCTGCTTTGTTCGTGAGGCAGGTGTCATTCTGCTGAGAGCTGAGCTACTGGGGTTTATGCCTTGGGGTCCATTCCTTCTCCTCTGTCATTCCCACACACAGTGGCGCCTGTGCTGCTGGGGAAAGATTTTCCAAGACCCAGTGCCTGGTGGCCTCTTGTCTGCTCTCTAATCTCTGCTTCTCTGCTCTGCCTTCTTGCCTAGCAAAAACAGTCACCACCGAGGAGTGCCTGGTGAACCCTGCGAGCATGAACCGCTACGGCGTGGACCCCTCCTCCCCCACCTTTGGCCACAGGAGCTCCCTGCCCACCTCCTCTTCGCTGTACTGCAAGCGGCAGAACTCTGGAGACGGCCACCTTGGGGGCGGCTCAGCCTCCACAGTCGGTGGTCCCCGCACCAGCCCCATGTCCCCCGGAGGCCCCTCGGCACCTGGGCTGCGGCCTCCCGGCTCCAGCCCCAAGAGGAACGGGACCTCTCTTGAAGGAAACAGATGTGGTAATGTAACGCACGAGCTGGCTTCCCCATGACCTGACCTACTCTCCCCTTGCCCTGAGACCATCGAGTATAGAGGGGCTGGGGACTGTGGCTGTTTGAATGTGGGAACACAGGGAAATTAGATGTTTCCACAAATCCCTCTGTGGATTTTTGTTGTTCTTGAAGGCAGCTGACTTCAACCTTTGACCACAAGCAAAGACAATGGTGTATGAAAGTAGGCTAAACTGTAGGAATAAGTAGACTCCAAAATGTACAGTGGTTCAGCTACAAAAAAAGTTTTTATAATTGGTGTGTGTATCACAATTCAGAGACCCAGGATCATCCGTTCTGTGGCTCTGCTGTCTCCTGTGGCCTCTGTGCCCCGTGCATCTAGCAGGTGGATTGAGTTGGTAACTGGCAGATTTCGGCCACTGCTGATTAGAAATGTTCCTTCCTTCTGCCTGTTTCCTCCTGTGGTGCTTTATCTCCTCATCTCTCGTAGCTTTTCCCTTCCATCTCACAGTAGAAGCCAAGCTCTCAGGTTCATGAGGTCTTTCACTCTAATTCGAATCCTCTGCAGCCCCAGAAAAGTGGTCTGTCTGAAGCACAGCCTAAATAGCTATGTATTGAGCACCTACTATGGGCCAAACACTCTCCACACATTATTTATGACTTTTATGAGTTATAAATGAGCCACCAGGGAAGCCCTATTATTATATCAGGCGGATATTATTATTGTAGGCATTATTAGATTCGATTTACAGATAAAGCATGTGAAGATCAAGAGGTCAGTCAAGCATTGAGCCAGGATTTGACTTCAGCTGGCTCCAAAGCTGGCTTTCAAAAACTATGCCTGGGGTTTTCCCATGCTCAGTGGGCCTCTGAGGTTCTAAGGGAAGGCTGGAGAGGATGGGAGCAGACAGGACTCAAACACCACCCTCTGTAACCAGGGCCTCTTCACATTTGCAGAGTGGGGTTCTTCATTTGTGTAGCTTGAACAGAGCTTATGCAGCTAAACACATGTGGAAACTATAGAGATAAACCATGCTAAACTGAGTGGCAGTAGATTAAAATAGGAGAGAAAATCCTACACATTTGTCACCTATTAGTCAGCTTGGGTGCTGCCGGAGGCCCTCTGGAGGGCTATTAAGTTTTCCCTCTGCCCAAAGAAGTGCTTGGTATTGCTCTGAAATTGCATCCCAAATGAAAGCAGTCGGTATTAAGAAACCATATTTCTTTAAGAGGGTTTGACTCAAGTCATAAAACTGGAAGGGACCTAGAAATGGATTTTCCCCCATGGTGCTAACCTTAATGGTTTAGACCTGCAGAAATCAGAAACTGGTATGAGACTGTGTGAGAAGGTAGGTATCAATGATGTAACAGACTTCTCAGTCCTCTCTCTCATGTGAATACTTACCCTGGACTACTACTGTCTTGATTATCGCCTCTGCCCATGGACTCAAGGGATGTATTCACTGGACACATTTTCCTGTTTTTTGCTGATACTCAGGTGAAAATCTGAGAGCTCACCTCTGTCTCTCATCCAAGATATAATCACTAAGAACTAGTAATATTAAGAGGTTTTGGAGAACAGGAGATGCTGTAGAATTCCCAACTGCGAGTGCGTCCAAGCTTCAGAATTGAAGTGACTTCAACATTGTTCTTACCTTACCACTTACATGATTTCCATGGGTTTGAGTTTGAGTGTATAGGGTATGGCCTTGGGTGGTGCATAGAGAATGATTCAGCCGGAAAAAGAAGAATGGGAACAGAACTCTCTTCTGTTCTGTTCAGAACTCTGTTCTGTGTGGAGCAGGGGGTAAAGTGAGTGAAAGTGTAGTAGGGCTTATTCATTCCGAGGAATGAGAAGAGTTCGTGCAGGGACATGGACGGAAATCACGCTGGAAAATTTGGGGTTCAAACCAAACAGATTGGGCTTCCTTTAAGCTGTGGAAATCAGACATTTCTGAACAGGGACATGAGATGGTGGCCACAGAACTCAGAAATACGAATCTATTGGCTATTATGGAATTGACGTACAACAATAAGACTAGCAGCTACCTTTGATTAATCCTTACTGTTTAATGCTTCACATTATCCCATTTAATCCTCACAGTGTGGTAGGTATTTGTTTAGGTAACTAAGACTCAGAGGGATTTTGGTCAGTTCTGGCCAGCATATACTCATGGAGCACGATATGCTTGTCTGAGGTCTCAGGGTGGAGCTGTGAGCAAGACAGTTATGGACCCTGTTCTCGGACAATCTCCAATTTCAGAGAGACAGATGGTTAACAAACAAAACCAAGAGGCCCCTTTTGGAAGCCGATGGGCTTCCCCTCAGGATGCTTGTTGTCAGGCTCCAGCGCAAAGCCACAGAATCGCATGATTCTTGCAATACTCTCGAGAAACAGGATGAAGAACCTGAGGCCCATGAAGAATAAGATGATCAGGTCCAGGAAGGGGTTGGAAACCTGGCCACCGGCTCTCATTCACTGCGCTTTGCACACAGACACACTGATAAGACTTCAGAGGTGTGAGAATGTAGTGCCTTCGTGCTGCCCAGGACAGGCTGTGGTTTGAGGGGACCTTGGTGATCCTTCCCAACTCCTCATTTCCCAGCAGAGAAGCACAGAGACACTCGCACGGTGGTGGGTGGAGGGGCCTCTGACTCCTGGCTCATTGATCCTTCTCTTCTTTCATCAGATTCTATCATGAGTTAAAAAGTGTCTTCTGGATTGTGAGTGAGCAAAAGGAAATTATGCGTGTGCTTGTGGGCCTGTGTGAGACAGAGAGTCATACACAGGCAGCCGCAGGTGGACCGGGCTGTGAAGGTGTCCAGAATTACTTTAGATGGATTCACAGTCTTCAATTCCTGGTGGGTGTGAATTCAGCATTAGAAAGAGCCACCACCATCTTCATCCTACATCCATTCACAGCTGGGTTTCACTCTGCACCTGTCTCCAGCAGCACCCAGGGAACAGACCTGACCGTGCACCAAGTTCTCCACACTGGAGAATGCCCCCCTTTCACAAAGGCAATCGGCGAGTGCTTTGCACGCTCTGTTCTTTTAGGAACAAGATTTTTTTCACATCCATCATGTCTGACCACTGTGCGGTCACATCTGCCTAGCCTGGCTATGTCAACCCAGACCCATGTGTCTTTCTGATAGCCTGACAGCAGCTGGAGGGACTGTGTGGTTATTATCTTTGTGTGAGCATGGCGGAGGCTGGAAAGCTCCCTCTCTCCCTCCTGGAGCTAGTTCGCTTTGGATCCTGAGCTGGTCTCTAGGTGTGGCAGCTTCCTGCTCCTCTCTGTCTTGCGTGACTCTAAGGCCCCTCAGAGAAGAAACATGAAAATGCCCACAGCTAGGACCAGGTGCCAGGAGTGGAGCCCCTTTCCCTCCACATTCATTTCCTGGAGAGCTTCACCCTAAAGACAAGCCAGACCCCTTGCTCAACCCCACGGCTGTGCATCCCGGAGACAGCCTTTCCCTGGCCTTGCTCGGACGAACTTAGGCTCCCATGGATGGTGGTGTGAGTCGGTCTGGTGTTTTTCCTTCCTGTCAAACATGGGAAATTAGATTTGACCTCTGCTCTGATCACTCTAAAAATCATTCTTGGCACTGAAGGCTTCCCGCCTTTGTAATCAGAGCATCTATTATCACTCTGATTACTGCCGACACTCCGATGGGGCAGGCTCCAAAGGCAAATGCGATTTCCGCGGTTCCTCCTCCCCTTGTTGAGTGCAGATGTCCTTAAATGCAATGAAATCATCTCTAATAAGCATGCATCCACATTCAGATAGCCTCAGGGTGCATTAACAGTTTCCTGGCAAAATGCACCCCCCCACACAATGCCAGATCACCTAAGGGGACCCTTCCAGGTCTAACAAGGAAAAGGCAGGGAAAATCTCAAAGAAAATCCAATTCTCAACCAAACCATTGTATTGAGGATAGACACAGCAATGTGATAATGTACTTTCCTCAGCACCAATGCAGAGCTGTGCCCTTCTCAAGCACACTGAAAAGAGGAGGAAAAAAGAGACAGCAGAAAACCGCTGCACCCTGAGATTAAAGAACATAAATGGAAAGGAAGTCTTCTCAACTACGAACTTAGAATTACTCTGTAGGGAAGCTGCTTCATTGTTCAGAGCCTGAAAATAAGATTAAGGATTACACACACAAAGCTTTTGTGTAAATTACTAATACTGTTTTTGCGAAGTGTATTGATTTGTTTTACATTCATTGAACCCATATTACAAATATATTTGCTTGGAGCCATGGAGGAATCAATGATTATAAACCCTGTAATGAGACAATTCTGGGCTTCCCAGGTGGCACTAGTGGTAATGAACCTGCCTGCCAATGCAGGAGACGTAAGAGACATGGGTTCGATCCCTGAGTTGGGAACATCCTCTGGAGGAGGGCATGGCCACCCACTCCAGTATTCTTGCCTGGAGAATCTCGTGGACAGAGGAGTTTGGCTGGCTACTGTCCAGGGTTGCATAGAGGCAGACACGACTGAAGTGACTTAGCATGCACGCACATAATGAGAGGATTACATTTTTCACCAAACTCTTAGCCCAGGACCTGGTACAGAAGAGATGCTCATTAGGTGTCTGTGGATGACTAGGGGGAAGATGAAAAAGATCATGCTCAAGAATTAAAAGATAACTGGAGGTTACAGGCAAGCACATGCATAATGGTAATACTAAGCAGAATGTGGAGAGCATCTCTAAGAGAAGAACAAAGATTTGGGGGTTAAAAGTAGAGGAAAGTGACTTCCAGATGGCAGGACATAGAAATGCTGTCTGTGAAGGGGTCTACCTGGGCTTTGATGGCTAGTAGAACTTCTTTGGAAAGGAGGAAGGATAAACACCTTAAGAAGAGGTGGCAAGAATACACAGGAGAACTGTACAAAAAAGATCTTCATGACCCAGACAACCACGATGGTGTGATCACTCACCTAGAGCCAGATATCCTGGAATGCAAAGTCAAGGGAGCCTTAGAAAGCATCACTACAGAGCTAGTGGAGTTGATGGAATTCTAGCTGAGTTATTTCAAATCCTAAAATATGATGCTGCGAAAGTGCTACACTCAGTATGCCAGCAAATTTGGAAAACTCAACAGTGGCCACAGGACTGGAAAAGGTCAGTTTTCATTCCAATCTCAAAGAAGGGCAATGCCAAAAATGTTCAAACTACCGCACAATTGTACTCATTTCACATGCTAGTAAGGTCATGCTCAATATCCTTCAAGCTAGGCTTCAACAGCACATGAACCAAGAATTTCCTGATGTACAAGCTGAATTTAGAAAAGGCAGAGGAACCAGAGATCAAATTACCAACATCCGTTGGATCATAGAAAAAGCGAGAGAATTTCAGAAAAACATCTGCTTCACTGACTACACTAAAGCCTTTGACTGTGTGGATCATAACAAACTGTGGAGCATTCTTAAAAAGATGGGACTATCAGACCACCTTACCTGCCTCCTGAGAAACCTGTATGCAGGTGAAGAAACAGCAGTTAGAACCAGACATGTAACAACAAGCTGGTTCAAGATTGGGAAATGACTACGTCAAGGCTATATATTGTCACCCTGCTTATTTAACTTATATGCAGAGAACATCATGTGAAATGCCAGGCTGGATGAATCCCATGCTGTAATCAGCAGGGATGGAAGAGAGGAGATCCCTGTGAGAGGCATCCTTCTAAGAGCTTCAGAATAATTAAATTCGAGGAGCATGTAAAGGACAGGAGAGATCACTGAGGTTTCAGAAGCATGAAGAGGAGGAGATGCTGCTTCTAGAGAAAGAGGATGGATTAGTTTGGGACATACAGAACCCCCCCCCCCCAATATTGCCTAAATACTGACTCCCTACTCTTTTCTTCCTTCACTGATCCTGTACCTTTTAATCTGCCCTGGGGGAAAAGCATTTATGCCATAATGTAGCTCATGTCCCTGACCAGCATGGACCAGGCACGGGACCAGGCTCCTGTTGTCCAGGAACCCCGTCTAGTGGGGAAGTTGGAGTGAGTGCTTCGGCAGAACCGAGGGCTGGGGAGGTGCTCAGTGTGGGCACAGGATACAGACCTCTTGCTGACAGGGCTTCCAAGACCACAGCAGTAGAGACCCAGGACAAGCACCAAAATGCGCCCTCCATTCTGCCATGTCATCTCAGGGTGATGCCAGTGAAGTCACACAGGACCTGATGTCGTTTTGGCATCACAGCACTCCAGAGCCTATCATAATAAGCATTCTCTGGCCACCAAGGCCTGGGTCACAGGAGGTCTGAGGCCCACGGAGACAAGTGGTCAGGAGGGGTCTTTGAAGTCTAACATGGGTCAGCATTTCCACTGCTGGAGGAGACCCCTCTTCTAGTGCTCTCCTCTGCATAGGTGAGGGGGTGCAGGGCTGCCTCTGTGAGCCACCTCCGGTGCACTTCTAGCCTCACTCGGTCACAGGAGATCACTCAGGCCACCTTGGACCCAAGGGCCAAACAAGGGGGCAGGCAGCACCAGGTGGGCTTCGAGCCCAAGCCCGCAGCCTCACGGCCTCCCTCTCTGTGCTCTCCCCTCCAGCCTCAAACCCTTCTCCGGACAGGCAGGATGCCCGGCGGCCAAGGAGCAGGAACCCTTCCAGCTGGTCCGTGGAGGATGTGGTCTGGTTCCTGAAAGACGCAGACCCGCAGGCTCTGGGGCCCCATGTGGAGCTCTTCCGGAAGCATGTATGCACCGTGGTGGGCCTTGGGGGTGGGGTTCAGGGAGCTGTGGGGTTGGGGAGCATCTGCACTACACCCTGGGGACTCCACTCAAGGGAGGCCAGATGGGACCACAGGTTTCTCAGAGCAGAAAAGCCACTTAGTCTTGTACTGAAGGCACGTTTGTCCCATCTGTTCCCTCACTTGGTCTTTATCAGGAGCCCTGTTTTCTCGCCCATCTATTTGTCTGTGCCTTCAGCAAACATTAGTAACACACCTACAATGTTCCAGCAAACTAATAGTGCCTATTCTTAAGCTGTTTTGAGAAGTAAATGAAAAAATGCACAATGCCT
Organism: Neotragus pygmaeus; assembly: GCA_006410875.1. Classification (NCBI taxonomy): domain Eukaryota; kingdom Metazoa; phylum Chordata; class Mammalia; order Artiodactyla; family Bovidae; genus Neotragus; species Neotragus pygmaeus. Next base: position 1,768,490 of record SJYV01055494.1, read on the forward strand.
AGCTTGAAGATGGCCTTTGGTTAGCAGGCATTTGTATCATTATTTAGGAGATTCTAAAATATGTAAAGATGGTAAATTTTTGTCACTGGTAATAATTAGTATTTTATCTGCCAAGCCTTATGTGTCTGGGTTACTATTGTTGCCGTAACCAGTTACCACAAATGTAGTAACTTAAAACGACAGAAATTTATTATCTTACAATTCAGTGGGTCAGAAGTCTAGAAAGGGGTCTCTCTGAGAGAAGACCATGGTGTTGGTGGGGCTGACATCTTTCTGGAAGCTTTAGGAAGAATTCATTTCCTTGCCTTTTCAGCATCGAGATTCACCTTCATTCTTGGCTCCTACCTTCCCGTCCTCATCCTTGGAGCCAGCAACATCAAGCTGAGTCCTTCTCAAGCTGCCAGCTCTTTGGTTCTTTATTCTGATTTCTTCCTCCACTTCTGAGGACCCTGTGATTGTATTGTCTCCCTCCCTGCCCGATAATCCAGGACATTCTTCCTATTTTAAATGCAGCTGGTTAGTAGCTTAATTCCATCTGCAGCCTTAATTCCCCTTTGCCAGGTAACCTACCATATTCACAGCTTTCAGGGACTAGGATGTAGACATCTCGTGTGAAGGAGAAGGAGCATTCTTCTGTCTACCAGTGTTACCATTTTTTTTTTCTCCTTGTCTTTTATTTTATTTGAAATGAAGATCACAAAAATCATACATTCGGACCTGGAGAGGATTGTCATCTAACCCAACACGCATATTTTATTAGGGATATATTTGACCTCAGCTAACAGTGAGGCCTTGAGAGCAGGGACCGCAGAGGGATGTTGTTTAGACAGATCTGAGTGGGAGGACTCTGGCTTCCTTCCAGCATGAGAGCAGTCAGCGGAAGTCTAGGCAGTGGGTAAAGAGAGAACATTAGGCAATGAGGCCCCTGGGAGGGCTCACAGATGAGCTTTGCCTTGCTACCAAGGACATGGAGTACGAGTGACACAGAGTAGGTGCTTCTCTGGCTGAACGGCTGGCTGGTTAGAGGAATGGGAGGGGCTGATAACACTTGACGTTCTGTGAGTCCTGTACGTGCCCCATCTTCTCACCCGAGCACCTAAAATCTCCACCCTCTCTCTCTAGTGATCTGGAAGTAGCACTATAGATGAAGGAGGAAACCCAGCCTTACTAAGTTTAATTCAACATGGAGTCTGGATGGATTACCATTTTCAGAGACAAATGGGAGCAGTTTCAAGATCTCAAAGGATTGGCTTTCCCTTAGTACGTGTTTGTGCTAAACCCTCGATGAAGCAGGGACATTTTTTAGTTGTGTGCCACCTAGTACTATTGACAGGGTCAAAAAGCACCTGAAATCCCTTTTAGATTGTCATCACCAATTTGATAATCAGCTGAAAGCTGGTGGCCTTACCAAGAAAAGAAACCAGCAATTAGGATGATGAATGGAAGTCAGGGCCTTATGCCGGCGCCTGGAATGGAAAGGGAACCACTAGTTTCAGGGTCTCACGAGATGATACTTTGTCTTAGTCAGTTCAGGCTGCTGTAACAAAGTACCACGGACTGAGTGGCTTATGAACAACGGCGATTCATTTCTCAGTTCTGTTTCTCAGTTCTGGAGGCTGGAAGTCCGAGGTTGGGTCGCCATCAAGGTCGGCTTTCAGTGAGAGCCCTCTTTCAGGTTTTGGACTTCTCATTTCACGAGGACACCAATCCCATTCAAGAGGGCTCCCCTCTCATGGCCTATGTACTTCCCAAACTCACACCTCCAAATACCATCGCTTGAGGGTTAGGATTTCAACATATGAATTTGGGGAGCAGTGGGGGAGGACACATTCAGTTCATTGAAGCTTTCTCACTCCTACAGCCCTAGATTGGATAAAGAGGTAAACATATGGATGATATTGGGAATATGGCTGGGATTAGGTTAGACTCCTTCTATCAGGAGAGAGCAGTAATATGAAAGATCCAGTGGATCATGACCCCAGGGAGAATGTGGCACGAGGAGCACGTAGTATTTGTGGGCTTTCATTTATTTTTTCAAGATACTGCTGTGGGACCAGGAGAATATACATCTAAGTAAATCCATATTCCCTTACCTTATTTCCTGACCACACTCTAACTGTGGCCACTATTTGATTACTTTGACCACCTTCTGGGTCTTCTCTTTTCTCATTCTGTTCCACCAGGAGATTGATGGCAATGCCCTCTTGTTGCTGAAGAGTGACATGATCATGAAATACTTGGGCCTGAAGCTGGGGCCTGCACTGAAACTCTGCTACCACATTGATAAACTGAAGCAAGACAAGTTCTGAAGGTGTTTAAAAGATACAAGCAAAGTCCAGACAGCAGAATCTCCAGACCATCTGCCTTACCGACATCGCCACCATCACAAGGACTTTCTTCTGAAAAAGAACCATCAGAAAGACTTGGTCTTTTTTTTTTTTAATAAAACTCATAGTTCTTGACTTTTTAAAAAATTCAACATGGCCCTTTTAAAAGGTTTCTCTGTTTTAACGATTTGCCAAAAAATTACCCCCAAAAGGCCCATTATTTTTAACACTTATAGTTGGTTGGTTGCTCTTAGGGTGGGTCCTGTTTTTATAATGAGAGTTTGGGGAACTGAAGGCTGTCACCCAAGGAGGACCTTGGAGATTTCCAAGCATGTGGGAAGAACCTTTGTCTCTGCAGGCTCTGTGGGGATGCCCACCACAGCAGCCCCCCGTCTTTAACTCTGACCTGGAGACCTATCATTGTCAACCTTGCTTGATTCACCTCTGGAAGCTGTCTTCTGAGGGTAAATGCCTCACCTTGCACTATCCGGAAAACTTGAATTCTTTTGCTCTCTGAAAGAGAAGAAAAAAAATCTTTTCTATTCCTGGTTATCTGAAGTACTGTGTTTCCCCACTAGGGGGCAGACTGCCAATGTAATTTCAGGACCCTCACTGCAGCAGCCCGATACTCAGTACCCAGTGGATGAATTAGGGTTTCTGGGAACAAGATCTAGCCTACACAGACACACAGAATTTATTCCACAGTCAGCACCACGGATTGCAATGTGGGAAGAAACCATCTTCTAGAAGGTTCCTGTTCATAACCAGTCATTATCGACTGACTGAGATGCACAAGCAGCAAAGGCAAAAATTTGGAAGCACATTCTTCCCAGACGGGGCATTGGAGTCCCTTCCCTTCCAGAGTCCTTACTGAGGTGTCAATGTATTGGCGCACCAGAGACTCTTAGTGACATTTAGCCACAGCGTTTCTTTCAAAAAGAAAAAAGATATCTCAACTAAGCTTTGAAATCAGGTGTTGATTTCTACTTACACTGTGGGATTATATAGTTGTATCTGTGGCTAATTTTAGTAATCATAGCATGTACACAGACATGGTATTATTGGGTTTAATTCAATTTACAAATCGGTTTTCCTTTCTCATTCTGGAATAATAGAAAAAAATTGATTTCTACCCTTTGCAGCTGTGTCCAGGGAAGGGCGATGAGGCCACAAGTTACTCGGCAGAAGGGGCACCATTCTTACCTTTCCCTTTCTCTTTTCCTGTCTCCTTTTTCCGTCCTCTCTCACTGAATAGGAAACATATCTTCAAAATGAATTCACATTTGCCATGGGCATATCCTCTTCTGTAAAAAAAAAAAAAAAACAACAACAAAGAAATCTATATTGTTGGACATGAAGAGATGAGTCCTAGACTTTGTGTTCCCTGGGAGGGGGAGGATCAACGGTGACTCCAGACCTCCCTTGGCCCAAAGATCAGAAAAGGCACACCGTCCTCAGGATGCAACCTGGACAGGTATCTCTCTGGTGAGAAGAGCAGGAGGTGAGTGCAGCCTCTCACCCCTCTACTAGGACTTCCCTGGTGGTTCAGTGGCAAGAACCCACCTGCCAATGCAGGAGATGCGGGTTTGATCCCTGGGTTGGAAGAGCCTCTAGAGAAGGAAAAGGCAACCCGCTGCAGTATTCTCGTCTGAAAAATTCCACGGATAAAATTCCTAAGAAACCTCCCATGCCATGCTCTTAGACCCATTTTAATGAGTGATATTTGAGAGAGCACATCAGAGCAGAATCCTTTTTAGACACACAAACAGTGGCTGACTTAAAGTGCGACAGAGAAGGGACAGAGGAGAATGTAAAGGACAGAGCAGAATGTCCTAAAACTGCCCACGAAGCCGAGCTTGAGTGGTCAGGCTACAGAAGAGCTGAATGTCTGTCGGTCCCGGCCGCTGACTAAACTATCCTGAATCAGGCCTTGGGACAGTGTCTTCAAGATTTTGAAGCAATAGATTGACTCTGTCTCTCTAGGTTTGCTCATCGTGAAGTGCTCACAGCTGGTCTGGAATTAAATAGTCTCCCTCAGAAAACCATGGGGAGTGTATATATTCAGAACAGCTAGTATGAAAGCAGTGAGATCCAGAAAAATTCCACAACAACCCATGTTCCTCACTCCAAACCCTCTGAGACTTGTGGTGCCTCTTCCATCAACATACACCCCATACGCGGCTGTTGTTTAGTCACTAAGTCACGTCCAGCTCTTTTACGACCCCATGGACTGTAGCCTGCCAGGCTCCTCTGTCCATGGGAATTCCTAGGCAAGAATATTGGAATGGGTTATTGTTTCCTTCTCCAGGGGGTCATCCCAACCCAGGGATCAAACCCACATCTCCTTCATTGACAGGCGGGTTCTTTACTACTGAAGCCCTGTACCTCATACCGAAACTTTCAGAACTTTCTACCATTCTTGCCAGTGCTTCCCTTGTCACCAACACACTGACCCTGGTGTCGCCAAATGAAAATCATCCTCAAACAATATCAAGGAGATACTTGGAGGAGTTTTCAGGGGAGAGAGATTTTTCCCTCTTGAGAAAATAGGGTCCATGTTCATGTGGATCTGCTCTCACAGAGGTGCTGTCTTATTTTGCTTTAAACTTTAAGCAGGACAGATTGCTGCAGCCATGCTATTTAAGGTTTGACTTTTAAAAAATCTCATTACTCTTAAAATGAATGCTGCCACGTTAGAGAATAACCCAGGGAGGAAATTCTTCCTTGCCTGTTTTTACACTGAAATGCAATTAGCCAGCCAAATTATTGTCGCCAATCCTGCAATTATAATTAATTTTCACCCTTTTCAAAAATCTTGTCAAACCAGGCAGATAAATAGCTTAGCAAATGTAAAACATGCCGGGCCACCTCCTCTACATGGACCTTACGGAGTCAGGCCGTGTGTGTCACTCGAATCCAAATGGGAGCTTATTTGGGGGGAGGCCTTGCACTTGTACAGATGTGGTACTTGTTATTCCATGGCAGTAGCTTCGCTTCAGGTTGTGGTGAATAATGATATAGTTTTGCATAATTTCAAATTAGAGTGTGTGTGCGCGCGCGGGCGTGTGCGTTCATGTTCAAAACATTTCCAATTATACTTGTCTGTTAAACACTTAAAAAAAAATCCGAGACAGTTTTATTGCCTAAGGCATTTAAAATATTTTATAAAGCACATTATTCCTTTTGTGAAGATTTTAAGTGAAAGATGTGCATTTCGTGTGTGTGTGTGCGCGCACGGGGCGCATGCACACAAGCACGTGCGTACTTCCTGGCAGTGCAGTGGGAAGAGCCTTTGAGAGCGGCTGGAATGTATCCGCTCTTGCATTTACTTTGTTTCTAATGCCTTCCTAGTTTTGTAGCACCGAGGTAGAACCCACCCCAGGCAGCAGGGTGCACCCTGGAGGCAGCTGGGGGGCGGTGCTGGGGTTCTAGACCTGCCCGCTGTCAGGCACTGACTGAGCACACCAAGCCTGCCCAGGCTCTGCTCCCCATGACTGAGAGGACCGGCCTTGCCAGGGAGCCCACTGGGCAGGAAATGAGCATCCTGAGCGCCTGGTGCGGTGCGCGCCAGAGCTCCACGCACTCCCATCATTTCCCGGCGGCGGGGCTGTCTGGTATTTTCCTTTACAGCAGAAGAAAGGAATGGGACGCTCCTCAAGAGAAACAAAGAGGATAGTAAAATACACGGGGAAGGAAGACTGAGCTGAGGGTGGTGTACAAGAGGAGGAAACAGCGAGGAGAGAAAGCCAAAGTGACTCTTAGAAAGCAGACACCTCTTGTAATAGGCCCAACTCTTTCAGCTACAGTTACCTATTTTTGTATTTATATGCTGTATGGAATATGGAATCTTTCTCTTTTTTAATTAAAATTATTTTTTTTATTACTTTCTGAGATTGTTTTAAGGAGAATTTTGTTATAGCTCTGAAGATGATTGGAAATGCCCAGAAGTGACCAGGGACTCAAATTTAGTCTCAAAAGATGGAGACACTTTGTTTTCTTTCTAAAGAACCAGACAGGTTTCCATACGTGTGAGAAGGTGAGTTGTGACGTCTGCTCTGACCGGTGCTTTTTCAACTCTTCTCTGATGGGCTTAGAGGAGGAGGAGGAGACAGAAGATGGGGAAGGAGGAAATGATTTTTGGTTAAGGAGAGGGATGCACACCTGTCTGTGGGCGAGGCTTATTTCTAGTTACTAACACATTCCAAGAATTAACACAGCCCTGCTGTAGTCTTGCCGCAGGCCATGGCCCTGGTGGCAGGGGAAGACTGTGCTGAGAAGACGGGTGCTGAGCCCCGCAGACGGTCAGCCACCTAGCGGTACCAAGAGTCCTGCTCCCGTCTAGTGACGTCACCCCAGGGGCTCCTCTCACGTGACTCCCGACCACACTGCCCCAGAAAGAGGGCTGGGAGCCCCCGCTTCCAGAGTGCCCTTCCCTCCAACCTTTATCGTAATCGAAGATGATTCCTTCACGGACAATTGGAAGCTGGATTTTTTGGAAATCTAGCATTTACTTGAAAGAGAATCATTCTTATTTATTGCCACCAGTTAAATATTATGGAAACATGTCTGCTAACAATTTGCTTTGTGTAATTTGTTCTAATGCTAATAAGCAACAGCTGGGACACTTCCTGTGGTGAATTCCTTTGTGGTTACAGTGGTATTATCACACAGGGACTTCACCAAATCGCTGAACTTGAGAAGAACACTCACTCCGGCTCTCCCAGGCTGCAGGAAATTCCCCTCACTTAGAAGCAGTTCTGGGCAAAGCATTTTTTAGAGGAGGGTGTGCGTTTCCTTCACTCTCTGCTCTTGAACAGGGCTGCAGACCTGTGCTCTTCAAGTCCCACTTAGAGAGCCTGGGATTCTCCTCCCTCTCAGCAATGAGCTTGATCTCCTCCAGAGGAAACACAGCCAGCAGAGCTAAAGAGTGACACCTTCCTCCAGGTCGCTGCACGGTGCCCAGAGTGAATACAGAGTCAGCAGTGAAAAGGCAGTGGAAGGTGGTCTTCTGTCCACCTCGTGTGGGCTGTACCTTCCCCACCGGGCTACCATCAGCAGACGAGGCCCAGGAGGGGTGGAGATGCGTCCGAGAGCCAAGAGCTGCTCAGAGTGGCTGAGGTGACGACAGCAGACAGTGTGGGCACCTTCCCACTCAATGGTCTAGACGTACCACTCAGAGCTTCTCCGGGCTGCTGGCCCACCATTCTCCGCTCTGTAGCTCCACCGCATGGCCTGAGCCTTTGTGTTGTTCCCCGTATCAGATGCTTGTTGTAAAGGCCAACACAAACGCCTTCTATTGGATGCTACTTTGGCACACAACCAAAGCCTTGTTTCTCCAAGCAGCTATGAAACAGCAGACCCTCGCTGGGTGTCATTTTACAGTAAGCATATGTGACCAGAGGCCACCTCCACCATAAATGTAGCATCCTCAAACCTCAGGTGGGCCCCACCTCCCCCTCCGGTGCTGGAATGCCTTCCCTACACCCCTGAGAAATGGCTCTGCCTGACCACTTCCCATTAGGGGGAGTTCAGTCCCACAGGAAGTGGCTTATTTCTCTGTTGGATGGCTCTAGTTGTGAAAAAGTTATTTCTCAGGAAGACACAGATGTCTGTGAATCAGACACAGACGTTTGAGACGAAGCCAACTCTGCAATCTTTCTCTTTTCAACAGAGCTTGTCCGTGCAGTAACCACACCTATAATACAAATTGACTTTGGCAAGTAGGCCCCAGCCCCACTACATTAGCGTAGAGGAGCAGACACTGTGTATAAATGGGGGACTCAGATAGGTCATGGCCATCAGATTCATCAGCCCTGTCAGGAAAAACTGTCGAAATTCTTGCGGCCTCACACACACAGAAGAGGGTGTCCTGGGAGAATCTTTACTGTAGTTGTAAATCTGGCTGTGGTCACATAAGCATGTGAGTTAGAAATGACTGCATGAACAAATCATGTTCCTCAATAACTGGAAAAGACGGGGAGGTCCTACCTCTTAATTGTACTTGCTGGTGATATAATAAACTAAGGAAGCTTTAGTTTAGACAAAAACAAGTTGTAATTGATGATAGAAAAGTAAACATGGTCTGTTATGAATTGAAGCAAGAGTGATGGAGTTTGTGATGCCAAGCCCAAGTAGGTTTCATGCTTGTGTGTGTATGTCCCGACAACTGTGTATTTGTGAGTTACTGAGATAAGAGGTGGGAATTGGAGAAGGTATGAGAAGGATTGCAAAAGGGAGCTTTTGCTTTCTAGAGCATTCTTACTCAGGAGAACTATTGAGCAATGATTTAGAAATCAGATCCCAAAGTAACATGTAGTTTATGTAGTTTGCTGAGATGAAATTCTGGATAGTGGAACAGATTCTCTGAAAATATTTAAAACTTGGTATTTGGAAAAAGTAGCTACCATCCAGCACCTTGCCTCGTGGCACCTGCCATATAAAAGTTACCTCATTAATATTCATCGGCTGAAAGAAGGAATGCTTGACTAGTTTTCATATTTTATTCAAAAAAGCCACTGATTTCCTTTTTGGACACCGTATCTTTACTGAAAGGAGAAGTGCTGAAGGGAGGAGGCCAAAAGAAGAGCTGAAGCCTTTTGTTTCCTCCAGTTCCCCAAACGCTCAGGAAGGTCAGCCCCTCAGTTGTGGACTCGCATCTCACGCCTCTTTTCATCTTAGGATCTCACATTCTCAGTGGCCTCATGTTCTGCTCAAAGTATCAGAGAATAACAATAGACTCTTTCCAGCTGTTCTATTAAGACATCTTTTCCTTCTTAGTCCATGATGGCTCTCAGCACTGAGTAGGGTTTCCGTGGGCTGGTTAATCACTTGAGGACAGTCAGGGTCCCCAGGAGTCAGAGGGCGTGTCCCCTGAACCCTGCACTCCCGGTGCCTTGCAGGTCAGCAGAGCCAGTAAGCCCCCCACAAGCCACTCTGTCATCTCTTCATGGTGGCACGGTTGGGAAGGCGCACCCTACAGGAGGTGGTAGGAGACCACCTTCTCCTGCCCTTTTCACTCTTCACCCGTCTTCACCCCTTGAGAGCTGATTTGGAGAGATCAGGGGCTTCTTTTTTCTCTCCCACATAGTTAACAGGAGCATTGAGAATAGAACTATGTGACTGACTTTTTTTTTTCCACAACCACACCAAATTTTGGAGTGTTTCACTTTCAAAGAAATCAGCTCAAAAGCCTGAGCATGTGTCCCAAGGATGTTGTCACTGCTTAGAATATTTCTGCTGCTGCTGCTAAGTCGCTTCAGTCGTGTCCGACTCTGTGCAACCCCACAGATGGCAGCCCACCAGGCTCCCTCATACTAGTGCATCTCTTTTGGGGGTGGCTCAGAGGTTAAAACATCTGCCTGGAATGCAGGAGACCTGGGTTCGATCCCTGGGTCAGGAAGATCCCCTGGAGAAGAAAATGGCAATCCACTCTAGTACTCTTGCCTGGAGAATCCCATGGAGGGAGGAGCTTGGTAGGCTACAGTCCATGGGGTCACAAAGAGTCGGACATGACTGAGCGACTTCACTTTCATTTTCACTTTAGAAGCTAGAACACATTCTCCTCAAAGTGGAAAGCCCATTGTCATCACTTGAGGGTGGATTCTTTTTTCTTTTTGGAGTCAAAGGCATTGGGGTCATGTCTGCACAGCAGCACAGCTGATCGACTTGAGATGTCAAGCAGTGTGTCTCCATACTCATCAGTTTGTCTTTTGCTTGCATTTCCTTATTGGATGCAGATGGTCTGAACAATGACAGCCACAACTCATTTGTTAACTTGAATATATCAATATAAGGAGCTGCACTGCAGAGACTGCTATGGAGGGCAACATCACCTGGATGAACGTTCAAAATATTCATTGTAAAGCTCGTTTGTAGTTCACCGCTGTATCTCTAGGCATTGTAAGCTCAGGATATTGTGAGTGTCCCAACAACCCCAAATGGCAGGAGAACTGGGAGGAAGAAGCCTTGGGGGACACCTGGACAGCTCACCTCCAAGGAGAGCCTTCTCCCACTGGTTCTCACCATTCTGGAGGCAGATTATGGTACAGTGTGAAGAAATGAGCCCTCCGAGTTGCCTCATGCCCCACCTCCTCATCTGGAAAAGAAGTGGGATCCAGATGTCCTTAAAAGGCATTTACAGCTATTACTTCCAGCAAAGGCCAGTGGGGCTGTTGGCTCCTCCATATTCTATTTTATGATTTCCAGCTTCTGCCTCTCCTCCTGTCTGACCTTGTCTAGATGTTTTCTCCTTCTCTTCTCCCACTGGCCCATTGTGGTTGTTCAGTCACTCAGGCATGTCTGATTCTTTGCAACCCCATGGACTGCAGCAAGCCAGGCTTCCGTGTCCATCACCAACTCCCAGAGCTCATGTCCATCGAGGCACTGATGCCATCCAACCATCTCATTCCCTGTTGCCCCCTTCTCCTCCTGCCTTCAATCTTTCCCAGCATCAGGATCTTTTCTAATGAGTCAGTTCTTCCCATCAGGTGGCCAAAGTATTAGAGCTTCAGCCTCAGCATCAGTCCCTTGGCTCTTCCTCAAAGCCACTGAAGTATGACTGTGCTATCCTTTCTTATTATTTTTACTTTCCATTTCTTTCTTCCTGCTTCTGTGTTTCCTTTGTTTCCTCTTTTCTGTTTTTCTCCATTCCATCAGCTCCAGTGCCTTGAGGGAAAGAGAGGAGAAATGGAGAGGGAAATAAAGAATTAACAAGTAGCCTCTTCCCTGCCTAACTGGGCCATCCCGGCCCTTGCCTGCCTCCCACCATCCCATCACTAGCCACCTACAACATTCCTCGGCTCTGTGGTGCTTCCGGCCTGATCTCCACCTGCTCATTCCACTCTTCAAGGTCCTGCCCTCTCAGTCTGTCCTTGAGTGTGGGAACAAGAGTCCTGTCCCTTTTAATGGCTTCATTCTGTGATTCACCCTGACATTCCCCTCCTGGGCCTCCTCAGCCTTCGCCCAGCATGGGCCCTCGTGCCCACCCCGTCAGGTGTCCCTCCTCATTCAGCCGCAAAGGTCAGAGCCAAGTGACCTGGAGCCGCTGGGACACACATGCCTCTTGAGAAGCACGAGTTGTTTCTCCCAGCTATGCTGGCTGCTGTAGCCTGCATGGAGTCTCTCTGCCCTCCAGAAGCAATTCTGGCCATCCTACCATTCTTCATAGAACACGTAGCTTTGTCCAGACCCACTGAGCACGGACTGCAGCTCCCAGCGACCAAAGCCAGGCCAGGGTCTCCGTTTAAATGAGGAGGGCGGCCAGGGTCAGAGGAGAAGCAGAATGACCTACATCAGAAGCACTTCTTGGGTGCGGGTTGTTTTTAGGCATTTTAAAAATTTGCTGAGATGTGTGCAGTGTTAAGGGGCTTGTGTCTTGGTAGGGGAAGATGGTGACGTTATTTCCCAAAGGAAAATGTGGTGTCGAGGGGGGAGAAAGGAAGCAAAAGCCTGGAATAAGGATGCTCTGTTCCTGGCCTTTGTCTAGCACTGCCACACCTGCTCAAGGTCTTTCTAGAAATCAAACTTGTTTGCCTTCCCAGGAACTGAGTGTCTCTGCTCAAATGTGAAAGAGTTTGGAGAACTTTGATTTCTTTCATTCTCCTCTGTTTACTAAGTCACAGTACTTAATTTTCTGTCATCTTCCAGCTTTATCTTGGATCACATGAGGATTTTTAAAAAATGAGCTCTTCTTATCTCATCCTCCAGATCTTTTGAAATAGCAGTTATCTTATATAGTGTATATTTTCATTTTATAATTACCGGTTGATTAGATTATTTCTCTCCTGGATATACATGAAATAATTTTATTAATACAAAGATTTTATACTAAAAGTACATCCATAGATAAATTGACTTTTTATTCTATACACATGAAAACTAAATAAATAGAGGAAATAAAATAATTTCATCATAATTGTATTCTGTTGCAAATTTTTCTCCACTTTGACAGCGAAAACTTTTTATTAAGGTCCGTTGTAACATCACGAAGCATTGTGAGGCTAAAAGTTTTGTGTTTTACTACTATGCTAGGTTGTGATTATCTGACAAGGCTCTAGGTAAATAATGAGGAATTCTGAGTAAGTGGAAATCTATGTGTACTAAGCTCTCGAGATTGAATGATGATGATTGAAATGTTGTGCCTTTTGTTTGGTAAGTTGAGGGGTTTATATTCAGATTCTTTCTTGCAACTCAGCCTTAGTTAGTTTCACATGTCCACCTCCTTATTCTGTGTCTGGACCTCAGTATGCCAACACAGGGGACCCTCTGCTCTCTCCACCTGGGAGACTGACTACAGCTGCTCACGTTCTCTGGTGAAGTTCTATTTTTAATGAAGTTGCAAGTAGGCCATCCCCTCTTCTCAGTAAGAGAGAAACAGGGTTGACTCCATCCCTTTTCTCTACCTAGATGGTCTCTCCTCCTTTCTAATTAAAGATTGTGAAAAGGTGCATTTACATGGATATTCACGAGTGCTTGTGACTGAGTTTGTAAATTTGAGGCAAAGTTCATCCAGCATTTGCTGGATGATGGAAGTTTTTGCAGCATTTGCTTGTGCCAGAAGTGTGTGCAAGAAGGGCCTGGTGAGTGTGATGCAGATACTCTAATTACTTGAAAATCCACTGTGCTTTTACTTTTTATGGTTAGAAGTTAATTCTGGAACATTACTTCAACTCACTGCTTTATTTAGAAGTCTGCAAGGAATGCAGAGCTTCGATTAGGAAATGGTGTTGTTTTAGGATCTGGCTTTTTTATTTTTAAAATACTAATGGATCTAAATTTGCAGACCAGAAATCAGTGAATGGAACTCATTTTAATGGGGAACAGTATTTACATTAGACAGAGCGGTAGACTCTATCACCTGGGGAAAGAGTGGCTCCTTAATTTTTGCTCTTTGCGAGCATGATGCAATCAGTGTTTCCTGACATTGGGACAATCCTCTCACTTCAAAGTGTTCCTGTGTAATTGTGTCACATGATGGGAAATTGTAATGGGCAATTTGGTTCTGTAATTCAGTTTGCAAAGCATGCAAACATAAGACAACTAGGTTAAATGCAATGAGCATTACACTAAGGTACAAAAACATGTGGGGAGAAAAGATGCTGTGTCCATAACTTAGAAAGAACATGAATTTTATTCCTCATGTGCCTCAAAGTGTAGATCTTATTAAAGTTATTTATCCTCTAGTTTAATTTCATCACATATTGTCCATACAGATGCATTATCTGTGTATGAACATACATGGTTTTTTACTGCACATATTTATACAATTTTTCTCTTACTTGTAATATGCAAGCTCCAATGAACCGCATTCAGGAGTGAGTTGATGTGCTTATTTGTTACAGTGTACAGAGCAAATGGACTATTAACAAATAGACTGTTATGTAGGACACCATATAAAAATGTGCTTTAAAATTTTCAAAACCTTTTGGTTATCTGTAACTTTTTGCCTTTGACAATTTTTTCATTATTTAGAGGTCTGTTTTTAATGTATTCCCTTAAATGGTCACTACAGGTACACAATAGATATGTACAGTTTCATTACATAAACACTACTGGCCTTAATGATTTTAATATTTTCAGGTGCTTTTTTCCCCCCATTTTTGATGCAGTATTTCTTTTTTCTAGCACAATGTATCATTGAATTGGGACTGATTCAATAAAATTTCTAAATCCTAAGATTCCAAGACAATGCAGTATTTTCTGTTCATGCTGTAAAAAGTATTTCTGTATTTTTAATAAAAAATGGAATTTCTATGAGCCTCTGTATATTTTATCTGATCAATTTTTTAATGTTCATTATTATTACATTAGGACTAGTTCCTGTAAGTGGCTAACAAGGAAAAGTCTTTCAGATGATGGTTGTTAACAGCCAAGACCCCAAAGGCCTGATTCACAGCTGTCTGGAAAGCCTCTCCCACCGGCTGCCTGAGGCCCAGCCCCACAACCACACAGGAGGGACTTGTTACAGGAGCCTGGGGGTCTCTGCGGAGTACACTTCGTATCTCCCAGACCTTCCAATTCCAGTCCATGACTACAATGGGGCAGCCCCTGGGCAGGGAACGAAAACTCGATCTGGTCGGAGACTCAAAGTGAGGGTTCCCCAGGGGTCATCTTAGATCAGGATCTTCTTCTAGGTCAGTAATCAGGAACAAGAGGGCTGCCTCCTGTGACAGTCGGGAAGATTAAAATTGCAATGCTTGGACAGCTCCTCAAACAGCGTCCTTTGAATCTGGAATCCTTGTTCCAGGCTGTTTACTCCCATTGGTTGTAGCTGTTTGGGGATCATGGCTCCTCCTGGTTTTTGATCCAGCCCTCACCCTGAGTGGTCAGTTCCCTGCCCAGAGGCCTCCCACCCATCCCTGGTGCTTTGCAAATAATCCTTGACAAAGACAACCTGATTCTCAATGAAACAATCCGGGGGATCCTCTCATGTCAGTGTTCTCTGGGCTGATAAAGCTAGCAAGAAAGGTTTGGGGACAGCTCTTGGGAAGGGTTGGGGTGCAAACCTCCAAAGCCTTCTCCCACTATCTGCCATGGGTCTGCTTAAAACTTTATAGCCTCTGAAAATATTAACCTTACTATTTGCCCTGCCTAGAACACAACCATTTTCAAACTCATCTCTCCCCTCTCTCCTCCAGTCCAGGACCAAGCTAGGTGGCCTTTCTCACATGTCCATGAGCCCCTGAGCCACCCCAAGAAAACCCAGGCATCCAGGTCCTAAGAATTCCTTTCTCAAGCCTGCTCTTCCCCAGTTGTTAGATGAAAGCTCTGAGAACCCACCTTCCATGACTAGTTTTTTTCTTATTTGGTACCGACTGTGGTATCCTGATTATAAACTGTCCTTGTGGAGAAGAAATCCTGAAATAAATGCTATATGCTTGTCTGTCAAATCTGAACATAGACTTGACCAGCTGAATACTTGCAGACCCGGAAAGCAAGGAAGGAACTTCACAATGGAGGGATGCATCTTGCCTGGGATTTTAGCAGCTACATGGTGTGCAGACATCACTGCAGGGCAGGATCAGTGTAGCAGGTGTGCATGGTCAGGTCTGAAGCTGGTATGTCGGCGTGTAAACCCGTGAATACATCTACATGCATGCACAGCCCCTGCCTCATTCTCTGTTTCTTAAGGGCCAGAAGATATTGTTACTGAAAAAAATTAATCAGTGGTCAATCTAAGGAAGAAATGGAAAATTTTTATCCAAGCCAACCTGAGTATTATAATCCAGGAAGCTCTGAAGACCGGTCTGTCCATTAGAGGTCAAAACAGTACGTTTTTGAGACAAAAGGTTATGCATCCAATGACATTCTGACAGATGAAACAATCCAGAGCTGCACGTACAAAGCAGGCAGTGGGTCATCACAGCCCTTTACGAAATGAAGAAGGAATGTCATCCCCATAAGGAGGTCCGGGTAACGCAGATGCACAACACACCTAAAGGAGAAGGAGGAGACCCAAGCAGGCAGAGAAAATTTTTATTTAAATTTTTGTCTTGCCATAAAAGATGGATTTTATTTCATCAGTAGATTGAACCAGAAGCCACCCCAGCCTGGGTTTTAGTTTTGACTTTCCCACCGACCAGCTGCGGATGTTGGGGAAATGACTTCAACTTTCCAGACGCCAAGGGTGTTAGACTAGCCAAGGTCCACGTTCCCACTCTCACTCTAACCACTCCAGCCGCCCTGAGCCTGCAGCTTGGTCACAGAAAGGCCATGTGTGCCTAGATCCTCCTGTCAAGATCTTGAGAGTCCTGAGCTGGTGGGAAACCTGTGGGGCCCTGTAGAGAAGAAAGGCGTTTAATTAGCTGGGACCAAGATGACCACCTATGTCGGGGTCTCTCCTTAAGGATCGACAAGGGGCAGTTATTCTTAAGAACAGGATGGAGTTGATTTTTCTCAGACAAGTTACCAGAACAGAGAATTTCCTGTACACCATGTGAATCACGGTGATTCAGATAGTGAGAGAGATACTGCTCCACTGTAGGAAGGTAAAGTACCATCACATGGAGGGCGGACACAGCTTGCCTTCTGATGGCCAGGAACTGCATTCATTTTAGTGCTCAATGAACTTGCACGTTTTCCAATTACCCCTTTCATTAAAAAAATCATTTTTTAAGGAAAATTGCTTTTCTCCTTGAACTCTTCACCAAGGTTGATTCAAAAATCCATCTAGGAGTAGCTGGTAACTTATTGTTAACCTATTAGTGGAAGCAACAACAACAAAAAAATCTATTGAGAGGCAAGGGCTATTTAAATATTTCTGTAAAATCCCCTGGGATTGGGAAGTGAAGAAGAAGTGGATCTGACAGTAGCTCCGTTGCCGGTTTCAGACTAACAGGTTTGGCAAGGATGTTTTGCTAGCAGCAGTTAATCAGCGAATCCCATTACTTAATAAGGTTATCACTTACCAAAAGCTGCAAATTACAGTTTCTTTATCTCCAGGCTGAAGATAACATCCTTGAAATTTTGCATCTACAAGTAGTATCTCGTTAGCAGAAATGGGGCAAACAGAAGCACATTGAAAATGCTATTTGTGTGCAAATCAGACTGATGCTTTCATCCAAATATTTTATAGTCGTGCTAGCCTGCCACTTCCCTTCTCACCCATTGTTTGGTGCTGGTGTGGAGTGTAAATCAGAGAGGTAGGTAGCTCCTTTGTTCACCACCAGCTGAAGGAAACACACTCTCGTGTCCACTGAGAGTAAATTCACAGGCTTGTAAAAGCCTAAGTCAATGCCAATTCCAGGTCCCAGCCTTGAAGGAGACTTTCCAGTGATTTAGTGATCCAGGAGAGCCACTTGGCCTCAACAAGACCACCTCCATTAAACCTCCCTCAGCTCTCACTTCCAGGGCTCTGAGCTCTGTCTCCCTGTCTCCTCATACCTCCCCACCCTTAGCTCTTGCTGAAGTTTAAATCCCAGAGCCTCATCTGCCAAATTTCCTCTGCGTGCATTCATACAGGCTCACCCATCCCTTTCCCCACGGGCCATGTTGGCGTCTGCTTTGACCTACTACCAAGACGGCGTCACATCCCCTGTGGATTGGGAGGCGGGGTCCTGGCGAGTGTGTCCTCCAGCTGTTGGGAGGCACTGTGGGATGGAGAGATGGAGGCAAGGGGAGCCATTTCCTCTGTGCAAAATGCAGGGCGGGCGCAGCTGCCGGAACAGGCAGTGGAGACCTTTCAGCCTCATCTCCAGAGGGGCATGGCTGTGTCTCAGCCCCTCCTCACAGATGCAACCCAGCCGACCTGCTATGCCCTCGCCAGCCTGCTCCACTTTCCAGTTCAGCTATTTTGTTTGGTTGGTTTTTTTCCTTTTGGCTCAAAAAGCTCCACAGGGTATGAATTTGAGAATTTTTCTGGGGCGTGGTGTGTGTGTGTGTGTGTGTGTGTGGTGTGTGATGTTTACACATGAAGGCTGTCTGCTGCCTTCCATTGTGGATGACGTTCCCTCCCACCCTTTCTCCGCTCACCCACCCCTTCCCACGCATCCTCTGGTCCCCAGCATTTCTTGGCGCTGCATGTGATTTCCCCCGGGAGGGACTTTGTGTTTTCTGGCTGAATGACTCTACACATCTCCAGTCCAACACTTTCGCCTTTTGGTTGCACCTCTGCATCCTTCCTCCTCTTGGCTCTCGGAGCACTTTTTCTCGGAGTTCTGTTTCCTCCTCTGCCTCCTCTGCCCCCACCCCAGCAAGACCATCCCTGTGCGAGTCTCACTGCCTTACATTTTCCACCCGCAAACACTCTTCCAAGGGCCTCAGTGACTTGTGAAAATGCCTTCCAAACTTGTCTCCTGGAAACAGGACAGCAGATGAAAGATTTCTTCATTAAAATTAGACACTTTAGAGAGGCATCCAGTAAAAGCTCTGAGAGTTCCCCGTGGGCCTCCATCTGCACAGAGCTGGAGACGGGGGCTGGGCTTTGGGAAAGGCCAAGACCAAGTGCTCTGGGCTTCTCCCCCTCCCCTTTTACCAACAGAGACCCCCTCTCTCCCCGACAGGGAGGATTTGAGCCCTGTGGGGTGTCGCCTCGCTTCCTACCCATTGCTCACATTCTGACTGCCACTGAAATCGCTCGTTTGTGAGGTGCCCTGAGGGACCCATGACCCATGGTTCTCGGAGAACTGACTTTGATTTATGACTTGAGAAGCTGGTGGAGGCTCTGGATGTAATTCTAAGCTGTGATTTCTCATTTGGGCTCCTAACGTTTGATTATGCAGCTGGGCGGCGGCTCCTCCAAGAGGCCAGTTCCGGCGTGCAACCCAAGCCTGCAGCAACCTCCCAGGCAGGGCCTTAGCAAGCCCGGGGCCTGGGAGAGCGGCTGTGGAGCTCCAGCTGCAGCAGGCCAGGTGTGGGCACCCCTTGGTTCCTGCTCAGAGTCAAGGTTGGCCCTGGGTGCTTCACATGAACACGTGGCTGATTCCTCCACCCACCCTGCTCTGTGGGCACCTGGGGGGCAGGTGAGCGCGCCCCGAGGTGCTCTGTCCTCTGGGAGGCCTTTGTTCTCCATGAGGATCAAGGCTGGGTCCCTGGGTCTGGTGATTAAACCTCTGTCCTAGGCAAGAACCAGCTCACAGACCCCTGTTCTCAGTCTAGGGGAAACTTCCTTTCTCTCAGAGACTATGACTATAAACCTCTCAAAAGCTGTCAAAATGCCAAGCACAAGAATGGAGGGAAATTTTGTTTTTTGTCACCTGGCACACCTGGAGGAAGGCAAGGTAAAGCCTTCTCTCAGTAGAAACATACGTGCTCACATTCACACACTCAAAATACACTCAACAACTGTTATACATTCACACAGCACTCCCAGCCGACGTGCTCTATCCTTTACTGTAGACCTTCGTGGTGTGTAACTTTCAAGCAAACTCGGGACTCACATCCCTGCCAGCACACTGAATCCCGTGGCGCTGGTGAGTGGCCCATGTCGACTGAGTCCTCTTTGTCCGGCTACAGTCTGCTCTCATCAGGCCCACCTCTGCAGGCTCCCGGCCACATGTGCTGCTCTGCCAGCAGACGTTCACCAGGTCCCAGATGCCATGGTGTGTGAACATGCCCTCCCGAAGCAAGGCTGTGTGTCCTCACTTAGCTCTGCTGAGCCCTGCCCCTGGCAGTCCACCTGGAAGCAGCCAGGGCCTGGAGTGAGGTCAGGGGGAGGTGGCAGATCTCGAAGAGTCCATGGACCAGCTTGCGAGGCTTCAGAGGAAGACTTTACGGTGTCTCCAGGCAAAGGGAACCCCTCTGTTCAATGAGAGTCCTGCTTCTGCTGACCCAGAGAACTAAGGAAAACGGCGGGTCTGAAGATTCCCAGGTGCTTCCAGTCAATGTCTCCATCCCAAATCTCAAGGTCCCACTCTGTCACTTTTAGAACCATGGATTAGCTGCAGGAAACCTCAGGCTGTCCACTCAGTGTCCTTGGCAACTACCTCTACCATGATCATATCTCAGGGCTGCTTTTCAGCACAATTTGCACCATGGACGCAGGTGATGAGAGTTATGAGTGGCCACAGAGAACCCTGGCTTTCCCAGCATGCTCTAAGTTGGCAGTAAAGTGTCCCGAACTTTTTTTATGTGTTTTTTAAAAAATATAGATTTATTTATTTTAATTGGAGGTTAATTACTTTACAATATTGTATTGCTTTTGCCATACATCAACATGAANCATTGATCACTGAGGAAAGCTTTCTTATCTCTCCTTGCTATTCTTTGGAACTCTGTATTCAAATGGGTACCTCTTTCCTTTTCTCTTTTGCTTTTCTCTTCTTTTATAGCTATTTTGTAAGGCCTTCTCAGACACCCAGTTTGCTTTTTTGCATTTCTTTTTCTTGGGGATGGTCTTTTCTCTTTTAGTGTTGACATCCAGGACTTCTATGTTCTCACTCAGTTACAAATTCCAAAAATACCTTTCTCCTATGCTCTCTAAATACTGCTAAGCTATGAACTCTGGGAGAGCCCAAGTCTCCTTTGTGCCCTAGGTACCCCCTTTAAATAGAAACAAAACACTTTTAGAAAACATGATTAGGTCTTATAAAACAACAGGAGTACAATTCAGTAATGTTTGGATTGTTTCCCTACAGGTATAACTTACAGGGGCAGTAAAAGAATTTTCATCTTCCATCTCTTTCTGTGATTACAGTGATGAGACATCTGAGAGGGGTACTTCCTCTTGTTTTTAAACATACAAATTGTTAGTACTGACTGAGGAAAAGGAGGTGTGTAAATACTGATAGTTTTGTGGAGTCAAAAGTAGTTTACTTGCACTTTTCTTACCATTCAAGTCACATTTTGAGAAAGAAATAGCTTTAGAGGCTGAGAAGGTCAAATGAACTCATAGCTGCCTTTATCCACAGTTAAAGCTCAATGTGATACTGGGTGGCAGCAAGAACAGTGAGAAAAATCAAGTATTAGGGAAAGAGGGAGAGAGAAAGCAGAATGAAGAAAGAGTCACGCTTTAGGCATAAATAAAGACTGACTGGCTCACCCATGCTCAAGAAATGCTCCTTTAGGTGTCATTTGCTAGGTTTGGTGGCTTGATTGCCCCCTAAAGGGGAGTTCCCTATGCAGAAACGACTTAACATGAGTTACATGAGTAAGTTACTTAACATGAGTTACATGAACTTCATTTTCATATCTACCATTTACTTCATCCTCGGACCTCTAAAGCAAGCAGTTTTTTTAAAAAGATAGCACAATTTGGTAGATAATATTTAAACCTACGCTGTGGAATAAATATTGCTATATACTATTTAATAGGCCTAGGAATATGTAAACATATTCACAAACGGTATGTAGGTACCCTATAATCTTCCCTGGTGGCTCAGACTGTAAAGCATCTGCCTACAATGTGGGAGATCTTGGTTCAATCCCTGGGTCAGGAAGATCTCCTGGAGAAGGAATTAGCCACCCACTCCAATATTCTTCCCTGGAAAATCCCATGGATGGAGGAGTCTGGTAGGCTACTGTACATGGGGTCACAGAGTCCAACATGGATGAGCGACTTCACTTTTACTTTCACTTGAGAGTCTGTGTAATTGGTAACTAAAAATCTACCATGAATATAATATTAATGACTTCTTTAGCCAGAGTAGCAACAGTTTTTCTATGTTCAAACCTTAACTCTCTTTTTTTTTTTCTTTTGGCCAGGCAAGGGAGAGTGGGGATGGAGGAGGAAGGGAGTGGTATCTTATTTAACGCCAGCCTGTCCTCAAATCCTGTCTCTACTCCTACATTTGNACTACAACTGGGGAGGGGTGGGGTGGGACGGGGAGAAAAAAAAGGAAAAAATCCAAAAGATTCTACAGAACAAGTCCAAACATAAGAATAATAAATGTTTTTCTTGAGTCACTGCTGTCGAGTCCTTTCCTTCGCTGGGAGTCACAGTCCACCTCACCTCCCTAGGAAGCCCTCCAACACTGTGCTGATCTCTGGACCTGCTGTGGGGGCAGCTCAGACTCTAACCTGGTCCTGCTCCTGTCCCCAGCCATCAGAACTAGTGCATTTTCTTTTGTGGGAGCTCTCAATGACCTTTTATCTATTCCATAGACACAGAGTCTGCCTAGCTGATTGTGCAGATTTAATCTGCAGCTTGTACAGCTGGTGGGAAGGTTTTGGGTCTCCTTCCTTAGCTACACTGCCCCTGGGTTTCAATTGTGGTCTTATTTCCACCTCTACAAGTGGGTCATCCACTGGGGTTTGCTCCTGAGGCTGCCCTGGAGGACTTGGGTTTGCCGCTGTGAGGGCCAGGTATGGAGGTGGTGCAGCTGCTTGGGTCACAGGGGTTCTGGCAGTAAGCACCAGGTACTCAGGGCGGATTGGTGGCTAGGAAATATAGTGCTCTAGAAGGGTATGGCAACCAGTATTGGTCAATATGCTCCAGTATTCCTGCCTGGAGATCCCCCCTCCCTGACAGAGAAGCCTGGCAGGCCACAGTCTACGAGGTTGCAAAGAGTCGGACACGACCAACGCGACCCTGCAAGCACAGACGCAGGACTTTTTTTGCCTGTGGCAGCTCTGCCCCAGTGAGAGTTGAGCATGAAGGTGGCACAGTTACTTGGGTCGCAGGGACCCTGGCGGCACCACGTGTGCAGGGACACGCACGGACTGCCTCTGCCGCAGGAGTTATGGCCCTATCAGTCTTTTTTCGAGCCTTCTTGTAGCTGGTGATCAGAAGACCTCTTTGGCCAGTCTTTCTCCGTAGCTCTGACCGTTCAGGCACTTAGAGGGTTCCCTTGCCTGGGGTCCTTCTCTGTCGTTCGGTGTGTCAGGCACATGGTGGGGCCCCCGGCTGGGGTCCTACTCTGTAGTTCAGTGTCAGGCACTTGATGGGCCAGCCTGTCTATTGTTCAGCTGCCCATGCTGGTGCGGGGAGAGAGAGGCTATGGTGATGCCTCCACCCCCTATGTGTGGCTCAGCAGTATCACCTTGCTTCCATGGCTGCCTGGCTTTCCTCCACAGGCATTTCCCCCCACAATTTCCTTCCTCATATCCCCTTGATTCTTCTCTCCACAGTCAACAGCAGCCCTCGCCTGGGGATTGCTCCACAATTCCTAAACTCCAGCTCCCAGACACTGTGCCTGCCAGGGGACCAGCGTCCCTGTCTGGGGTATGCATGGCTGCGGCAAGGACTGTCTGATTCTCATTCCATTTAGGCTGCCACAGATCAGCCGTTTCACTCTCAGCCTTAAATGTTTCTCCTCTGACTCAGACAATTGCCCCCATGTGGGGATCAGACTCCTGCTTCAGTTCCCCAACCAGCAGAGGCGAGGTTCAGTCCTACTAACACTCCTGTTTTTCCCCCTGGTTCCTTCATCCTACCGAGTTTTGCGTGGTTCTGCGTATTCTTTTCCACCGGTCAGGAACTCCTGTCCGCTCTCAGCTGAGATATGTAGGTGTTCTGCATGCACTTCTGTGTCTGAAGGTGTATTCCTGATGTATCCATGGAGAGAGAGGTACTCCATGTCCACCTACTCCTCTGCCACCTTCTTCTCTCTCAGTATTGTTTTAATTTTTTATTATCAGAAAAAAGTAAGATGTTTCTAGAACACCTTGTTCTTTGACCTCAGATGAATCACTCAACTTTAAAGCCAAATTATACATCATAAAGAAAAAAATAAAGGGATACAGTACAAAACACCCAACCAGTATGCAAAACTGTCAGGCTCGTGAAAAAGAAAGACAAGTGGGAAACTATCATAGACCAGAGGAGGCTAGAGAGACATAGGAATCAAACGGAGTGTGGTTTCCTGCCTTGGATTCTGGGACAAGAGAAGGACACTAATGGAAGAACTCCTGAAATCTGAATAAAATCTGGAATTTAGTTCAAATCAACGTGCCAGTTTTGGCATCTTAGTTTTGACATGGGTACCAAGCTCTGTAAGATGCTAACAGTGGGAGAAATTGGGTGGGGGTATACAGAAACTCTGTGTCCTATCTTTGCAACTTCCTTGTAAACTAAAATTGTTCTGAAATAAAATATTTATGCAAAAAAACAGTTCCTTTCAAGTCAGGAAGATTGGTAAAATGACCTCAGAATGTTAATCAGCACTTGAAGAAAACAGAAAGAAATAAAGCATATTCAGGATTAAAAAGGAAAAACTAAAATTGGTATTTATTTGATATGATTGTTTAGACAGAAAATTCAAAGCAACAGGAAAATTGTTAGAACTAATAAGGCTTCAATCAACTGTTACACACACAGATAAGTAGATGTAGATTTTCTTCTTCTTTTTTTTTTTACTATATGTATACTTATTTATTTTAAAATTGTAGACAAAATACTGTGTCAATATCTATTGAGCATAGTATAAAGTCCATACCATTATAACCCAAAGAGGCTGAGTTCATGATGAAATAAACATGGTTTTATTTTTAATTATTAAAGAAACAAAAGTCTTTTTGTTCTCACTGAAATTATTTTTATATTTGAATATGCTTCACTATTTTCTGAAACTCAAAAAAATGTGTGATACAATCATTTAGTTCCATTCACTTCAGTCACTCAGTCATGTCTAGCTCTTTGCGACCCCACGGACTGCAGCACAACAGGCCTCTGTGTCCATCACCAACTCCCGGAGTTTACTCAAACTCATGTCCATTGAGTCAGTGATGCCATCCAACCATCTCATCCTCGGTCATCCCCTTCTCCTGGCTTCAACCTGTCCCAGCATCAGGGTCTTTTCCAAGGAGTAAGCTCTTCGCATCAGGTGGCCAAAGTATTGGAGTTTCAGCTTCAACATCAGTCCTTCCAATGAATACTCAGGATTGATTTCCTTTAGGATGGACTGGTTGGATCTCCTTGCAGTCCAGGGGACTCTCAAGAGTCTTCTCCATCACCATAGTTCAAACGCATCAATTCTTTGGCACTCAGCTTTCTTTACAGTCTAACTATCATTTACATGTTTCTTAATTCATTTTCTCCAGTATTTTGTTGTAGTGGTTTTTGCAACTAAAGAATATATCTCATGAAGAAACATAAATCCATAATAATTTCCTTTATTGGCTGTTTTAAGTAAATTTCATTCACCAATTACGGAAAGACTTTTGTTAAAATTTGGCTATAGATTTCCATCTTCTCTGATGTCAATCAGTTGTTCTTGCAAAGCAATAAACACGTTTTTAGAAGAGGTAGCTATTCTTAAAGATACCATTACAATAGCAATAAAAGCTATAATTTACTTAGGAACAAATCTACCATACGATGTACCATATCTTTATTAAGAAAGAAAATTTTATGCTGAAAGATATAAAGAAGAAATGAAATGAATGGAAAGATGCACCATGTTCATGCAAGGAAAAATGTTATATTGTAAAGATGCCACTTTTCTACAAATTAACATAGAGCATTAGAGTTTTTCATAGGATATTTCTAGAGTAGTTCGTTTCCACTGAGGGACAGGCCACAGGAGAAACTCCACAGAGCAATGACCACTGATGACAGTCTAACCCCTTCTTTGCCACCATCCCAGGGTGACTGGGTTTGGGTCTCAGTTCGCATTCACCCCAATAGGGTGAGGAGCAAAGGAGTATCCAGTGAAACCTACGACTGGGTGTGTTTCAACACTGGCTGAGTTCTGTGTTTTTGAAAGAGGAGGAACAGAGAAAATTGGTTCCTGCTATTTCTATTGCTCAGGAACCAAAGCCTCTTCAACCCTTGGCTCTGGCCAACTAGGACATAATAAATAACCCCACTAGTGGAAAAAATGCCTTCATTTCATTC
Organism: Neotragus pygmaeus; assembly: GCA_006410875.1. Taxonomy (NCBI): domain Eukaryota; kingdom Metazoa; phylum Chordata; class Mammalia; order Artiodactyla; family Bovidae; genus Neotragus; species Neotragus pygmaeus. Next base: position 1,794,026 of record SJYV01055494.1, read on the forward strand.
CGTGAGTTTATAAATCAGTATGTTACTCAGTTATCCCCTGACTTCATCTAATATTTTTCTCCATCACTCCACAATCGGAGAGAGTGTCCTGCAGGAAAAACTTACATTCTGAAATGTGCATTTCATCTTCTTCCAGTATGGAAAAGCAGGCTCAAGCAGGAGGAAGAGGGGGCAGCTGCTGCCAGTCCTCTGCTTGGAAACCTGCCACGGAAAGGCATCCAGGAAGAATCTCGCTGGCAGACGACTGTCGGGCCAGATCAGGAGTTGACAGCCCACAGATCATGCAGGAACTGCAGGGACCCTCTGGGAGAGGAGCTGGCCCCCCTTGCCCTGCCCATGTCTGTGCCTCCAGTCCCAAGAAAGCGCTGTGACACGGCTCAGCTCAAAAGACCAGCCCCAACAAGGACACCCCTGTGTATAGGGGACATCACAGTTTGCAAACCATTTTGTCTCCTTTGATCCACAGAATAACCCTGCGACTGCTGCCATTTGAAAAAGGAATGTGGCATTTTACAGATGGGGAAGCAAACCTAGGCTTCAGATTCACAGCTAGCAAGCAAACAAGCCAAAACTCACGCCTGGATTAAAGATAAATTAAAAAACTGTCCTTACTCCCCCGTCTCCACACTTCGTGCATCACTGCTTTCTGGACGTTTCCCGCCCCCGNTTCTCACTGAAATTATTTTTATATTTGAATATGCTTCACTATTTTCTGAAACTCAAAAAAATGTGTGATACAATCATTTAGTTCCATTCACTTCAGTCACTCAGTCATGTCTAGCTCTTTGCGACCCCACGGACTGCAGCACAACAGGCCTCTGTGTCCATCACCAACTCCCAGAGTTTACTCAAACTCATGTCCATTGAGTCAGTGATGCCATCCAACCATCTCATCCTCGGTCATCCCCTTCTCCTGGCTTCAACCTGTCCCAGCATCAGGGTCTTTTCCAAGGAGTAAGCTCTTCGCATCAGGTGGCCAAAGTATTGGAGTTTCAGCTTCAACATCAGTCCTTCCAATGAATACTCAGGATTGATTTCCTTTAGGATGGACTGGTTGGATCTCCTTGCAGTCCAGGGGACTCTCAAGAGTCTTCTCCATCACCATAGTTCAAACGCATCAATTCTTTGGCACTCAGCTTTCTTTACAGTCTAACTATCATTTACATGTTTCTTAATTCATTTTCTCCAGTATTTTGTTGTAGTGGTTTTTGCAACTAAAGAATATATCTCATGAAGAAACATAAATCCATAATAATTTCCTTTATTGGCTGTTTTAAGTAAATTTCATTCACCAATTACGGAAAGACTTTTGTTAAAATTTGGCTATAGATTTCCATCTTCTCTGATGTCAATCAGTTGTTCTTGCAAAGCAATAAACACGTTTTTAGAAGAGGTAGCTATTCTTAAAGATACCATTACAATAGCAATAAAAGCTATAATTTACTTAGGAACAAATCTACCATACGATGTACCATATCTTTATTAAGAAAGAAAATTTTATGCTGAAAGATATAAAGAAGAAATGAAATGAATGGAAAGATGCACCATGTTCATGCAAGGAAAAATGTTATATTGTAAAGATGCCACTTTTCTACAAATTAACATAGAGCATTAGAGTTTTTCATAGGATATTTCTAGAGTAGTTCGTTTCCACTGAGGGACAGGCCACAGGAGAAACTCCACAGAGCAATGACCACTGATGACAGTCTAACCCCTTCTTTGCCACCATCCCAGGGTGACTGGGTTTGGGTCTCAGTTCGCATTCACCCCAATAGGGTGAGGAGCAAAGGAGTATCCAGTGAAACCTACGACTGGGTGTGTTTCAACACTGGCTGAGTTCTGTGTTTTTGAAAGAGGAGGAACAGAGAAAATTGGTTCCTGCTATTTCTATTGCTCAGGAACCAAAGCCTCTTCAACCCTTGGCTCTGGCCAACTAGGACATAATAAATAACCCCACTAGTGGAAAAAATGCCTTCATTTCATTCCGTGAGTTTATAAATCAGTATGTTACTCAGTTATCCCCTGACTTCATCTAATATTTTTCTCCATCACTCCACAATCGGAGAGAGTGTCCTGCAGGAAAAACTTACATTCTGAAATGTGCATTTCATCTTCTTCCAGTATGGAAAAGCAGGCTCAAGCAGGAGGAAGAGGGGGCAGCTGCTGCCAGTCCTCTGCTTGGAAACCTGCCACGGAAAGGCATCCAGGAAGAATCTCGCTGGCAGACGACTGTCGGGCCAGATCAGGAGTTGACAGCCCACAGATCATGCAGGAACTGCAGGGACCCTCTGGGAGAGGAGCTGGCCCCCCTTGCCCTGCCCATGTCTGTGCCTCCAGTCCCAAGAAAGCGCTGTGACACGGCTCAGCTCAAAAGACCAGCCCCAACAAGGACACCCCTGTGTATATGGGACATCACAGTTTGCAAACCATTTTGTCTCCTTTGATCCACAGAATAACCCTGCGACTGCTGCCATTTGAAAAAGGAATGTGGCATTTTACAGATGGGGAAGCAAACCTAGGCTTCAGATTCACAGCTAGCAAGCAAACAAGCCAAAACTCACGCCTGGATTAAAGATAAATTAAAAAACTGTCCTTACTCCCCCGTCTCCACACTTCGTGCATCACTGCTTTCTGGACGTTTCCCGCCCCCGACTCCCACCTGTCTCCGCCTCTTTAAGCTGTGGTTTGGTCAAGAAGCCCCGCAGGGGCCGTTTTACTCCTCTGAAGTGAAAGAGGCCTGTGGTTGGTCTATTGGCAGGACTGAGGGAGGGACTTTGGTAACTTCAATACAGTGCTCTTGCTAAAAAGAAAGGCATTTTCTCAAAAAATTCCTCTCAAAACGAGGAATTTTAAAGAGCAGCCTGCGACACCTTCTCGGCGTGCTGGGCGTTCCTCCTGGAGCCGCGCAGAGCCGGCACCTGGCCAGCTCACTACTGCCACCTTGTGGCCGAGAGGC
>SJYV01055494.1:1797147-1833323 GCA_006410875.1 Neotragus pygmaeus
CACCTTGTGGCCGAGAGGCAGAGCGCCCACCCAGCCCCCCCGCCGCCGCCCCGGAATCCCATCCAAGAGGGAAGCTGAACAAGACTAGGGCCTCCGGATCTGTGTCTGTCCTTCCCGGGCCGCCTGGCAAGCCGCTCCTCTGAACCCCTCTACCAGGCTTGCTAGGGAGCTGGTGTAACCCTTGGCGGCTGGCTGCAGCGCTCCCTCAGGCCCCGGGGCTGTCCAGCTCCTGACGGTGGGCACGGCGGCTGTCCCCGTGCCCTCTAGGTGGCACCTGCTGCCCAAGGCGGTAACCAGCACGCAGGGCACTCGCCAAACAACTGAAACAAGGATTTGCTCATGAAAATAGGCCTGAACCGGACACCTGAACGCCGGCCTGCTGCTGCAGACCTGAGCTCCAAAAGGCGGGCAGAGGACACTGCTGGAAATAGAGCTTGCGACAGACAGCCCTGCTAACAGCCACTGAGGCAAGTTTAGAGCCAGAAAGCATCGGCGGCCTTGTTCCACAGCTCATATTCTCAGGAGACACTGATAAGCTCTGGAAAAGGGGTGTTTTTTGATACCTGTTTGTGCATCCTTCTAGTGGAAGCATTATATCTGAATCTGAGATGCTATCGCTCTTTTAAGATGCGGTGTGCAGTGATTTCGGTCCAGGGTTTGTTTGTTTTAATATTCCCACCAGTAACCATCCGTGGGGCTGTGATTTGCTTAACAAGAACTTAAGACCGTTCTATCTCAAAGCACCATGACATCCCATTACACTTGATAGCTTAGAGTCCCGAAGCACATCATTTCTTCTCTAACCCTCTGTTTCTCCACCTATGAAATGAAAAGATTGAACAAATCTGTATTTCTTAAAATGTGGTTTGTGAACATGTGTGCATGAGAGTCACGTGGTCTTATTAAAGACCCAGATTTCAAAATAACTGCTCTGGGGTCTGGGTGGGGAGTGGGGGGTGGTCTGCATTTTAATCCATTCTTCAGGTAATTCTTATGTACGAGTGTTTGAGAAGCAGGAAACAAGCTGACGTGGGATCTAAGGCTTATTGAGATCTATATGCACCAAACACTGACCAGAGCAGATCCTTTCCCTCAAAAATCCCACAGTCCCGTTGGGAAGAGAGACGAGTGAACAGAAGGTACAGCAAATGATAACAGATGCTGTGGAGGGAGGGGGAGAGAGTGGTAACAGTCTAGGACATCGCCCCTGAGGGCTTCGAGGTGACTCCGGGTTTGTCGGGAAAGACTGGGTCACCCGGGGCAGACAAGGTGCTGCTGACAGAGGTCGGGAGGGGCGCTGTAGGCCTCGTGAGCAGCATGTGACCTTCTGCCCCGTCCTAGGACGGAGGGGAACTGTTAGATCTCTGACGCCCCACCCCTAGGGTGAGGCGGCATCTGTAAGCCGAGAGGGAGACGTTAAGGATTAGCCTGACGTTTTCATTTGATCCAAAAATGGATCCAAAGCTCTGGTAATCTCATCCTCCCCTTCCAAAGCAGTAAGAGGTCAGGTCCTCAGGAAGGGAACTGCCCAGGGCGGCCAGCACTCTGTCCCACAAGGCACACACGTGGGAGGGCTGTGGGAGCCTCCACAAAAGCTGGCCTAGGGTTTGGGTCAGCACATGACTTTCTCCATAAAGGATATTTAAAAACCCTAGTCCTTTTCCTCCTTATTTCTCTTTCTCCTGCCCGCCTTTTCCATTCAATTTCCTTGACTATCAATTTCCTTTGGAATTCCCTTGATAAGGAAGCCTGGTAGTGCTGCAGTCCATGGGGTCGCTAAGAGCTGGACATGACTTGGTGATGGAACAACACTGTCTAATATTTAAAACTTTATTTTCTGTAACATTTAGAAAGATATATAAAAACTCAACCCCATCTTTATTCACCCGCTACATAGGATCTGGTCTATGGTGTTCAATCTGCCCTCTATGCCTCACATGAGTTCTGTCCAGGCCTTCTTACCCAGGTGGCCAGTGTCTGGTCTCCTCAGCCTGGTGCCCTTTTGCATGCCCTGAGCAGGAACGAAGCACATTCCCACCCATATCCTGCTAGTGCGGTGCTAGAGGCTGCTCCTATGGGTTCACAGGAGCTGATTCTTAGTTTTCAGGAATTTTCTGAGTCAGTTGTTAAATACAGACATTGTTAAAATTTAAATTCACATATTACAATTCAATAAGATGTTAAAAAGTAATCGATGCTCAAAACATACCACTTCCCAATTATTTTCCACCTTATACTATTCTCTCTGCTCTTGGGGTTATCTACACCTACTGTATCTGAATAGTGGAAATACTGCATAACGTGGAGCCTCTGCACAGGTCTTGCCAACTTTGAGTTCAGTGACATCACACTGGTAGTTTAATCATAGTGAAAATATTCATGCCACAGAAATCAGCATATGCTAGACCCAAGGGCTTGATTTATTGTTTGCTGATTGTCTAAACTTAGGGAGATGATGGAAAATATTAATATTGTATTGAGGATTAAACTCAAAAGCATGTCCTATTTATGGCTGTGACATTGCAAATAGCACAAAAACTTGAAAGAATATCCTCCCCATATTTGAAGGCTACTAACTGATTTAGGAAAATGTCGTTGCTGTCACTGAAGAATAAGCAAAGTTTCAACTTGTGTCTTTGTGGCTTTACTTTTGTTTTGTTGGCTAATGTACAAGAAAATACCACTGAACATTTCTTCAGCAATTGCAGCCAGGTACAGATACAAGAATTCAGCCAAGATCAACAAAAACATCCTGTGAGAATTAACTGGCAGTAGGGAATTGATAACAAAGAGGATTGTATTATATTATGTGTAAATTGTGTGCTACACATGTTTTTTTATATTAGCAAAAATTTATAAAGCACATGTGTATTTATGTATATGCATTTGTGTATTTTCCGTGGAGCCCAGGGTTAAACACTTACCAGGGCACACTTAATCTTCTCTGAGTGTCATGTCAGTGGAACACAACTCACATGCATCAAGGCAACAAAAGCTTTGTTGGTTTTAATCACCATAGTGGTCACTGGAAGGAGCAGTAGATTGAGGTCCCTGAAGACTCATGTTCTCTCCTTGACACTGCCCCTCACTGGCCACCTGCCACTGGCCAAGTCACACAACCTATGTCCACAGCTCAGTTCCCTCAGGTGCAAAGACAGGTGCATTGAACGGCATGAACAGTCAAGTCCATTCCAGATCTGAAGTGTTATGATTTTATGACTGTGTGAGGAACACATGAGTCTAAATTGCAAGCCTGCAATCTGGGAGAGGTTGGTAGCACAAAACTAAGGATACCCCCATTTACGCTTGAGTGTACAATGTTATCTGTGAGGTCACAGGTGTGTTTAAAATGCCCGCATGTGATTTGGTTAGTATACTTTCAATAGGAATGACATGAAATCCAGTCAGAGGAGAGGAGAGAGACATAGCCATAAAGAATGTCTTTCTAGGCCTGTCAGTTTGAGATGAAATAGCATGAATCTGCCCGTGGAGATGGGAGTGAGAAAAATGCATTAAATATACTCCTCAGGCAAAGGTACTCTTATCCTAACTGTCCCCCTCCCCACGCAGCACCAGTAGCCCAGGACCTGAGGAGAGATGCCCACAGAACACAATGATCCAAAAACCAGCACTTTAGAGCTCCCATGGTGCCTTTGGAGATTTCACGATGCTGAGCAAGAAATGGTTAAGAAGACTGTCCTGAGCCCGGAAGCCACCGACAGGGGAGGGGCACTGATTAATAACACGAGAGGGAAGTTGGGCCTCCTTCTCTCTGCCCAGTGGGGAAATCCATTTTCGATTTGACCTCAATGAGGAAGTTACACTTCCTGCCAAAAGGAGTGGAGCACAACCTTCCCATCCCCGCGGCACAGAAGGTCCAGAAGACAGAAGGCAGATGGAGAGAGAGAGCACTGAGGGCTGAGCTGACCCAGGAGGGACAGAGCAGGGCGCTGATGGACACACACACACACCCTTCTTGGTAGGACAGGGATGCTCACTCACTGAACTGGAGAACAAAGCTGGGAAAGGAGAAAATGCTCCCAGGTGTGGAACAGGAGCAGCAGGAGACTTAGGAGGTCAGCAACCGTGAAAGAGTCTAGACAGACCAGGCCACACTGCCTATAGTTGCCTTAGCAGAGAGTGCACGGAAAGCAGACCAGAAGTCCACCGGATATTGTCATTATAGTATATTTTTAAACTAATGTATGATTTTTTAAAAATATGTAGATCTTATCCCATTTTTCTGTCTTTGAACCCCGCTGGAAATTGCTTCTGATTGACAGCTGGTGCAGGAAGACCCTGACCTCATGGTTAAAGCCCAGGATCTGATGCTTTAGAGTGAAAAGAACCAGGTTAGTGGCCCTGCCCCCTTGATCTTCATGTGCTGAGATCTTCAGGACGTCTGTTTCCTCCAGGTGTGAGATACATTTGCATGTTCACACACTCTATCAGCTAAGGTCCAACCAGAGAAACAGAGAGCACCTCAGCGCTTACGTTCACATGCAAGGGAATTCGATGACAGGGATGGCAAGCTTAGCAGTTAGGCAGGGGGTGGTGAGACTACCCCAAGACAGAGGAACAAAGGGAGGAGGCCAATAAGGGGCCAGTCTGGGCTTTCCAGAGGGGACAGGAGACTCGGCAGAGAGGAAGTTGCTACTGGAAAAGCTGCCTGAAGCAGAGGGGCTGGGGTGTGGGGTGGGGAGGAAAACTTTCTCCCACATTCCCATTGGCTGAACTCAGAGTCTGATTTCCTCCCATACAGGGCAGAGCAGAGAAAGTGAAGGAATGGGCCCAGAGCTACCGCACATTGGATCATTTCATCCTGGAAATAAACCTGAGTGACTATTACGATTTCCATATCATGAATGGAGAAAGCAAGCCTCAGAGATGATAAAAAAAACCAACACAGCCAACAGCAGCATAAATGGTGAAGCTGAGACAGAAACTTAGATCTTCCATCTGTCCCCCCACACTCTGTCCACTGTCCTTATTTGGTCCTCCAGTGGTGTGAAGGCAGGGCTGTCTGTTGAGCCACATGGCACTTCCAAGCCATGATGGTAGTGGTCCTTAACCTGCAGCTTGTGCCTGGGCCAGGAGTCACAGTCAGGGCACCACGTGGTGCTCTGGTGAGAGGGGAAGCTGCTGTGCGCCAGGACTGCCATCCAGGGAGGGGAAGGTCTTGCCCAACCTCCTCAAGCCTCCATGAAAGGGCCCTGTGTGCTCTTCGGAAGGTAGAGCAATGGGCCAGCACGTAGGGTGTGCCAGCTCATTATCAAGCCCTCCTTCTGCTCCCTGGAAGCCCAGCCTGGGTGGGCATTCTGTGTTTCTGATGTCAGATGGCCTGGTTCCATCTTTCACTGGGGCTGGTATTTGGTTGATCCTTCAGGCTCCCATTTGGCTCATAAAATACAAACATCTGCTGGGGTTCTGGTTGGCCTGTGGCAGACTTCAGAGTGAAGAGGGATGGAGAAAAGGTGAGGAGGAGAGAAGGGACCAGGGGAGGGAGAATGAGAGCAGCCTTTCTGGAGGAGTTCATTAGCTACCGGATGATGGAGAAGCTTTATCCAGCCAGAGCCATGATCAGCCCCCAGGGACAGGAAAGGCAAAAGAGAAGATGAATTTACACGGAGTTTCACTGGGAAGCTTGGGGCTGAGTCTGCAGGCTTTTCCTCCATTGCTTTGCTTCCTCCAACTGTTTCTTTTCTCACCAGTTGGCTATTATTTTCTAACGCATTTTGATAATTACTTTATCAATCGAAAAAGATAAACAAAAGCCTAAAATTATATCCAAGGGAATGAATTCCTAGAGCAAACCAATCTTCAGTATTATGATTTTTATATTTAATTTTTTTTTTTTTTAAAGAAGTGCTTGGGAAACCGTTTAAAGGTTTGGTACCTCATTCATTTGTGGTTCCCTAGAATATATTAGCCACCCTCTGCACTCCTGGTGCTGATCCAGAGGGCCAGAGAAATTGGTTAAGGAAATGCTATTCAAGCGAAATAAACACTCTAAAAAGATCCACGTTCAATTGTATCCTTATTAGAACAACAATTTGCCTTTGATTGGCTTATTAAATTAACAGAGTATTGGGTTGAGGGAAAGCCGCTTTTAAAAGGTAAAATGCAAGGAGTCTAGTCTACATCATTGCAACTGCTAAGGAAGAAATAGTGTCAGTTAATGAATAAAATTCATCTTTCAGAAGCCAAAATGTTGTCTAGATGTGCTCTGTGACTGGACATAAACCCAATGGGGGCCGGGGCCTCAACTTCCACCTTTATCCTAAATCCTTGACTTGGGAATGAAAAAGTCATTGGGGCCAAGCATCCTCGTGACCAACTGGAAAGGGTTGCATGGCCTGCCCCACCTCACCCAGCCCCTCCCCGGGCTCCTTAACTCTGAGCCCAGTAAGGAGGAGGCCTGGGTTTTCTCTCCCATAGAGAACACACAGGACTAACATCTTCAGTGATTACTCCCCGACAGTCCTTAGCAGGTTCCATAGGGATAGCAGACCTGAAGGAAACCATCCAATTTATAGCTGCTCACGTAAAAGCCATCAGGAGAATCACGAAATGATTCTCCATATGGTGCCCTGAAGCTTCCAAAAACTATACGAGAAAGGGGCTTGGAAGGAATTCTTTCCTCTTCAGAGACAAGGAGGGCCGAAGCCAAGCATCTGTGGCAAGAGAGGAAAGACACTGCTTCCCAACACCCGCCCCCACGTGTCCCCAGGGGTGGCCTGGAAGATCGTCTGTGACTCAGCCCCACACCCGGGGTCACCGACGTCGGCTTGTTCGGCTTTTCCATTAACCAAGCTTGTGTTTTCTAGTGTAAATGAACTCTACAGTTACATTGTGTGGAAGCATCGGGACATGGTTTGCCAAATGGAAAAACATTTGGAGGTTGGGAAAAATATCTTGCACATAAATTACTGAAGGCACAGAGAATCTAAAAGAGGGATGAAATCAGAAGCCAAGGAAAAGCCGGGAAGGCGCCAAAATAAAAAGCGGAGAGACAGAGACAGGGAAAGCGATGTAATGATTTCTCTTAATGACCTGCCTTCAGACCAGAGAGGCAAGTTTCTAAGCCATGTTTGAGCCTCATAAAAGCCATGTGCTTGTGTATTGGGAAATATCCTTTAAGTGGCAAGATCAAGCCCCCATTCTTCATCCTTTCTGAGTGGAGCTCTCCATTGATTATGTTAAGTGCTCACCACCGGTAAGAAACACAAAAAGCTTATTGTCTTTGACTGTGGCAAAGGCCAGTTACACACTTGTTAATTTCCTGACTTATGACACTGAGGAGATGAGCTGAAGGCAAAGCTTCCTTCTGTCTCTCCCTCTCTCTGTCTCTCCTCTCTCCACCTTTGTTTCTGTCTCTCCCTCTCTCTGTCTCTCCTCTCTCCACCTTTGTTTCTGTCTCTCCCTCTCTCTGTCTCTCCTCTCTCCACCTTTGTTTCTGTCTCTCCCTCTCTCTGTCTCTCCTCTCTCCACCTTTGTTTCTGTCTCTCCCTCTCTCTGTCTCTCCTCTCTCCACCTTTGTTTCTGTCTCTCCCTCTCTCTGTCTCTCCTCTCTCCACCTTTGTTTCTGTCTCTCCCTCTCTCTGTCTCTCCTCTCTCCACCTTTGTTTCTGTCTCTCCCTCTCTCTGTCTCTCCTCTCTCCACCTTTGTTTCTGTCTCTCCCTCTCTCTGTCTCTCCTCTCTCCACCTTTGTTTCTGTCTCTCCCTCTCTCTGTCTCTCCTCTCTCCACCTTTGTTTCTGTCTCTCCCTCTCTCTGTCTCTCCTCTCTCCACCTTTGTTTCTGTCTCTCCCTCTCTCTGTCTCTCCTCTCTCCACCTTTGTTTCTGTCTCTCCCTCTCTCTGTCTCTCCTCTCTCCACCTTTGTTTCTGTCTCTCCCTCTCTCTGTCTCTCCTCTCTCCACCTTTGTTTCTGTCTCTCCCTCTCTCTGTCTCTCCTCTCTCCACCTTTGTTTCTGTCTCTCCCTCTCTCTGTCTCTCCTCTCTCCACCTTTGTTTCTGTCTCTCCCTCTCTCTGTCTCTCCTCTCTCCACCTTTGTTTCTGTCTCTCCCTCTCTCTGTCTCTCCTCTCTCCACCTTTGTTTCTGTCTCTCCCTCTCTCTGTCTCTCCTCTCTCCACCTTTGTTTCTGTCTCTCCCTCTCTCTGTCTCTCCTCTCTCCACCTTTGTTTCTGTCTCTCCCTCTCTCTGTCTCTCCTCTCTCCACCTTTGTTTCTGTCTCTCCCTCTCTCTGTCTCTCCTCTCTCCACCTTTGTTTCTGTCTCTCCCTCGCTGTCTCTCTTTTGGTGGTGGTGGTGGAAACTATTAAAACAGAGGCAGATCAGGAAGTTTGTGATAAAGAGAAGCCAGGCTCTCGTCTGACATACAATCTCTCTTGGCTTAACTAAACTTGCTCCTTCAAGGCCTGCCATCAACAGAGTTGGGCTCACGTTTCACCACTAAATCTGAGTCAACAATCTCTAATCTGGACACTGGGTTCGGAATCCAGGCTCAGGTTGCACTTGGAAGCTGACAGCCGGGACGAGAGCAGAGAAAAATACGGCCTTTGTTTCGGGTTTGCTCGTCCCTGCTGAGCTGAGCTGAGGTCATGTGTCGTTTTCTGTCATCAACAAGATAAAAGTTTGCACCTCTCTGGCCCCGAAATGACTCTCCTGCCATTTATATTAAGGCCAAGAAGCTCTCTGCCCTGGGATCGGAGGGCCAAGTGTGTGGAGAGCTGGGGTTTGGAGTCCTTTTCATCTTTCTGACACATGATACCGTGACATAGGCAGCCCTTGCTGGGTTGCTATGCAGATATACAATTTCTGAAAAGTTACACCCGGAAAATGAAAACCCTGGGCTGGATTAGCATTTCACAAAGAACAGGGATAAAATGTGTAGCAGTTAGGCTAAAAAGCTAAAAAAAAAAAAAAAAAGTGAATTAAAGTTTCATGAAAACAAACTCTTTTCTAAAAGGATCAATATGTAGAAAAGTATCTTATTGCATTCCTGGCCTCTGGTCCTGAGCCCTAATCCAGCTACTGAACGTGAAGGGGATACTGTGAGGCGTACGGCCGAGCCCGGGAAGGGAGGTCTTGGTGTGGGTTGGGGGCTCCAGTGCTGGGAGAACTTGATCCAGAGGAGCCCTCCTGGGTGCTGTTGTTTTATGAAACTCTGCTTTCTCTGCCTATAATTATTTTCATTTTTCTATGTTGTGATCATCTTTCCCTTTTGTTTAAATAAACCTAGAAAGAAAGGGATAAGAATACCCCATGGTTCAAAGCTTGTGGCTAAAAAAAAAAAAAAGCTTGTGGCTAAATACGCTTCTGCACTGACTTTCCCTTTCTTGGTCAAGGTCAAAAGGCACGCCTTCCAGAGCTCATTCACTCCAACACCAGCCTTTCCTAAACAAAAAAATTTTTTTCAACTACTTCCAATACCAGAAATTATCTTACACGGGACATTTAAATGAAACATGAGTGAAGTGTTGGCAGGAGAAGTAGGAGAGGAGAAATGAGGAGCGGTTTTTCCTTCTCCCCAAACAGCTGAGGCTTCCTGAGCCGGTCTTGTCCACGCCACTGGGCAGGTGGTGGCACCTCACTGCTGCTCCGACGTCCTGGAGGGGAACAGGAAATGGGGTAGGGGGTTTCACAGACATAGAGGGTGTGGAGGAGATTTGAGGGACTCAGGGTCCCACAGTAAGGGAGGTGCAGAAGCCAGAATCTATACATCCGACAACTCCTTTGACACTGACTGTGCCCTGCGTGACAGATCTGTGAAGGGAATGCAAAGATGAATTAGCCCTGGTCCTTGCTCCCAGGCTGTTAAAAGGAAGCACACGAGTAGAAATAAGCACAGCAAAGAGCTTTGGAGTGAATCCCCTTGAGCATTCCTATTTGTTGGATTGCGAGGCCAGCAGGGTTTGCAGAGAAGGGTTCTCATTCAGGACAGGAATTGATGGGAGGTTAGGTGGAGAAGAAATGGGCAATTAACTTTTTCTATAACTCAGGGAGATGGGAACCACTTCTGTGCTCGTCCACATGACTTCCAGGATTGATGCTCCAGCCACTCTCAAAGATGATGACATACATGAAAGTGTATGATTTGGCCTCAAAATACTCAATGAAATGCTCTTGCACTCACAAGATGCTTTCAGGCATCCATCCATCCATCCACAAGAGGGAAGCTGATACGTGAGTGTGCTGGTGAGGCGAGGGCCAGATACCCAACTGCCCAGATGCAGCAGCAGGCTCTGCCCTTACTTAGCCTTTGTGTGCTCAGCTTCCTCATCTGTAAAATGGGAATAATCATAGTAATCACCTCCTAAGGGCTGTTATGAGGCATGAATAAAATAACACAACCAAAGTGGCATTTAGAACATGTTGGGTAAATGCCCATTAAGATTAATGGTGGGGTTTATTCTGGTGGGGTTCATTCCCTCTTGGAGGGGGTCACATCTGCTGATTTGGCCCTACCCTGCAGGTGAGAAACGGGTGAGGAAAGAGAGGGTGATCTCTTTCCAGAAGTCTAGAAGCAGACTGGAATGATGTCATCAGGCATGTGCCCTGTTGGCTGATTCAAATTCGTACTGAGTTGTGACCTGGGTTGACACTGGCATTTCTGCAGCTGTGTTACCACCAAAGAGCACTGCACGTGGGGGCTGAGGGCCCAAATCGTGAGTTTCCTCCTTATCAGCTGGGTGACCTGAGCAGGTCACTTAATCTTCCTGGACTGTATCTCATACAGAAATGAGGATCACACTGACTGTATAGCATGTGGTTTATTAAAAACTGTCTGAGCCCATCTGAGTGACTGCCCTGTGTGGGGTCTGGCACTCGGGGACTTTCAACATTTTTGTCCATTTGTGCAGTCAGCTAGCTGACCTCAGATCCAGTGGTCCAGCCCCAAAGTGAAGACGGGCTCTATCCCCCTGCCCTCTGGGCAGAGGGACACAGTCCTGTGTGGCCCCGGCAGTCCCACGCTGCTCTCACTTGACACCCCTTCACCTTCCAAACAAGAGCTAGAGGAGAAAGCCCTGCTTACAGCTCCCCAAATCAGAATAAGGGAAATGGAAACCAGCCCCTGGTCCACACGCCCCCTTTCTTCCTGCCACAGGAAACCTCACACGAGACCAGAGTGCCTTTCTCTTCTCTTCTCTGAGCTGCTGGCCCAGGCCCCTTCCCATCTCCCTCAAACTTTCCCTATGGAAACAGTGACAGTTGTGTTTTCGGTGATGTTCAAAACCAGGCATCAAGAGAAGTAGGTTAGTTTTTCCTCTCTGAACACAATATAGAGGTCAAAGCTCTCTGAAGTGCATGGTTCGGGTGCCAAGGCTGGGGCTTCCCAGATGGCACAGCAGTAAAGCATCTGCCTGCCAATGCAAGAGATGCAGGTTTGATCTCTAAATCAGGAAGATCCCCTGCGGTAGGAAATGACAGCCTGCTCCAGCATTCTCGCTTAGAGAATCCCATGGACAGGGAGCCAGGCAGGCTACAGTCCATGGGGTCACAAAGAGTCAACTCAGTCACAACACAACTGAGCAACTGAGCATCCTCCCCCACCACACACACACACACACACACACACACAGACACACAGACACACACAGACACACACATACACACACACTTGACCTGAACTCTGCCTGAACTGCCAGGCATCCTGGGCCCTGGTAAGGTGGTACACACACACACGCACATGCACACACGCGCACACACACACACACACACACACTTGACCTGAACTCTGCCTGACCGCCAGGCATCCCGGGCCCTGGTAAGGTTGTTTAGCACTGCACAGAGAGCGTGGCCGCTGGAGCCCCCTGCTGGGTTCTGCCTCCATTTGTGGACAGAAGTCTCCTTCATTGTCATGCCTCAGGTTTTTTTGACAGTGAAATGGGGATGATGGTCATGCTAGTGCTTCCTTCACAGGGTTGTTATGAGAATTTAATAGCGAATGTATGCAAAACTGGGGCTGCGCATAAAGGAAGCACCTAAGGGTGGAAACCAGCCGAGGCTCCCCCTTTCACGAGAACTCCACACACTGATGGCAACTGCACATTCCGTCCACCATGGTGAAGATAGAGAATAAGAGGCCCATTTCTGGGTGACGAAGACTAACTTGCCATCTATATATACCCGAGGGTCAAGGAATGATCTCTAAGGCTTTTTTGGGGAAAATGTGTAACTGTCCCATTGCCTGGAGTCACCGCAGAGCACAGAAGCCTTGGGGCAGCGCTGAGTCTTCCCTTTTGCATCGTGTCTTGCTTTTTAAAGCTGCCTGAAGATGTACTGAACTGGGGGTGCCACAGCACCTCCTCTCTTGAGCCCCAGAAACAAAATGAAACTCCAAACACAGCCTTCCCATGTCTGCCTCATGGCGGCTCTGGTTTCCGGGGTTCTCTGCCCTCTTCTCCCGTTAGGCTGGTAGGAGAAAAGGGCCTCAACTCAGCCAACATTTTCTGTTGCAAGAGTGGAGAATAGCTCTTCAAGGATGCCGAGTTAGGAAGGCCAAGGTGCCCTCCCTTGAGGAGCCTGGATGATGTGGGAAGAACAGTGTGAGTCGAGGCCTTGGTGCATTTAAACAAGAGCCGTGGGAGCCAGAGGGAGAAACGACCAATTGCCCCTCAGGGAAGCAGGCCTGACTCCATGGAGAGATGGGACATCAACTAAGCTTTGAAGCGGTTGGCTTGTTCATTGTGGTTACAGATAATAGTAAGAAGGAAGGCTTTCCAGATGCGGGGCCCAGGAGATACGAGGCAGATAAGCCAGCACCTGCTTCCTCAAGGACTTCACAGACTCGTAAAGGCATGGCCAGGTGAGTGACTGGACAGGCTGAGTGTGCTGTGCATTGTACGGAGGTGGGCTTGGAGGGGCCCCAGCCCAGCGGGGCAGGGAGGAAGTGGGCCCTGCGGCCTCCCCAGGAAAGCATCCCCAGAGTAGTTGCCAAGTCTTGAAGGGCTACAGATACTGCCCTGGAAAGACAGGGATAGACAGTCAAGGCCAAGGCAGCTCCCTGTGCAAAGACACAGGAGTGGGAGAGAGCAGGGGTGTCAGGAAACAGTGCCTAATTCTGCCGATGGTATGCAGGTGAGGCTGAGGGCAGGGAGCCAGTGGGGCTGGAAAAGCCAGCAGGGGCCAAAGTGGGGAGGGTTTTGGGTGCCACTCCGTAGGCCACAGGGAACCGCTGAAGAGCTGTAAGCAGGGTAGACACATTCCTGGGAGGGACCCTGTGGAAGCTCGTCCAGGAAGCTGAAGCTAAGCTCAAGAGTGGAGAAGGAGCTGGAGAGGGCAGGGAGCAGGTGAGAATCTTGATGCCTTTGCCCCTTGGCCCCAGCCCTGGCCTTTGGCTGTACCCTCTTGGCAGCACCAGTGGCATCTATAGGTCTGCTCGCAGCTCAGGCTGCCCATCCAGCATCAAGGGAACATCTGCAAAAGGAGGTGGCTTTGCGTAGCTGTGAATCCAGGCTCCAAGTGTACATTCATAGAGACCCTAGGAACTCACAGAGAGGGGCCTGCTGAGACCAAGAAGTGGTCCATCTTTTCCACAACCCCACCTTTCCACCACGTGTAAGCCACCCAGGCCAGGAGCGGTGAGCTCTGGTCTCTCTTGAGCTACCCTAGGCATCACATATGGGCGTGTTCAGTGGGCCTTTGCTAACCAACAGGGAATTTACTGCCTAATTTCTCCAAAAGCAGAGTGGTCTCAGCATATCCACACACCCAACAAGCCGTGGAGGTGGGTAACCATGAAAACTCAACTCTCTGGCTTAGTTTTAAATGAGGGCTACTTTAGAACAACAAACCAAATCACTGCCAGGAACTTACAAAACTGCATTACTGCACCACAAAATGACAATTCATGAAGATGTCAACAGTTTTTCTGCAGACTGGACGTGCAACCTGGGTTCTGGGGCCAAACCCCTGGGTTTGAATCCCATTCTGTCCCTCACTGGCCACATGATCTGGGGCAACTACTAAACACACTGAGCTTTTAGATCCTCACAGGCAATTAAAAAAAGGGGAGAAATACTAGGACTTTCTGTGAGTAAATGAGGCTAATAATGTACTCAACATGTGTTCATAAATGTTGGCATAATTATTTCTAATTCTCTCTCTATAGTTTTGATAGCCCAAGAGGATTCTGTATTTCAGGGAACACTGAGATTAAGAGAAGGCAGAGAAAGAGGAAAAGGTGTGTTGTCTGATGAGACACCACAGAATCTTTTTTTATTTAAACAAAGGGAGCTTTTGTTTCCTTAAGGGTCAACATGTTTGCTGGACAATCTTGGACTACAGACAAAAGCAGAATCAGTATCCTGGGCGATGGTGTCTACAGCCAAGTCCGGATAAATAATGCTATCAGGGACTCTGCACCAGACCGCCCCAGCTGGGTGCCCGCCCCTGTATGAACTCGGCTGAGGCTAAGGGATTCCCATGGAGTCATAACCATAAACCCACACTCGGAGCCTCCAAGATCCCTCAGCCTCCACAAAAGAAACTAGGTCGTCAGAATCCACCCCAAGCATGGTTATTTGGAGAAGACTGCTAATGGTGCCTACGTTTTTTAATGAACATTTGTTTTTTGACAAGTGAAACCAACTCAATGTGGACCCTGGGCAGGTCAATTCACTTTTCTAGGCTTCAGTTTTTTGTTTTTTAAATATATATATGTAAAACAAGAGGATTGGGGTAGATCTACCTTGACTAGAACTAGGTATTCATGTACTTTCCATCTTAGAAACTTTCTGATGTTTAATTCAGGTACCAAAGCAAAACCAGATTGGCTCTTCCCATTCACGAAGCAGTCCTGACCTACAGGTGAACTGATGTACTGATGGGAGCAGAGTCCACTCGGGAGTTTTGCTTCTAGCGCATGGCGCTTCCTGAGCCTTAGAACCAAACCTTTGGAGCCAAAAAAATCAGGACTTGGAGAGCCTTTAGGAAGGGACACCCCAGTCTACAGGCCCAAGAGCTCACTCCACATGTGCTGTGTGTTGTCAGTGATGGACATGGTGGGAAATCAGACCCTCAAACAGATCAGGCGGGCTCTTGTTTGCAGAGATGCAGGTTGGGAAGGGCCAGCTTCACTCCTTCTATTTCAACATCTTTTAAAACTAGCTTAATGGTAAAAAAAAAAAAAAANAACTACTAGTTGCACACTATTAAAAAAAAAAACAGATTTTGATAGATGTGTTATGTTCAAAACAATTGCTTCTCACATCTGCTATGATGATTATTATCCCAAAAGCCAGAAAATATCAAGTATTGGTGAAATACTGGAACATTTAGCCACCATTGGTGGGATTGTAAAATGACGTAACTTCTGTAGAAAACAGAATGGCAGTTGTTCAAAAAAGTTATAAATAGAATTACTATATGATCTAGAAATCCCGCTTCTGAGTACATATCCAAAATAATTGAAAGCAGGATCTCAAAGAGATACTTGCACATTCATGTTCATAGCAGCATTATTCACAATAGCCAAGAGGTAGACACAATCTGAGTATCCTTTCACATGCAATGGAATAAACAAAATGTACTGTCGACGGACAATGACATATTATGTGACCTCAAAAAAGAAGAAAATTCTGTCACGTGCTACAACACAGATGAGCCTCGAAGGCATTATGCTAAGTGAAATAAACCAATCATAAAATTTTAAAACTGTATGAGTCTACTTACATTACGGATCCAAAGGAGTCATATTCATAGAAACAGAAAGGAGAATGATAGTTGCCAAGGGCTGAGTGGAGGGGGAAAAGGTAAGTTGTTTAATGTGCACAGAGTTTCTGCTTTACAAGATGATAAAGTTCTAGAGATCTGTTGCACAACAATGTGAATGCCCTTAAACCCAGCAAACTGAACACTTAAAAATTGTTAAAATGGTAAAAACTCACATATACATTATCATAAGGTAGTCCTTCCATATCATTTGGAGGTTTTTTCCTGATAGCATTATGTTACAGATTTTAAACAATACATCTAAAATATGGATTCTTTAAAAATAATACAAAGAATAAATTATGAGAAAATGATGAAATAACTATATATAGAAGAGACAATAAATCTGTTTTGTGTTTATTAAGACAAAACTAGACAGAAGATTCAAGGAGAGACCTTAAAACTTTATTCAAAAAAAGAGTTTTATGAGAGCTGGCCAATGGAATGTGTTTTGTTAGGTGGTAAGTTTTGGGTCACTGATTCATTCAAGCGAAGAAAGACCTGTATCTATCAGTATCGCTATGGGGCTTTTTGCACTGACTGGAAATTTTTCCTCCATCACCTCTAAGGTCCTTCTAGTGCAAATCCTATGATACTATGTCAAAAGAATTCAAATAAACAAAGGGACGGTGGGAGGTTTTGATCATCCAGGAAATTATTCACAAACAAAACCAAAAAGATTGATAGATTTTATTATATAAAAATAATTCTTTCTATCCACACAAAAACAAAACAAACAATTAAAAAACCCATAATCATAAAATGAAACTGAAAGGCCAACAATGAAATGTGAAATAAAATTTGCATCATTTGGTAAAAACGGACTGGTAATCATATTACACATAGAAGTTTTACAAATCATTAGCAATAACTAAAATAATAAAACTACAATAACAAAAGGCTCCAAAAATACTGACAGGCAATTGCAAAAGAAGAAATGCCTGTAGACAATTTAAAAAGATGTCAATATTTGCAGCTCTTTCTTTATAATGCAATAGTGTATAGACATTAAAAGNCTAAAATAATAAAACTACAATAACAAAAGGCTCCAAAAATACTGACAGGCAATTGCAAAAGAAGAAATGCCTGTAGACAATTTAAAAAGATGTCAATATTTGCAGCTCTTTCTTTATAATGCAATAGTGTATAGACATTAAAAGCAGTAAGGCAGTTCTTCACTTACTAATATGGAAAAATCTCCAAGATATTTTGCTAAGTGAAAAAAAAAAACAAGGAAAAAACCAATGTATAGGGTATGTGCTTCTGTTTGTGGAGGAAAACACAAGCGCACATATATACATACACACGTGTTTACTCTCATGTTCCTTTCCTGGTGGTTGTTGTTGTTTAGTCACTAAGTCGGGTCTGACTCTTTGTGATCCCGTGGACTGTAGCTCCCCAGGCTCCTCTGTCCATGGAATTTCCCAGGCAAGAATACTGGAGTGGATTGCCATTTCCTTCTCCATGGCATCTTCCCAACCAGGGTTCAAACCTGCGTCTCCAGCTTGGCAGGCAGATTCTATACTACTGAGCCACCTGAGAAGCCCCCTTTCCTTATATGTGTGTAATTATTTGGGGGAGGCCACTCAAGAAAATGCTAGAGTGGCTGCCCTTGAGAGGGTTACTGATGGATGTCTGGGAAGCAGGTGTTGTAGGTACACAACCTGCATAATAATCTTTGTTTCTTTAACACTTGAACCATGTATATTTGTTCAAGAGATAAATGTTTGTTCATTTTTGTACTTCCTGAAAATCAAAAAAATACACACTGAAATGAGAAATCTTTTTCTTTTGTTTTGTCTATAAATAAGAATAGGAAGAATAATAGCCTAGAAGTATCCAGTGTCCAGGCAAATACGCTCTCTTGTTGGCTGCTAGGATTAATGTAATTTGAGACGAACTTTCTGGAGGATAATTGACAATACAAATTTAAAAACTTAAAATGTGCCTATCCTGAGGTTTGGCAAAGACAATAGAGTAGAAAGACCCTAAGCTTACTTCCTCTCACAGGTACGTTAAAATTTTAAATACTTATAGAACAACTGCCTGTGAGAATGACCTGAAGACTAGCAGAAAATATTTAAGAAGGATCCACAATGAAATGGGTAGGAGGGGTGGAGTTGCAGAATAGTCAAGACCCACACCTCCAGCCATAAAAGGGGAGAATGATTACAATTGCAGAGGTTTGTCCCAAGAAGCAAGGGGTTAGAGCAGACATTGGGCTCCCCAGCCCACAGGTCCACAGGTCCTGCACTGGGAAAACAAGCCCCTAATGACTGGCTTTGAGGCCAGTGGGGCTTGAATATGAGAGAGCCAAGGGACTGTAGGAAGGAGAGACTCCATTCTGTAAGGACACACAAAAAAACACCTCACACACACACATTTTGTGTCCCAATGCAAAGGCTAATTTGAAAGAAGTTTGAGTCAGACCTACCTGCTTATCTCAGAGAATATCCAGACAGTCAGGAGGTAACTGGGACTTCCCCTGGTGACACAGAAGCTGGAAGCAGCCATTTGGGTGGGGGGCGGANTTTCCCTTATTTTGCCCCTGGGAAGCATGTGTGAAAAAGGAGCAAAACAATACCAATTCTTGGAATACCATCCTTTTAAGTCTTTCAGGGTACAACTGACTGCAGCATTATATATCAAATTATGCTGAGAACCATGTTTGAAAAAGAATACTGTTTCCTCATTACCAGACCCAGTCTGTGACCTGGATATTTTATACTGGATTACAGGGATTGGCCACAGAGTGGGGGAGTTAAGAAACCTGAGTTCTATCTTTGGGAAAGACACTTCCTCTCTCTAGGTGCAGTTTTCTTCTCTGTAGAATGAGTCCAAAGTTAGACTAAATGATCTCTAAGTGAAGTCGCTCAGCCATGTCAGACTCTTTGCGACCCCACGGACTGTGGCCCACCAGGCTCCTCCCTCCACGGGATTCTCCAAGCAAGAGTACTGAAGTGGATTACCACTTCCTTCTCCAGGGGATCTTCCAGACCCAGGGATCGAACCTGGGTCTCCTGCATTCCAGGCAGACGCTTTAACCTCTGAACCACCAGGGAAGCCCTAAATGATCTCTAAGTTCTTTCCAATTCTAAGATTTTTAGATTCCATGCAATTATGAGAGCCATATTACAGAATCTTCACAATAGCCTTTCCTCAAAGCTGCTCTTCTCTGATAACTCCCCACCATCACTTACCTTCAACCAAACTTTTAAAAAAGTAGGCCGCACACAAAACTGCTCTTTATGGAAACAGTATTTTGACTTCTCGGACAAGTTAGTGTTTGGTCATTACTACGCCAAAGCCTTTGTGTGGATCACAACAAACTGGAAAATTCTTAAAGAGGTGGGAATACCAGACTACTTTATCTGCCTCCTGAGAAATCTGTATGCAGGTCAAGAAGCAACAGTTAGAACTGGACATGGAACAACAGANCAAGCTAGAAACCATTTTAATTTACAAAGTAGATGGCATCTTTTTTCTTAGAGCTTGCTTGCTAATTGATGAAAGTAATTTAAAAACATCGCTTTTTGTTTCTAGCATGATTGCTTTGGGAAATAACCCATGATGAGAAGGCTGTGGGACCAACAGTAAGTTCCATCACTACTGAGCTGCCCACCCCACAGCTCTGATAAGTTAAGGCTCATATTATCTAAAAGAAAAAAAAAAAATTAAACCAAACAGAAGGCCTTGATTTTCTTTTTTAATAATTTTCCTCCTTTAGCAATATCTCTTATTTTATTCTTTAATCAATAAAAATTCCAACCATATAAGACCCCCAACTGGGATAACTCCATCTTTAATTCTTTTTTTTACAAATTTAAGTTTTGTTTTTCTTTGTTTAGTTGGTTCTATGAGTCAAATGGGCAGAGAAACTTGTTTATTCACACAAGTGGCCACAGCTATCTCTTGCTGACCTCTAAAAGATCCCGGGGGACAGAGAACCCTGAGCTGCAGAACCCCTCCTGTGCACTGCAAAAGCCTTTATCTTCTCCCTGGACAATGGATCTTCTTTAGCCACCTCAAGTCCTTTCTAAAACCTGAGAGTTTAAGCAAAACAAATTACCCTGTCTCTGGTCCTTTTCTGGAGAAGGCAATGGCACCCCANCCCCTCCTGTGCACTGCAAAAGCCTTTATCTTCTCCCTGGACAATGGATCTTCTTTAGCCACCTCAAGTCCTTTCTAAAACCTGAGAGTTTAAGCAAAACAAATTACCCTGTCTCTGGTCCTTTTCTGGAGAAGGCAATGGCACCCCAAACCAGGACTCTTGCCTGGAAAATCCCATGGGTGGAGGAGCCTGGTAGGCTGCAGTCCATAGGGTCTCTTTTGGATACGACTGAGCGACTTCACTTTCACTTTTCACTTTCATGCTTTGGAGAAGGAAATGGCAACCCACTCCAGTGTTCTTGCCTGGAGAATCTCAGGGACGGGTGAGCCTGGTGGGTTGCCATCTATGGGGTCGCACAGAGTCGGACACGACTGAAGTGACTTAGCAGCTGGTCCTTTTCTAAAAACAGGCAGGGATTCATGACTAACTGTACACATTTTTACAAATGTGCAAGTGGCTACATCCATTCATGAAAGAGAAAAATAAACAAAGCATTACATGATATAGCTAATGTTTTGCAAGAAATTTTGGAAGAAAAATAAACAAAGCATTACATGATATAGCTAATGTTTTGCAAGAAATTTTGGAAGGAGCACTTATTTTATGTCAAGTATCACACTAGGCACTTTTATATATTTATTTCACTTGAAAACAAGTGTATTTTATATACTGATTATTGAAACAATGCTGATGACGTATTTATCACTGTCCCCATTTTACAGATGAGGAAACTTTGCCAAGAATTTACTTGCTCAAGGTCACCGGCCAGAAAGGAGCAAATCTGAAGTCTAGCTCCTACAACCCCAAAGTCCATGCTCCCCTCGGAGCACTGCCCCCTAGTCCAGGTTTTCTCTCTCCCCTTCCTCCCCCTGACAAGCAGATGTCAAAGCTGGAAGGGGCCTTAGAGACAAGAACTCCAAGAAATTACTTGACAAGAAATAATAATTGCATTTTCATTCAAGTCCTAGCCAGTACACAAACTAGCTGATGTTGGCTCACGCGCCTTCCAAAAAATCTGCCTTGGACACAAAAGTAGATGTTTATTGTACTAAGACTGAGTTTGTTATTTATATAATCTGAACGTAGGCAGTCTAAGTTTAACAAAAAAATGGAAAGAAAGAAAAGATAAGGAAAAAAAACTGAGAGAAAAAGGCAGCTTTATGTGGCAAGTAGCTATTGTCTATGGATCAACAGACTTTAAGATTTTTAGGCTAGGTCTGGGAAAGAGGTCTGATACTTCATTTATTCTTTACAACCAGCCCTTCAGCAGAAAGACAGAAGGAGAAAGAGAGAAGGGCTTCATATTTAAGGAAACTTCATGTGAAAATAAGAGCAAGTATATTGACTTTCGGCCGCCCCCTCCCCAACAGAGAATGAGATGGAGTGTGTGGCTAATAATTGCTTTTCTCCAGCCTTTCCACCCAGATACTCAGGTACAACCTATTTCCTCTCTGAAATCAGCTCTGCGGTGTGAGGAAGCAATGCTGTAGGTAGCAAAAGCATGATTCTGTTCCTTGGCACCGGCTGTGTAACTCAAGCAGCCCAGGTCGTATCCGGTGTCCCGCTGAGGGGAAAGGCAGAGGACTTGGGTTCTGATCCTGGCTGCACCACTCTGTGACCTTGAGCACGTGTTCTGCGTGTCCCAGTCTCTGCTTATAAAAGTGGAGCCAGACATCTTAGGAGGATTTCTGGAATAGTTTCCCTAACTTCCGAGGTTGGTAGCATGGAAGTGTTTCATGACCTCCCATGACACGTTGAAGGAAGAAGTTCTGGGCTGCAGGCATTACCCCGACAATTCTTATAATGAGCACCTACTACATATACGCCAGGAACCTCCTGGGCATTGTACTTCCGTTGTTTACACTGGAGCCTGATAACTCTATGAAGTGGGGCTTATTACCTTCATTTTTTTTTTTTTTTTTTTGGTATATAAGACACGCTCAGTGGTTTTGCAGGGACACTCTGAAGCTAGGCTACCAGTCAGATCCCAGGACTGCCATTTAGTGGCCAGTGACTCTGGGTAGGATATTTAACATCTCTGTGCCTCAGTTTCTTCATCTATAAAATGGGTTTAATAACGGAACCCCAGAGGGTTGTTGTGGGCATATAACATCCGGAACACTGCTTACATCTAAAAAGGCCACAGGAAATATTAGTTATTACAATTGTTTAGTGAGAAAGATGTAGGCACAACACAGTTATAAAACTTGTCCAAACTCGCAGCTGGTAATAAGTGACATAGCCAGTTTCAGACCCAAGCAGACCTCACTCCAGCCCCGGGCTCCTCTCCCAGGCATTGTAGCTTTTCTGATAAGACAGGAACTCGCTTTCCTGGGTACCGCACATGCACCACACTCTACCTAGGTTTCCTCATCTGTTCCTCCCAGCAACATGATGAGCTAGGGACTTAGGCTCCAGGAGAGAAACCACTTCCTCCTTCAATCATCGGCTCTGCTAGGATCTGAACACAGGCTGGCCCAACCTCAAGGCACAGGTGTGTACCTCTAAACCAGATACTGCCTCCCTTTACTACCGGGAGTCCACTTCACAAGAAGTTTCAGAAGGCCTTTGGTCTGGGGAGTTAAAAACATAAAAAGACATCTTCCACAGTCACCAAACTCTTTAAGTACCTGCTGGCCCTGGGGGGATCTGATTCAGCTTCTGTGAACATCTCTCCGGGTGTCTGACCTTGAGCAAGGCACCCAAGCCTGTGGCTGCTCTTCAGTCCAAAGACAGAGCTTTGGGCATCACCATGGCCACTGTCCAGGCTCCGCGTCCATCCAGGGACGTCCCTTGCTAGGTGAGCCACTGTCTTCCTTGAGCACCTAAGAGGTGACTGACAGCCTGCACCGCGCCCTGCCCCAGCAGCCTAAGGTTCAGAGCAGCTGTGGGCTGGGGGTGGCGGCGAGGAGGGGAGCGCTGGGGGCGGTCAGAACGGTGGAGCCCTATTTCCATGACAATCTGGGGCCCCGGCCAGTATCCCCTTGCCTGAACTTCGGGATGTTCTGTCATCTTGAGGTTTCCTTCCACTGTGTGCCATGAAGCCTTTTAGGCCTACTCTGGGCTCAGAGAAGAGTCCATCCTTCCTGTGCATTGCTACGATGGCTTTTCATACTTAACACGTGGATGTGGCAGTGCTCATCCCCCATGTTGCAGCGAGAACGTCCTGCCATGTTTAGAATTCACTGCTGGTAATTAGCCTGTCATCAGAATGCAGGGATCGGCTTCAGCGATGCCAGTCTCTCTTGCTTCCTTTCAGTCTGCAAACAGCTGCTAAAGGAATTTTCCTCAAACATAGACCTCCAGCCATTCCTGATGTTGCCTGATGTTCGGAGTACAAGCTCCATGACCCCCTGCTCCAATACCCACCTGCCCTCGTCCGGCCTTCCCCCTCTTGCCCTCTCTGCAGCCAAGACCTCTGCTCCAGTCAGGTGAAGGGGACAGCCCTCCCTCATGTGGCTTCTCTTCTCTTCACCTGTGTCTTTTGACACCCTACTGCCTCCCCTATTCTCCGATTCCCGACTGCCAGTTCACGACCCTCCTGGGTTTTAGAACCTAACCCCAAAGTCACCTGCTGTATGGAGTCCTACCATGGTAACACCATTAACTACACCCTTCCTGACCCTCTCTTCTCATTCACGTGCCCATCCTGCCAGCCCCAAGCTGGGAACTAAGTTATGACAAAGTGTGAACTGCCTGGGTCCCTGATCTTGTCAAAGCCCTCTGTCTACAGTATCACATCTATTCGCAGGTTCTGCATGAGGCTTGTAATAGTGACCTGGATTATTTCTTGTCTCTCTCAGGTCACTGGCTCCTCAGAACAAGTCAAAGACTCCTGCCACTCACTCTCCCACTTTTTGGCTTTTCTCTTTCTCCCCTCCCCACCTTCCTCCCTTCCTCCCTCCTTGCCTCCCTCCATCCTTCTTTCCTTCCTTCTAACTCTTAATAACAGCGTCTCCTGCATGGAGTCAATATTCAAGACAGTTGATTGAAAACGGATAAGTTTTACCCTCTAGGGAAATAAATGAAGACTAACTTTGAACCATAATGAGTAAAAGGGGACTGCCTCCCTTTGTTCAGATATGATTAAGAGTTTATTAACTTTTGTGGATCGTGGTATATTAAGTAAAAATTAAGCATTTCAAATACAGGATCTTTAAAAAGTTATTATTCTGTGCATCAAACACACACACACACACACTCACACACAGCTGAGACAGAGAACAAGTTGATCAGAGGATCAGACAGAGAGAAGGGCTATCAAAATCAGAACCCTGAACCAGTGATTGCTCATCTTCAAGGTCATAAGGTTTTTCCACAAAAAGATTTTTCATAGTTTTTCACTTAGTATTTGGGACTCACATTGCTCAAACCCTGGTGGATATGAAAATAGACATTCAGTCCCATGCCTATGATGGCATCTTATTAAATGAGAGGAATAGAGGGACCTGGATATATTTTTGGTTTGGCAAATTGTAGAACTATTTTTTTCAAACATTTGAGGTTTGGCTAAAACCAAAACTTATTTTGCCAAGCACTTTGGCCTTAATTTTTAAACCCATGTGTATTTTAAAAGAAATTCAATCTATATGTTTCTGACTCATTTACACTTAACTCATGAAAATGCTGTTTGGTAAGAGCTAGTAGATGTCCAAGCAAGTTTATGAGCCCTTTTAAAGCCTTCTTTTCCCCATTCTTACCAGAAAGTTGTATTTTGCCAGCCATAAAGAGTGTGAGCCCCAGAGGCCTGTGGTCAGTTTGAAATTTATAACTTCTGAAGGTTAAATGGATTTTAAGTTTGGAAAAAGGCTTTTCCCCCCCTTCTCCTCTTTCTCATATTAAGTACTCAAATAGGCTACTTATGATAAAGATGGGATCTATGTCTCAGTTTCTGATGGCTGAGGGTGAATAGTAAAGAATTCAATCTAACCACCAATAAACTGTCTCTAAGACATGTTAGAGGAACAATATAACACTTTTAAGTTCCTACGGGCACAGTTCCAATCCAACACTCTAATGGAAAGTTTTATTAATTACTCTCAGGATTAAAAAAAGAGGTAGAAATCGACATAATTCAAGTTGAACATTTTACCTTTGGGGGATTTGGTCATTAAAAAAAAAAATCAGAGACAACCAATCCAGTTCATGACTTTTTATACAGTTAAAAAATAAGCTGAATCTACTAAAAACGACATTTGAATCAAAACCAGAAAAGCAAGAAGAACATGCATGCATGTTGCAGTGACTTCACCCTGTCTACTATACGCTCAGTTGATGCTCAGATACCACTCAATTATAGTATTTTAGTAGGAGAAATCTTTTGGATAAAGTACTTAAAAATGGCTTATAAATATTTAAAATAAAAGCATCCAACAAATCATAATGACAAAGTTTTACATTTAACCACATGTGCTCCAAATATCTTGAAATGACTCTAAATATGGGTTTAAAATATCAAAAGGGTTTGTTGATGGGATGCAGAACTTTGCAGAGAAACCTAAACCTGCTCATTCTTGCTCCCACAACACCCAATATGCACAATTTTAAAAGTGTGCGTGTGTAGATTTCCTTAGAAAAAGATCATGTTACAGTTCTGAATTTCCAAAACAAGAGTTGAAGGATGAAATATAGGGTTTCCCCTTCTCTCACCAAATGCAGCTCAGCCACGTTGCTTCCAGATAATTTGTTATTGTAGGTTGGCTCAAATTTAAGACAGTAACATTTTAGAAACAGTTGGAGAACTAAGCCAGCTGCAAGGAGGATATCGTTACAAATTGAGACACATGTTGTATGGGAATACCATTCATTTTCAATACCAAATACACGTCTGGGGAAATACGCCATGCAAATGAGGGAGAGATATACTCTTTAATTGCATCTTTTGGACATGAGGTCAACGTTTCATATCAGACAAGTCCATAAAGTGTGTTCTCCCTTCTGCTCTTCTGTCACATTCTTACTTCCCTTTTTACCCAAAACAAAACACAGCTTGTTATCACAGAAAGACAACAAACTGGAGGTTCAAAAGGGGGAAATGATGAGACAACCAGCATCGCAGCCAAGTCTCTGGATGGAATGAGGCCGGGCAGCGTGAGGCAGCTTTGATTGTCCCAGTCCTGACCCCACACCCGCGTGGCCAGGCAGCTCTGCTCTCGCGTTCCCATCTCCCTATTCAGACTTGTGCACTGGGTAAAATCGCACAGGCACATTCTTGCCTATGGTCACAGCCTGGTCCTAGGAGCTCAGAGCTAAGGGATCTCAGGGGCAACTTGACGAGGGTCCAAATTAAGAACGTTTAGTACATGCAGGAGCTTTTCAAAGCATAGATTTATTCCAACGTTTGTTGTTGTCATCCTTTGCTTCTGTTCTGGTCATTTTCACTAGAATCTTTTAAATGACTCTTGAAATAATTTGCATGTGTGTGTGTTTCCCCTCCTTGCTGATGGCCTCATGTTCCCCATCCTGACCCCACTCTGATTTTTCCTCAAGCAGAGTGCTGTGGAAATCCACAGACCTGGAGAAGAACTCTCTGGGGTTAGTATTTAGAGCTGNACACACACACACACACACTCACACACAGCTGAGACAGAGAACAAGTTGATCAGAGGATCAGACAGAGAGAAGGGCTATCAAAATCAGAACCCTGAACCAGTGATTGCTCATCTTCAAGGTCATAAGGTTTTTCCACAAAAAGATTTTTCATAGTTTTTCACTTAGTATTTGGGACTCACATTGCTCAAACCCTGGTGGATATGAAAATAGACATTCAGTCCCATGCCTATGATGGCATCTTATTAAATGAGAGGAATAGAGGGACCTGGATATATTTTTGGTTTGGCAAATTGTAGAACTATTTTTTTCAAACATTTGAGGTTTGGCTAAAACCAAAACTTATTTTGCCAAGCACTTTGGCCTTAATTTTTAAACCCATGTGTATTTTAAAAGAAATTCAATCTATATGTTTCTGACTCATTTACACTTAACTCATGAAAATGCTGTTTGGTAAGAGCTAGTAGATGTCCAAGCAAGTTTATGAGCCCTTTTAAAGCCTTCTTTTCCCCATTCTTACCAGAAAGTTGTATTTTGCCAGCCATAAAGAGTGTGAGCCCCAGAGGCCTGTGGTCAGTTTGAAATTTATAACTTCTGAAGGTTAAATGGATTTTAAGTTTGGAAAAAGGCTTTTCCCCCCCTTCTCCTCTTTCTCATATTAAGTACTCAAATAGGCTACTTATGATAAAGATGGGATCTATGTCTCAGTTTCTGATGGCTGAGGGTGAATAGTAAAGAATTCAATCTAACCACCAATAAACTGTCTCTAAGACATGTTAGAGGAACAATATAACACTTTTAAGTTCCTACGGGCACAGTTCCAATCCAACACTCTAATGGAAAGTTTTATTAATTACTCTCAGGATTAAAAAAAGAGGTAGAAATCGACATAATTCAAGTTGAACATTTTACCTTTGGGGGATTTGGTCATTAAAAAAAAAAATCAGAGACAACCAATCCAGTTCATGACTTTTTATACAGTTAAAAAATAAGCTGAATCTACTAAAAACGACATTTGAATCAAAACCAGAAAAGCAAGAAGAACATGCATGCATGTTGCAGTGACTTCACCCTGTCTACTATACGCTCAGTTGATGCTCAGATACCACTCAATTATAGTATTTTAGTAGGAGAAATCTTTTGGATAAAGTACTTAAAAATGGCTTATAAATATTTAAAATAAAAGCATCCAACAAATCATAATGACAAAGTTTTACATTTAACCACATGTGCTCCAAATATCTTGAAATGACTCTAAATATGGGTTTAAAATATCAAAAGGGTTTGTTGATGGGATGCAGAACTTTGCAGAGAAATCTAAACCTGCTCATTCTTGCTCCCACAACACCCAATATGCACAATTTTAAAAGTGTGCGTGTATAGATTTCCTTAGAAAAAGATCATGTTACAGTTCTGAATTTCCAAAACAAGAGTTGAAGGATGAAATATAGGGTTTCCCCTTCTCTCACCAAATGCAGCTCAGCCACGTTGCTTCCAGATAATTTGTTATTGTAGGTTGGCTCAAATTTAAGACAGTAACATTTTAGAAACAGTTGGAGAACTAAGCCAGCTGCAAGGAGGATATCGTTACAAATTGAGACACATGTTGTATGGGAATACCATTCATTTTCAATACCAAATACACGTCTGGGGAAATACGCCATGCAAATGAGGGAGAGATATACTCTTTAATTGCATCTTTTGGACATGAGGTCAACGTTTCATATCAGACAAGTCCATAAAGTGTGTTCTCCCTTCTGCTCTTCTGTCACATTCTTACTTCCCTTTTTACCCAAAACAAAACACAGCTTGTTATCACAGAAAGACAACAAACTGGAGGTTCAAAAGGGGGAAATGATGAGACAACCAGCATCGCAGCCAAGTCTCTGGATGGAATGAGGCCGGGCAGCGTGAGGCAGCTTTGATTGTCCCAGTCCTGACCCCACACCCGCGTGGCCAGGCAGCTCTGCTCTCGCGTTCCCATCTCCCTATTCAGACTTGTGCACTGGGTAAAATCGCACAGGCACATTCTTGCCTATGGTCACAGCCTGGTCCTAGGAGCTCAGAGCTAAGGGATCTCAGGGGCAACTTGACGAGGGTCCAAATTAAGAACGTTTAGTACATGCAGGAGCTTTTCAAAGCATAGATTTATTCCAACGTTTGTTGTTGTCATCCTTTGCTTCTGTTCTGGTCATTTTCACTAGAATCTTTTAAATGACTCTTGAAATAATTTGCATGTGTGTGTGTTTCCCCTCCTTGCTGATGGCCTCATGTTCCCCATCCTGACCCCACTCTGATTTTTCCTCAAGCAGAGTGCTGTGGAAATCCACAGACCTGGAGAAGAACTCTCTGGGGTTAGTATTTAGAGCTGGCATCTGAGATGGCATTTACTCCTTTTTCTTGAGACTAAGACCATGTTAAATGATGCCAGGGCTAAATTGTTTACCTTTTAAAGCTAATTTATTTGTTTCTCTTAAATGGATTCCTTTTATGTTTGTGAGGCATTAAAAAAAAAAAGTTTACACATGCAGAATGCATTGCCTTAACATGCATCCATGTATATTTATTTAAACCAGCAACAAAAGAATACAAAACAACTCTGTATGCGAGAGGGTGAAGGAACATTGAACAGTGGCCACCCTCAGCCGCTGACACAATCTCTTTGACAAGAGAGTCTGGAAAAGGCAGTGTATTGGTGGTGGGGGTGTTCCACATGAGGTAAGTGTTTCATGCTGAAATGTGCTTTGGTCCTCAAACACCTCTGCCCCCCACGATGCTTGTCTGCATGGAGGTAGGTGTAAATGATTGAACCAGGATGCCCAGGCAGTCATTCGAGCCAGCAAGGAGCGATTCATTGGAAACTAGAAGGGGAGCTTATTTCTAGTGCCCTTCTGGGCTATGGCTTGTTAATGGCTAGTTGAATGCCTTCACCTGTCCAAGCGCACTCTCTCCAGGTGAAGTAGTATGTGCTAAGGAACTATGGGGATTGGTGGCACTCCCAGATATGGCCACACAGGTGCTCTGGTCTTTACTGATCTACCCAATTCTCCAACTCGAGCCATTCCACTCCCTTGGCCTTAAACAGCAGGGTTGATGGTTTTCCAGTGAAGGACAGCCGCTGCCTACAAAGCATAAACTTTGAAAGGCCAAGTGGTGAAGAAGCATTGAGCTTGTTCCTTTCCTTGCTTCCCTTTTCTGCTTTCCCCCTCAGATACTCAAAGGTTATAGTAAGTTGAAGAAAGGTCTGTGACCTTTTGCATTTTGTCACTAAGGCGACAGAGAAAAGGGCTACATTATATGGCTGTAACAGTGATTTTGCAATATTAGGTCCACAGCAAAAACTGCTAAAAGTAAACTCCAAGTTTTAAGGGAAATTTAAAATTAATTCAGCTTCCTTAGAGTAACAAGAAAAACTTCTGCTCAGATACTGCTTGGCGATCATATAAAATAACCCTTCAGATACGTCAGATATGTAAGATACTTTTTTCTGAAGTCAAAAATCTATGAACTGCTCCTCCCAAGAAAATGCCTCCACTCACAGGCACATAAAGCTAGCTTTCCACAAAATTCCAGGGGGAGCGGCTGAAGGCTGTGCATAGACTAGTTCATGGAGGCCAGCTTCAGGTGGGGAGCTGCCACACAGATCAGGAGGTCGGTAGGTCAGGGCCAGGACTCATGCCACACTGCCTGATCCCGGAGTCCTCGCTAAAACTCGAGCACTAAGNGCTGAAGGCTGTGCATAGACTAGTTCATGGAGGCCAGCTTCAGTTGGGGAGCTGCCACACAGATCAGGAGGTCGGTAGGTCAGGGCCAGGACTCATGCCACACTGCCTGATCCCGGAGTCCTCGCTAAAACTCGAGCACTAAGCATTTCTCTGGCCTCACTCTAGTCCCAGCCCTGTTGAAGGAGGAGGGCTGTAGTATATCTAAAGGAAATAAATATCCAATCACAAATGTCATTTCCTATTCCATCATAATTTGATTGAAATAGTATCTAAAGTCAGATGCCTGCACATTAAAACCTTCTTTCAATCTGCTTGTCCTAAAAGTTAAAAAAGAAACCCAGCAGCACTGAGTGAGATGTGTCTAAGAGCAGCCTTGACACTGTTCATCCATAAGACTCTCCTTGAT
Source organism: Neotragus pygmaeus (assembly GCA_006410875.1). Classification (NCBI taxonomy): domain Eukaryota; kingdom Metazoa; phylum Chordata; class Mammalia; order Artiodactyla; family Bovidae; genus Neotragus; species Neotragus pygmaeus. Next base: position 1,827,656 of record SJYV01055494.1, read on the forward strand.
GAGTCTGCAATGATCACAGCAAGTGCTCTCTCTAGTTCTCACCACTCACATGTGTGCATGACACAGACCTGGCCGTTCCTCACTGCTGGCTCTGTGAACCACCTGGACCTAGAGCTGGGCAGCCATCCGCATCCCAACAAACAGGCAGAGCTGCACCACCGGGGATGATATCGCCAATGAATGTTTCCAGTACCTAAGTACTAGCACATTAAAAATCTCAAGTCTGGCAGAGGATCTGAGCACATCCTATTTGTATTGATTTCCTCTTCTCAGTTGAAGGGTTTCCTCTTTTCCTCGTGTTCATGGTCGGCATCCATAGTCATATTTCTTCTGCATGGACTTGACTTTGCAGACAGCCGACTCCTTCAAACTTAGCTGAAGAACCTGAACTGGCAAAAAGTTACTTGTCACCTCCAGCCTTTGGGCTTTCCTAGTTCTTGAAATAGTCCTTTCTTGGATTGTGGCTCCGTGGTCAGGCTAATAATTAAACTCTAAACTCCAAAAAGTCAAAACCACAGCCCCCATCCCTTCTTCAACTCTCTCAGAGCAAACAAAAAGTAGAAGGAACTCCTGCTGCTACAGTTAGGGGAGCATCTTGGAGTGGGGGCTGGGGACAAGACTCAGATTTTCTTTCTGGTCTTAGAAACACGTAAGAAATTTGGGAGCCACAAAGGTGGGGAGTTCTTGGTCTTGCCACTCCTTGGGAATGGAAAAAGTGAGGGTGAAAGGGTTACTCATGGTACACATTTTTTTCCATTGATTATTTTACTTAAAGAGAAGATGTCATTTCCCTGGAAAATCAAGGAGGGGGGATATTTTCTTTTGAATAACTTCAAACATTTGCAAATGGTTACTGTGAACTCCCCATTGTACCATAAACAAGTGTAAACTGCTGAAATTCAGAAAATGTACAAATACAAACAGCTATCCCCCAAACTCCAAGGCAAAGACAAAGAAAGGAGTATTCCATTTATAAATGGAATTCTTTGTGGAGAGAAGAGTTTGGGAAATGTTTATACATTGTTTTCTTTATTATTTGGAGAGATTTTATTTTCAGCTTACAGAAGCTGCAGAACTGGTATTTGGCATCTTAAAAGTTGAAGATTAAAGGAAGTTTCCAACCTTTTAAAATCTTCAACTAAACTTAATTAGTTCTGCATCTAGGAAAATATCTGCCTATTTAAATCACTTGTAATCATATCAACGAACAAGAATGCATAAAGTCAGGTAACCAAGAACAGAAACAGTCAAAAGGAAAAAACAAAACCCTGTGATTGCCGAGAACTAGCAAAAATGATTTTGAAGGTAACAAGCAGCTGCCTGGACTACTGATTTCTAGTTACAGTCTGCTTTGAATCTATTTTAAATGATTTTTTAAAATAGTCCTATTGTATGAAAATGGTGGGCATAGCAAAAAGAATGAAAAACCTGGATGGCAGTCACTGACAGACTCTATGCCGAGAGATAATACGAGTCACCAACAAGCGCAAGGAGAATCACTTCACCTCTGCCTCACCTACCACAACTCAGCCCGGGTTCAGTTTTGGTTTTGAATGCATCCCCTTTGGCTTTAACTTGTCACCAAACAGTGTTCACTGTCAGGTCACAAAAGTCATGCAGTCCTTTATTTAATGGATGCATTTCCAATTTCCGAAACCACATGCATGGGCAGGGTTTCTGAAGGTACAGAAGAAAAACAGCGCCACATGTGCAGAGAAAATCAGGAAGGGTCAGAGAATGTGAGTGAATTAGAGCAGGTTGAGACTGTGCTATGAGTTGACGCGGAACTACAGAGGGCAAGAGGCGATATGATTTAAAGCAGCAGAGGCGTTCTTCCCCCATCTTAAATCACTCGCCTTGTCACCCCACTGTAGCTGGCAAAGACTGAGAGTCTCTGGGTTTAGAGAAAAGCTGTAATTTCTTGGGGAAACCCATCATAAAAAAGAACTTTCCAATCTCAGGGGGACCGTAGGCGATTTCGTCACTGCATCTTCTGAAATTGACTGAAGTCAGGTTAATATTTTTAGTAATGACTCTGGTCCATGTACAAGACCCTTGCCTGATTCCTTATTCAGAAATATATATCATCGAAATAGCCATCATATATTTCATGCTTTTATGTTCTTTTGGCCCCATGCTACTTATGGACTAGGGACACTCTCCTTGACCTGGTCACTTCTCACTTTAGTAATAGTAGTAAAAGTTTTCACCCTCCTGTTCTTTCTTTAATGTCATTTGAATGAGTGACACTAGAATGTGTTTAAAATTACAGTTCCTGATGCTTTTTTGGCTTTCTAAAGGCCATCACTTTTTTTGTTGTGCATCTTTGCATTACTCCCTGCTTTGTCAACCAGATTAAACTACGCTGGTAGAGAAATTAGGGCCATTTTCAGCTGAGGTGACTAGCAGAAGGCTGAGACTGTCTAGAGAACAGAACTTGCAAATGTAAAACCAAGGATTGGTGAGCTGAATTTTAGTATTCTGCTCTTAGTGGCAAAGCCATCAATGAAAAAGGAAGCCTCAAATTATGAGAATCCCTTCTTGCATCACCCATCAAGGTCCCTTTCACGGGCTCTGAGCTTCCCAGGCAAACTCCTGGTTACAAGTCGGGTAGGTGTCCGTGTAAACGTGCTGACTTCGAGGGATAATGGCTTGGACACATCACATCAAGTGTTCTTGTCCACATCTGTATTTCCTACTATGAAGCAATGGGTTGGTATTCTTGTTTTTTCATTGTTCTTGCTGAAAAATACAACTAAAAATGCTAAAAAACAAACAAACAAAAAACCACTGTCTAAACACTTAAGAGAAGTTGGTGGGTAGGCTTAGTTTTTATCCAGGAAATTTCCCCCAAGACAACCGAGGTGAATAAAAGAATTTCATCAAGTAGGGTAATAAAGGAACCAATTAATACCTACAGTGGAGTCAAGCAGCCTAAATTTGAATCTCAACTTACTAACATGGAAATCGTGGAATCTTGGGCAAGTTACCTAATTTCTACACCTTAGTATTCTCATCAGTAAAATGAAGACAACTGCCAAATGAATCCTGACCCAAAGGAATACTACTGAAAAACACTTAAGAGAATGACCTGCACAAATATGAGCAACTGTTCTTCCTAAAAGGTCCACTTTTCCTTGCCAGACCTCCCTCCTCCCGGCGTACACTGCCACCAGACTGTAAGCACCTCGAGGACAGGCGCTGCACCAGATTCACTTTGTGTCCCGCTCCCCACTCCCCTGACCCCCGCTCCTGGAAAGAGCTGTGCAGAAGCTTTGTGCTCAAATATTCATCCCCCTGCTTTCCTCTCCATAAACGGCTGATAAACCTCAGCAGAACATTAGCCTGTTTGCTGTCCTTGTGGACAGAGGAGGGCACCCAGGCTTTGGGTCCAGCAGGCCAGAGTCAAATACCAGTTCCCTCACTTACCAGCTTTGATTTGGGCAACATCTCCAAGCCTCATCTTCATCCTTGTAAATGCAGACAATGCTTATTCCACCAGGACTGGCGGGAGGATCAAATGAGGCCACATCTGGCTACAACAGGCAGCCACACAGGCTCACTGCCCTCCCCCTAACTGAAATTCTGGACTTGTTATTTATGGTTCACGTGGTTTTAAGGATTCCTGCCTCCCCTCCCCCATACCCACCCAGGTCAGGGATGTGCACTCTCACCCACTTCAGTGACTGCTGCCCTTTACTCTGCCAGAGACTTCCACTGCTTGGCGAGGTGAGCAGTCCATTAGCTGAGCTGCTGAGTCCCACAAAGGGGAGAAAGCAAAGCTGGTCAGTGATGCTTGAGGCCGAGCCTGGGGAATGCTGGTTGGTGACAAATGAAGGAAGAGATCCCAAGAACAGGAGCTGCTCCAACACCTGACCAGGCAATGGGGCTTCATGGCCTGGGTTCATCTGGCCTAGGCATCTAAGCAGCTTAGATTTTATTCTCATCTTGCAAATGGAATTCCCTGGTTATTGAGCACGTTTGGTGAATTGGGACATTCTGCCAACGCCTGTACCAGCTAGCTCCAGGAAGTGGCTCGGCTCACCTTTTACTACAGTCAGTCTATAAGCTCATGACTGAACTAGTACAGGTTCCGAGTAATCCTTCGCTCCTTCCTCCCTGCATCCTCCTCTACTTACAGACAGGAGCCTAAGAACAAAAGTGTAATTAGTAGACAGTGTTTCAATTGAGGTTCAAGACTGGGCTTTATCACTAAGTGACCTTGGCCATGGCACTTACTTGCTGTTGACTCAGTTCCCCCAGCTGTAAAACAGGAATTGGATCAAAATGATAGTAGTACGTGACCACACAAGGCGTAGTGTACAACACATAACGTAAAACCATGATTGTCAGCACAACTCTCTCCCCCCGCTTTGCACGCATTTGCCTTTTAAGAAGGAGCAGGGCACTGACTCGTGCGGAGAAGAGCCCCGGTGGACATACAAACCTTTTACTTATTCTGATTTCTAATTCGGAGGCACCTCCTTTTGAGTGGAGGCTCCAGGTCCTCGGGCCCGGCGCTGAGCATGGGCGAGGAGATGATGCAAGGCGCCATGGCAGCCTTCTCCGCGGGTTTTGGCACAGGCTGGATCACGCAGCCCGTCTTGGGCAGCATCCGCAGAGCGTACGCGTGGTCCTCGTCCGCGGGGTTATTAAGGTTCGGGTCTGACTTGTCGCCCCCCGCCAGGGCCTCCTCCCCCATCAACTTTTTGGCCGCCTCCCCGTCCAGGTGGCAGTTGGAAGCACAGTTGTTCTCCTTGACCGACTCCAGCTCGCTCACCGCCGGTTCCTCCGGCGACAGTAGCTTCTTGGGGGGCGCGGGAGGCGGCGGCGGCGGCGGCGGGGGCTGCTCGGGCGGCGGCTCCGCGCCCTTGGCGCCCTCGGCGGCGCCCCGCGTGCCGTTCACAATGACATTGCAGGCCGCGGCGGCCTCGGGGCCCGCGGGGGCGCCCGGGCCCGGGTCGCCAGCGGCGGGCGGGCTGCAGTGGCCGTCCCTGCAGCCGCCGCAGGTCCTGCGCTCGGCGGCGCCGGGCTCGCGCTCCGCCTTGACGTGCGCGTGCAGCGCGCGGTGGATCACGTTGTGCAGCCGGGCCCGGTGGCCCACCGTCAGGTCGATGACGCCGTCCTGCGTGCCGTGCAGCGCGCCGCCGGGGAAGCCGAGCTGGCTGCCCGGGGGACTGCAGGCGCGCCGCGTCAGGTCCACCACCTCGCTGCGGCCGTGCTCCGCGGGCGCAGGAGCCAGGCTCAGCGCCTGGCCGGAGCAGCCGGGCGGCGAGTCCGCGGGCTTGGACGAGCCCTGCTTGGAGTCCCGCGGGGACAGGGAGCGTCCGCCGGGCTTGCCTCCTGCCGCCGAGGAGTCGCCGGGGGCGCTCGGAATGAAGTTCTCCCCGTTGCTGGAAAACCCGTTGGGGGGCTTGGAATCACTGACATGGGGGACGGGGATGGGAATGGGGATGGGCACGGGCAAGGGCACGATCACGGGGTATGGCACGAGCAAGGTGGGGGGCGGCACCAGCGGGGCGAGCGACGGCAGCCCGAAATTCATCATCTGGGGCACGGGCATCGGGCCATTTGGCATCATGCTTACCGGCGGGAAGGGGAGACTCGGCAAGGGTGCGCCGGGAGGCGGTGGGGGCAGCAGACCCGGGGGGTTCCCGGGCATGGTCGG
>SJYV01055495.1:7839-20053 GCA_006410875.1 Neotragus pygmaeus
TTGTTCCATATCCAGTTCTAACTGTTGGTTCTTGACCTGCATTAAAAATTTCTCAGGAGGCAGGTAAGGTTGTCTGGTATTCCTCTTTCAGAATTTACCACAGTTTGTTGTGATCCACACAGTCAAAGGTTTTACCATAGTCAGTGAAAGATATGTAGTTGTTTTTCTGGAACTCTCTTGCTTTTTCTATAATCAACAGATGTTGGTGATTTGATCTCTGGTCCCTTTTCCTTTTCTAAGTCCAGCTTTAACACCTGGAAGTTCTCAGTTCAGATATTGTTGGAGCCTATTTTGGAGAATTTTGAGTATTACTTTGCTAGCATGTGAGATGAGTGCAATTTTCTGATAGTTTGGACATTTTTTGCATTGCCTTTCTTTGGGATTGGAATGAAAACTGATCTCTTCCAATCCTGTGGCTGTAGAGGAAAATTTAAAACTTACACTCATTTAGAAATAACTTCATGCTCATTCTGCTTCAGTTAGATATTTTTGCTGGGATCAAGATGGTACAGGATGACCTAGCAATCAACTACTACCATAAGATATTCTGATAAGTATGGAATGTTCTGTTCCTGCTTCTTCGAGTTTCTGTTTGGAAATTTTCTACATGTAAGCCATAGAAACTCCTGTGCTCTGTAATTGCCCATAATCCATAGCAACCAGGTAACCAATCAACCAGTGCCAACTGTAATTATGTGTACTGACCCTATAAGAGTAAAACGCACCCTGAACTCGGGCCCCTAGAACTTCAGAAAGTTAGCTTATCTGGGACCACTGGCTTAATAAACCTGAGTTCTCCAACCCTCCAAGTGTGGTGCTTGGTTTCTCGATGGTCTGACTTCTGAAACATTTCTGGAAGCCCCATGGAGATTCCAAATGCACTGGCCCCTTGAGACACTGCACTGGTGGCTTGGCCAGTTCGGAATGGAGGAAATCTGAGACAAATGAGGAGGAGATGGTTTTCTGGGTTCTCTTTCGGACTGGCATTCTGACTCTCCATGTGGCTGAGCCCTGACCAGACTCATTGGAGGGATGGACCAACTCACCAGGCAAGACTTCTCAATAATGTAAGGCCCCAGGGCCAGTCCCTAGTCATGTTGTACCTCAATGGGTAGAAGAGGAGATTGATCATCTCCTTCAGCAACAGTTAGGGAAACCTGGGAACTATGGAGAAGGGAGGTGTTGTGACGACCTCGGGTCTGAATGTGTGTGTGAGTGAAGGCCCTGGTTTGTCCTCGTTCCAGGGTGATTGTGTGGCTACACGGCCCTCATGGTTTTGGATTCTGAGTGGGTCCTAACCTGCGGTTCCGTGGTGACCTCATATGGTTCAGGGCAGAGTCTGTCTCTTAGGGACCCAGTCCCTCCCTGTGAGTCAGATCCTGGTCAGGGGCTTATACTGACCTGCCCAAGCTAAGAGGTACCTAAGTTCCCCATGGGGACATGGCCAGGTGGGCATCTGAAAGGTCTCCTCTTGGAGGGGGTACCCACACTTGTTTGTCTTCGTGCCACCAACACAAGGGAGGATACACAGGGAGGGGGACAACTGGTTACTGATTTGATTTAGAAGTTGTGTATGTCCAAATGGCTCTTTTGCCCTAGGACCCTCTGCCAAAATTATTTTCTTAAAATGTTGAATGCTCATTTTCCCTTTCCACCAGCTGACACTTTGAGCCAATTATTGAGAAACTGAGTTGCCTCAAAAAACTTGCCTCTTTTGCCAGGCAGTTCTGTACCTCCCTTTCTCTTGGTCCCTTGAGCCAGCAGGTGTGGAGGGGCACACTCTTACATGCTCCTGCATACTTTTGGATTCTCGTTATGAGGCTGCCGTCCTCTTTCACCTTTTCCTTATGATTCCCTGATTCCCCAAGGGTTTCAAGCCATTCACCTAGGCAAGGAGTAGGCATACCGCTCTATCTACTTGCTCAGTGCCTTCGAGAGGGTCAGTCACCCCAGACCCCCTCTGGAGCCCCACCTGAAATTATTCCTCCGTGAATCCCATTACAAGGGATTGCCTCCTTTCAGTCCTGTCTGAAAGGACCTGTCCTGTCCTGGCATTTAGCGATCAGGGCCATCTTCAAGGAGAACCGTAATTGCACTGTGTGGGAATACTGGGCTTTCCAGGAGTGGTAATGTCAGTGCTACCTAGACTATAAGGCCCTAAGACAATTCCCTTCCCGTGTGCACCTCTGTCTTTCCTGGTCAGAGAGGTAGGTTATATTTATCAATATGGGGGAAGCTACTCTAAGCCAACTGTTTTAGATTGTATGATGAAAAATTTTAAGAAAATTTCTCTGAAGATTGTGGGGTTAAGATGACTTCGGGAAAGCTCTGCACCCTGTGTGAGTCAGAATGGCCCATCTTCAGGGTGGGTTGGCCTGAGGAGGGTACTAGACTTTCTTACAGTTAGAGCTGTATACTGAGTGGTGACAGGGACCCCTGGGCACCCAGACCAGTTTCCATACATAGACTCCTGGTTGCAAACCACCAATCAGCTAACTCCTTGGGTTCAGTTCTGTGCAAACTGGCAGGGACACTGTAGGATCTTTGTGGCCCAGCTGGCTCCAAGAAAAGGCAAAGGAGGGCCAAAAAAGGTTATCCAACAAGGGGACCCTGAAGAAGAGTCCCCAGTGCCTCTGCCCTACATTCCAACTGCTCCACCAGTCCTCATTCAGCCTCCTCACCCTTTACCAGACAACCCTCCACCATCTGTGTCTCCATCACCTCCAAATCCAGAGCACCCTCCAAGCCCACAGCAACTTCGCTCAGACAACCAGCCAGCTCAAAAGCCCACAGCCCTGCTGATGCCTTTATGAGAGAACTGAGGCCCTCCCCAGATTAATGAGGATGACTCTGTCCAGCTAGGATGCCCATTCCTTTATTACCAACTCTTTACCACTACCAACATCCTCAACTGGAAACACCACACTCCATCTTACTCAGAGAAATCGCAGGCAATGGTTGATCTTTTTGACTCTATTTTTCAGTTTCTCAATAATTGGCTCAAAGTGTCAGCCTACCTGGGACAATTGTTGCCATCTTCTCCTGACTCTCTTCAACACTGAGAAATGCTGATGAATCCTTTCAGAGGCTCAGAGATGGATCAAAGGGTAGGCACCAGTTGGTACAGTAGATACTGCAGCCTAGGCCCTGGGGGTTACACTGGACGTTTGGCACAACTGAGACTTCAATGGCCTGGATGGGAAGGACTCCCTTGACAAGTCTTGGCAAGTCCTGCTACAGGGACTGAGGGCAGGAGCCAGAAAACCAACCAATATGTCTAAGACAACAGAGGTGCACCAGAATCCAGGTGAATCGCCCATGGAGTTCTGTGAGAGACCGTGTGAAGCATTCTGGGTGTACATCCCTTTTGACCCTGAAGTGCGAGAAAACCAACGCATGGTCAACACGGCGTTTGTGACTCAGCCTTATGCTGACATCTGACATAAGCTCCAGAAACTTGAGGGCTTCACTGGGATGAATGCCACTCAGCTGCTGGAGGTTGCAAACAAGGTGTTTGTGAACCACCACTGAGAAGCCCAGAGGATGGCTGACAAGTGGATGATGTAGAAGCTGTCACCACTGGCTGCTGCTTTAGAGAACCCAGATGCAGTGAAACAGACTGTTCCTCCTTGGAAGGGGAAGACAAGAAGAGACCACTACTACATCTCGACCAGTGCACTTATTGCAAAGAGACTGGACACTGGAAGAATGAATGCTCCCATCGCAGAAGGATGTGTGAATGGTCAAAGAAGTTCAATCAACTCAACAAAGGAAGGTACCAGCCTGAGTCAGTCATCTAAGACCTTATCAGCCTGGCAGGAGCAGACTCAGACTAGGAAGGACCGGACTCCCTGACCCTGATCTCCTGGCAGCCTATGGTGGCAATGAAAGTAGGGGGGCAATCAGTGACTTTTATGGTGGACACCGGAGCTGAATTCTCTGTGATAATCACACCTGTAACTCCCCTCACAGGTCAAACAGCAACTATCATCGGGGCCACAAGGGACAGGACTGCCCACTCGTTCTGCAAGGCCCTCTCATGCCAGCAAGGCCCCCTAGTGACTCACGAATTCTTGTACTTACTGGAGTGCCCCATTCCCCTACTGGGCAGAGACTTACTGACAAAGCTTGGAGTGCAAATTATCTTTGCCTCCAGGAAGCATGCGAGCCTCATCCTGTGGAGGCAATCAGCTCTGATGATGGCTGTGACCATGTCCAGGGAAGATGAAGTGTGCCTCTATTTTTCAGAGAGAGAGAACAGACAAATCCAACCAGACTGCTAAAGGAGTTTCCTGCTATTTGAGCAGAAAAGGGGCCCCCAGGTTTGGCCAAAAACCACATGCCCATCATGGTGGACTTGAAGCCAAGCACCACTCCTGTCAGAGAGAGACAATATCCAGTACCACAGGAGGAATGCCTGGAAATTTGAGACCACATCCAATGCCTGCATGGCCCCAAAATTTTGGTTGTCAGTCTCTCTTCACTGCTCCACACTCTGCTCCTACCAGTTAAGAAACCTGGAGGGAACGACTCTCCATAACCAGGATCTTTGCACCATCAACAACACATTGATCACTATCCATCCAGGGGTCCCAAACCCTTACACACTCCTGAGCCTCTTACCCAGCTATGCAAGCTGGTTCACTTCTCTCGATCTCAAGGATGGCTTCTTCTGTCTCTGCTGTCATGGCCCAGCCAGCCCTTCTTTGCCTTTGAGTGGGAAGACCCACACACTAGGAGACAGACACAGCTGATTTGGACCCGCTGCTGCAAGGCTTCAAGAACTCACCTGCCCTGTTTGGTGAAGTCCTGGCTGTGGATCTTGCTGCCTTCCCCAGAGAAACTTTGAACTGCACCCTACTCCAGTACATAGATGACCTGTTTCTAGGCAGTCTAACCAAAAAGGACTGCTGGAAAGCCACCAAGGCCCTGCTGGTTCTACTCTCCACCACGGGGTTCAAGATGTCATGGAAAGATGTTCCAATCTGCAGACAGGAGGTCAGTACCTTGGGTTTGTCACCTCTAGAGGCCACCGGGCACTTGGGCGTGATAGGAAACAAACCATCTGCTTAATACTTTGGCCAGGCACCAAGAAATGTTTGTGAGTTCCTTGGGGCTGCCGGAGTTTGCCAGATCTGGATACTTGGTTTTTCTGAAATTGCCAAACCATTGCACGAAACCACAGCAAGGTCTGGCAAGGACCCCCTAGAGTGGGAGCCTAAACAAAACAAAAAAGCCTTCAGGGAGATAAAGAGACTTTTGACCAGTGCTCCAGCATTAGAACTGCTAGATGTGACGTGGGACTTTAACCTCTTCATGGTAGTAAAATCACACTGCACTGGGGGGCCTCACACAGTTGGGCCTGGCAGTGCCTGGTCACATATCTGTTCAAACGACTGGATCTTGTGACCATGGGATGGACTCCATGTCTCCAGGCATTAGCTGCCACTGTGGTCCTGGTCAGAGAAGCAGATAAGCTTACACTAGTACAAAATATAAATGTAAAATTTCCCCATGCTGTTACTGTGCTGATGAACAGCCAAGGGCACAAGTGGCTCACCCACACCAGGATGACTCACTATCAGGGACTACTCTGTGAAAACCCATGGGTCCACCTCGAGACTGTGCAGAGGCTGAATCCCACTATCTTCTTACCTAAGAAGGTGAGAATCCCTGATCATAACTGCGAAGAGGTCATAGATGAAATTTACTTGAGCAGGCCAAACCTGATGGATGTTCCCCTCCAAAACCCAGCACTGGAACTGTTCACTGATGGAAGCAGTCTCATCAGGATAGACAACACAAGCCAGGCTATGCAATAACAACAACAGACAAGATAGTAAAGTCTGAGGCCTTTCCACAAGGGCCTTTCAGCACAACGGGCTGAGCTGTGGGCACTTATCCAGGCACTGAGGCACACTGAAGGAAAGCGAGTCAATATCTACACTGACTCAAGGTACGCCTTTGCTGCTTTACATGTTCATGGAGTCCTTTATAAAGAAAGGGGACTATCGACAGCAGGGAGAAAGGAGATCAAAAACAAAGAAGAAATCCTTCAGCTGTTAGAGGCAGTTTGAAAGCCTTCCCAAGTGGCAGTCATTCATTGAAAAGGCCATAAAAGAGGAACTGATCCAGTTAGCAAAGGGAATCGGTTGGCCGACCAGACAGCCAAGAAGGCAGCAACTCAACCAAGTCCCATGGTAGGCCCTGAGCCAATTTCTAAGGTACTCTTGGCCCCAGAATTGCCTCCATCCCTGAGATACACCAAGGAAGAAGATCAATGGGCTTTCATTGAGGGAGGAACAAAAAAAGAGGGCTGGTGGAGGCTTCCAGACCAAAGGGCCTTTGTCCCCGGCAATATAGCAGTCCAGCTGGTGAAACAGTACCGTGAGACAACTCACCTAAAGAAAACTGCGCTGGAAAATTTACTGAGCTGCTATTATTTCGATCCTAAGCTCCTGACCTGTGTCCCCAGATCCATGCTAAGTATGTGACTTGTGCACAAAACAGTGCCAGCCAAGGACCAAGACCCAGCCCAGGGGTTCAGACAGTTGGGACACTGCCCTTTGAAGATTAAGAAATTGAATTCCCTGAAGTCAAGCCCTGCAAGTGTTCTAAATATTTACTTGTGGTAGTCTGCACCTACTCGGGTTGTGCTGAGGCCTATCCCAGGCATGCTAAACAGGCACGCGGGGTGGCCAAGGCCCTACTAAGAGAGATAATCCCGATGTATGGGCTACCTCTCTCCATAGGGTATGACAATGGGGCAGCCTTTGTATTTGAGATAATCCAGACTTTGTCCAAGACACTGAGAGTCAAATGTAAGCTCCACACTGCTTACAGGCCACAGAGCTCAGGGAAAGTTGAGCACATGAATCAGACCCTCAAGACTACGTTAGTTAACCTCTGTCAGGAGACCCAGTTTCCTTGGGGCGACAAGCTACCCCAGACTTGCTCTGAGCCCAGTGCACCCTGTGGTCCTCAGGCTGTTCTCCCTTTGAGGTCTTATACAGGAGACCACCCCAGTGATAGGGAAGCTCGGGGGAGACTCCCAACAACCAGCTGACCTGAAGATGTCTTGGCACCTCCAGGCTCTGGGAAAAGTCTTCCGTCATATCACTTGAGAAACCTTAGAAAGGACCCCCGTTCCTTCAGGCAATTGGGTTCATTACTATAAGCCAGGATATGAAGTATGGGTTAAAGATTGGAAATAGGAACCACTTCAGCCAGTCTGGACAGGCCCTCAAACAGTCATCCTGGCGACCCCTACTGTTGCTAAGTTACAAGTGTCACTCCTTGGACTCACCATATCTGGGTGTAGATAGTAGCACCTCTAGAAGTGCGAGAGAACTGGACTACTGAGGCTCATCTGAACCAGCCACTTTGGGTCTTCTTTCACATACACCCAAATCCTGCCCAAGATCTTAAACCCTGCTCCAGTCACTCCAGGGCTGGCGGTCCACACATGGTGGAAACTTGAGGAATTTGATGAAGGACATCTGAGAGTCAGGGTTACAATGACACCCTGCCAGGTAGGGACTGGTTGCACAACTGGCCTTGATGCTTTCTGTGGGTCAAACATGAGGGATTGCTTTGGCTACAATCTATCCCCAAATTAATGGGATTATTAAGTGGAATCAAATGTTTTGTATAATAGCAGTTTATATCCTGCTGAGCTATAGTGTATTAGAAAGTAAAACAGACCCCACATGTACTCCATGCATTCACATGACTAGATCAAGTCAGGGGGTCACTTGGACTTTGCTTCACCATACTCACTTCCTCTGCCAAGGAAAGGACCAAGAAACCTGTGTTCAAAACAAGGCAACCTATTCTATTTGTCAACAAGAAGGCCAATATACTTGTTTTGACCCCCAGATCGCTCCCTAATGAAGATTGGTTAGAGGTTTGGCACCAAAAAGGAGGGCTTATGATTAACCAGACACGAATTACAAATTTAGAATTTCTGGTGTCAGTTCACTTTGATGTGTGTGCTGCTATTAACAGAAACCTCTGGAATACTATAAAGTGTGGGGCTTATCATGGGACAAGAGTATGTGTTTAATGACAAATATATGTGTGAATTAGCACCTACCCACTGCTCTTGCTATTGTGATTACTGGGCTTACTGCCCTCACTAGAGCTGTGTCACATGGACAACCTGGAAAGATAAAAGAAAATAACTCTCCTTCAAAAGGGAACTGTGGCCCCAGTTGTGAACTAGGGATGTATAATCCTGTCAGTTTCAATATCTTCAACCCTGGGGACTCAAAATGAAAAAAAAAAAAAAAAGGTTTCAAAATCGGTATTTATATCAATGGGAGAGGTGCTGACCCAGGAACTGTGTTGGACTTCCAGAGTATTTCTGTTCCATTCCTGGCATCCACACACAAGCTCTTCTATTCTTTTTATAATGAGATAGAAAGTGGTCTCCCTCCTGTGTCAGTCAAAACTAAAAACCTGTTCTTAGCTCTAGCAGAGACCATAGCCCAGACATTAATGGTTATTTCTTGCTATGTGTGTGGGTTAACTAAGATGGGAGAACAAAGGCCCTGGGAAGCTAAAAAATCAGATCCTCAGAGACCCATTGAGAGCTCAGGGGAATTTAAGAAAACCAGGGTCAGAATTTGACATTTAAAGACTTTCATTATTGGCAAGAACTGTCTGGTGCTGTGGGGCCCAATATTCAATGTTTTGGTAGGAAGCCTCACTTGTCTTGGTCAAAGATATTATAATGCAACTACTCACACCTCTGATTGGTGGGGAAACACAAACTATACAGAGCCTAATCCTCACCCACTAGCAAGCGTCCCCAATTTAAAGACCAGTTGGGATGGCTTGTCCACTGAAGGCCATTGGCCTGCTCCAGAAGGATTATTATACTGGATTTGTGGGGCTAATGCATGCTCAATTTTGCCAGCCAACTGGTCAGGAGGCATGCTTACTGGGGATTAACGATTTCTTCTTTTTCCTACTTCCCCTAGCCCAAGGTGAATCATTGGGAGTCCAAGTTTATAAAGACGGAGGCCTCATCAAAAAGTGGAGATCTCTACAGATTGGAAAATATAAAGATGATGAATGGCCTCCTGAATGCATAATTCAATACTATGGGCCAGCCAGTTGGGCAGAAGATGGGCCCTGGGCCTACCAAAGCCCAATTTACATGCGTAATAGAATTATCTGGCTCCAGGCAGTGGTCGAGATCTTTACTAATGAAATGGTCAAGTTTCTTAACTTATTGGCAGAACAACAAACCAAGATGCATAATGTTATCTATCAGAACCACCTGGCTCTAGATTACTTACCGGCTACAGGGGGTGGGGGGGCATATGTGGGAAGTTTAATCTTAGCAACAGTTGTCTGCAGATAGATGATAAAGGCAAGGTCATAGAAGGAATAACCAGGAAAATGACTAAAATAGCTCATGTCCCAGTCCAGACTTGGAAGGGATGGAATCCTGGAGAGCTACTTGAGGGATGGTTTNGTTGGATTTCCAGAGTATTTCTGTTCCATTCCTGGCATCCACACACAAGCTCTTCTATTCTTTTTATAATGAGATAGAAAGTGGTCTCCCTCCTGTGTCAGTCAAAACTAAAAACCTGTTCTTAGCTCTAGCAGAGACCATAGCCCAGACATTAATGGTTATTTCTTGCTATGTGTGTGGGTTAACTAAGATGGGAGAACAAAGGCCCTGGGAAGCTAAAAAATCAGATCCTCAGAGACCCATTGAGAGCTCAGGGGAATTTAAGAAAACCAGGGTCAGAATTTGACATTTAAAGACTTTCATTATTGGCAAGAACTGTCTGGTGCTGTGGGGCCCAATATTCAATGTTTTGGTAGGAAGCCTCACTTGTCTTGGTCAAAGATATTATAATGCAACTACTCACACCTCTGATTGGTGGGGAAACACAAACTATACAGAGCCTAATCCTCACCCACTAGCAAGCGTCCCCAATTTAAAGACCAGTTGGGATGGCTTGTCCACTGAAGGCCATTGGCCTGCTCCAGAAGGATTATTATACTGGATTTGTGGGGCTAATGCATGCTCAATTTTGCCAGCCAACTGGTCAGGAGGCATGCTTACTGGGGATTAACGATTTCTTCTTTTTCCTACTTCCCCTAGCCCAAGGTGAATCATTGGGAGTCCAAGTTTATAAAGACGGAGGCCTCATCAAAAAGTGGAGATCTCTACAGATTGGAAAATATAAAGATGATGAATGGCCTCCTGAATGCATAATTCAATACTATGGGCCAGCCAGTTGGGCAGAAGATGGGCCCTGGGCCTACCAAAGCCCAATTTACATGCGTAATAGAATTATCTGGCTCCAGGCAGTGGTCGAGATCTTTACTAATGAAATGGTCAAGTTTCTTAACTTGTTGGCAGAACAACAAACCAAGATGCATAACGTTATCTATCAGAACCACCTGGCTCTAGATTACTTACCGGCTACAGGGGGTGGGGGGGCATATGTGGGAAGTTTAATCTTAGCAACAGTTGTCTGCAGATAGATGATAAAGGCAAGGTCATAGAAGGAATAACCAGGAAAATGACTAAAATAGCTCATGTCCCAGTCCAGACTTGGAAGGGATGGAATCCTGGAGAGCTACTTGAGGGATGGTTTTCTTATCTGGGAGGATTCAAAACTCTAGTATGAATAGTCCAACTCTCCTTTGGGACCTGCCTCCCCTTATCGTGCCTTTTGCCATTAATCCTGAGGACAGTTTCCAGCCTAGCAGAAGCTGCTGCAGATGGAGGGCACCACACACCTCCTAGCCCTGAGAAGTTATCAGCCCCTGGGCCAAGAAGATCAGGAAGTTGATGCCTTATAAGATTTAAGGGGCTTCAAGAGGGGAGACTGAAGAGGAAAATTTAAAACACACTCAGAAATAACTTCATGCTAGTTCTGCTTCTGTAAAGTATGCTTGCTGTGCCAAGATAGGATCAAAATGACCTAGCAATCGACTATTACCATAAGAGGTTCTGATAAGTATGGAATGTTCTGTTCCTGCTTCTGTGAGTTTCTGTTTGGCAATTCCCGTGCTCTGTAACTGCCTGTATCCCATAGCAACCAGGTAATCAATCAACCGGTGCCAAATGTAACTGTGTGTACGGAACCTATAAGAGTAAAGCTCACCCTAAGTTCAGGCTTCTGGAATTTCAGAGCACTAGCTCATCTGGGACTGCTGGCTTAATAAACCTGAGTCCTCCAACCCTCCAAGTGTGGTGCTTGGTTTCTCAACAGTCGGATTTTTGCAACATGGCCACTGCTGAGTTTTCCAAATTTGCTGGCATATTGAGTGCAACACACAATATCATCTTTTAGGATTTGAAATAGCTCAGCTGGAATTCCATCACCTCCACTAGCTTTGTTTGTAGTGATGCTTCCTAAGGCTCACTTGACTTCATACTCCAGGATGTCTGGCTCTATGTGAGTGATCACACCATCATGGTTATCTGGGTCATTAAGATCTTTTTTGTTTAATTCTCCTGTGTATTCTTGCCACTTCACTTAATATCTTCTCCTTCTGTTAGGTCCATAAAGTTTCTGTCATTTATTGTGCCCATCTTTATATGATAAGTTCCTTTGGTATCTCTAATTTTCTTGAAGAGATCTCTAGTCTTCCCTATTCTATTATTTCCCTCTATTTCTTTGCATTGATCACTGAGGAAAGCTTTCTTTCTCTCCTTGCTATTCTTTGGAACTCTTCATTTAGATGGATATACCTTTCCTTTTCTCCTTTGCCTTTCACTTCTCTTCTTTTCTCAGCTATTTGTAATGCCTCCTCAGATAACCACCTTGCCTTTGTCATGCGAGTGTATGTTCCCCAGTTCTTTGTCTCATTACAACAAAGATTTGGAGCAACGGACATTAGAGCCCTCAGCACGTCACAGCTCTCAGGTCTTGGACAAACCGTGTTACAGCTCTTAGGCAAATCAGTGTTACAGCTCTATTTTATATAGAAGATAGCAGGAGAATCCATCCTTGAAGCATGAGGGCATGTCAACCCAAAGACTTGAAGAGAAGAGAGTGGAGGAGTGTGTTGGTGGCGGGCAGTTAGAGAGAGAGAGAGAGAAAGAGAGAGAGAGAAAGGGTGCACGCACGTGGGAGAGAAAGAGAGACACACACACAGAGAGAGAGAGAGAGAGAGAGAGAGAGAGAGAGAGAGAGAGAGAGAGAGAGAGAGAGAGAGAGAGAGAGAGAGAGAGAGAGAG
>SJYV01055496.1:0-18586 GCA_006410875.1 Neotragus pygmaeus
GGTAAAGAATCCGCCTACTAATGCAGGAGACATGGGTTTGATAGCTCACCTGGGAAAATTTCACTTGTCGCAGAGCAATAAAGGCTATGTGCAATACCTATTGAGCCTGTTCTAGAGCCCAGGAGCTGAAACTACTGATTTCATGTGCCACAATTACTGAAGCCCACATGCCCTAGAACCCATGCTCCACAACAGAAGAAGCCACCACAATGAAAAGCTTGTGTTCCCCAACTGGAGATTAGGCATAGCTCAACACAACTAGAGAAAAATCCATTCAGCAATGAAGACCCAGCAAAGCCAAAAATAAAGAAACAACACAAATTTAGAAATGGAACTAAATGATATCTTAAAAAAAAAAAAAAGCAAAACCTCTACACAAACAGATTCCAAAGTACCCATTATCCAGCTTCAGCAATTACCAACTCAAAGTCAGTTGTGAATTCAAACCAATTATCAACTCAAGCCTGACAATCCCTTATCTATTTTTAATTAAGTTATAATTAATATACTGTATTCTTTTAGTTTTAAATAAAGGTTTAATTACAACACAGTGATTCAATATTTTTATACTTTATGAAATATTCACCACAAAACCCAATTACCATTTATCTGTCACCATACTAAGTTGCAACAATATTATTGCTTATGTTTCCTATGTGTATATTACATCCCCATGACGTAGTTATTATATAACTGGAGGTTTTTTTATCTTTAAATCCTTATTCATCTATCCTATTTTATTTTGGCTGTCCCCATCCAACTCCTCTGGAAGCCATTCATTTAATCTCTGTATCTATGAGTCTGCTTATGTTTTGTTGTTTGTTTGTTTTTCAGATTCCACATATAAGTGAAATCACAGGGCATTTACCTTTATCTGACTTATTTCATTTGGCATAATAGAGGGCTTGTTGTTTTAAAATGTTATTTTAAAAATAAGTTTTAGAGATCAAATCAAAATGGCAAAGTAGAAGGACTTGCCCTCCTCTCCTTCTGCAAGAACAGTGAAATCACAACTTGCTGTTGAATAACATTAGACAGGATGATGCTGGAAAACACACACACACACACACAAAAAAAAGATATCCTGCAACAAAAGACAAAGGAGAAACCACAATGAGAAGGTAGGAGGGGCACAATCATGATAAAGTCAAACCCCATATCCACCTCCTGGGCAAACCACAAACTGGAGAACAACAATAATACCTAAGATTTCCCACCGTTGTGATGGTTTTGAGCCCTACATCAGTCTTCCCAGTCTGGGGATCCAGCAAAGGGACTAGGAATCCCCCGGGAATCTGACTTTGAAGACCAATGGAATTTGATTACAGAACTTCCACAGGACTTGGGAAAACAGAGACTCTACACTTGGAGGGCACAAATGAAATCTGGCATGCACCAGGACCCAGGGGAAAGGAGCAGTGACCCTACAGGAGACTAAACCAGACATACCTGCTAGTGAAGGTGTGAGTCAGTAGTGACTTGCCACAGGGACAGGGTCACTGGCAGAAGCAGTCCTGGGACATGCCCTTTGGAAAGTTAGCTCTCTTGCAGCCCTCTTAACCTACCATAGAAACTGTAGACTCAGGACTGGTTTGCCTCAGGCCAAACAACTAACAGAGAGGGAGTGCAGCCCCATCCATCAGCAGATAATTGGATGAAAGTTTTACTGACCATGACCCTGCCCATCAGAACAAGACCCAGTTTTTCTCTCCATCAGTCCCTACCATCAGATTCATCCCTTAGAGGGCAGACAGAAGAAGCAAGAAGAACTACAATTCCACAGTCTCCAGAACAAAAACCATAATCACAGAAAGTTAATTTAAATGAAAGAGTAGGGGATTTTCTCCAAAATGAAAGAATAAGATCAAATCAACAACAACAACAAAAATGAAAATCAATAAACAAATAAAGTGGAGATAGGCAACATTCCAGAAAAAGAATTCAAAATAGTGATAGTGCAGATGGTCCAGGATCTTGGGAAAAGAATGAAGAAGATACAATGCAAGAAATGTTTACCAAAACCTAAAAGAACTAAAGGACAAACAGAGATGAACAATACACTAGAAGGGATCAATAGCAGAATAACTGAAGCAGAAGAATGGTTAAATGACCTGGAAGACAGAATGGTGGAAATCTTGGCAGTAAAAAAAAAAAAAAAAAGGGAAAAAAAAGAAGACAGCCTGAGTCCTCTGGGATAACATTAAACACACCAACATTTACATGATAAGGGTCTCAGGAGAAGAGAGAGAAAGGACCTGAGAAAATATTTGAAAAGGCTGAAAGCTTCACTAATATGGGAAAAGAAATAGTCAACCAGGTTCAGGAAGCCCAGAGAGTCCTAGGCAGAATAAATCCAAGGAAGAACACACTAGGACACATAGTAATCAAACTGACAAAAAAATAAAATAAAATAAAATAGTAAAAGTAATAAGAGAAAACATGACAACTCTCATACAAGGGAACTCTCACAAATCTATCAGCTAATTTCTGAACAGAAACTCTACAAGTCAGAAGGGAATGTCATAGTATGTTTAAGGTGGTGAAATGGAAGAAACTACAACCAAGAATACTCTACCCAGCAAGACCCTGTTTCTTAATTTGGCAGAGAAGTCAAAAGCTTTAAAAATAAGCAAATGTTAAGAGAATTCAGCACTGCCAAACAAGTTTTACAGTAAATGTTAAAGAAACTTTGGAAACACAAGAGAAGGAAGAGACCTACAAAGGAAAAAACCCAAACAATTAAGAAGATGGTACTAGAATTATACATATGAATAATTGCCTTAAATGTAAATGGATTAAATACATCAACTGAAACACATAGACTGGCTGGGTGGGTGAAAACATGTGCATGTATGCACTTTCACTTACCACATCACTCTATTCAACCCATCAAATCATATGTAATTATTGTATAGGGTTAGGCTAATTATGTTTCCATTATGACTTGCAATTATAATTATATATATATATGTCTGGCTATCAATATGAAAACTGATAAATATCTTAAAAATATTTTAATTGAAGGGTAATTATTTTACAATATTGTGATGGTTTTTGTAATACATCAACATGAATCAGCCATAGGTATACATGTGTCCCCCCAAACTTGGGTCGCCCCAGTCTCCCTCCCTAACATGTTCCTCTGGGTTTTCCCGGAGTACCAGCTTTGGGCACTCAGCTTCATGCATGGAACTATACTGGTCATCTATTTCACCTATGGTAATATACATGTTTTAATGCTATTATCTCAAGTCATCCCACCCTTACCTTCTCCCACTGAGTCCAAAAGTCTGTTCTTTACATCTGTGTCTTCTTTGTTGCCATGCATGCAAGATCATCAGTAACATCTTTTCAAACTCCATATTTATGCATTCAGTTCAGTTCAGTCGCTCAGTCGTGTCTGACTTTGCAACCCCATGAATCGCAGTACTACAGGCCTCCCTGTCCATCACTATCTCTCAGAGTTCATTCAAACTCACATCCATTGAGTCGTTGATGCCATCTAGCCATCTCATCCTCTGTTGTCCCCTTCTCCTCCTGCCCCCAATCCCTCCCAGCATCAGAGTCTTTTACAATGAGTCAACTCTTTGCATAAGGTGGCCAAAGTACTGGAGTTTCAGCTTTAGCATCAATCCTTCCAAAGAACACCCAGGGTTGATCTCCTTTAGGATTGACTGGTTGGATATCCTTGCAGTCCCAGGGACTCTCAAGAGACTTCTCCAACACCACAGTTCAAAAGCATCAATTCTTCGGTGCTCAGCTTTCTTCACAGTCCAAGTCTCACATCCATACACGATCACTGGAAAAACCATAGCCTTGACTAGACAGACCTTTGTTTGCAAAGTAATATATCTGCCTTTCAATATGCTATCTAGGTTGTTCATAACTTTTCTTCCAAGGAGTAAGCGTCTTTTAATTTCATGGCTGCAAACACCATCTGCAACGATTTTGGAGACCCCCAAAATAAACTCTGGCACTGTTTCCAATGTTTCCCCATCTATTTCCTATGAACATACAGCATTTGGCTTTTTCCTTCTGACTTGCTTCACTCTGTATAATAGGCTCCAGAGTCATCCACCTCATTAGAACTGGTTCAAATGTATTGATTTTTATAGCTGACCAATGTTCCATTGTGATTGTACCACAACTTACTTATTCATTTATCTGCCAATGGACATCTAGGTTGTTTCCACATCCTACATACTGTAAATAGTGCTGCAATGATCATTAGGGTACAAAACATCTTTTCCTATTGTGATGTAACTCATATTCATGTTAATACCATTGTATCATGATAGTCAACAGAAAATGACAGAATTCTGTCTCTAAAATTACCATGTAATAGAAAAAACCCATAATAACTTTAAAAAATTAATTTAATTTAATTGGTGGATAATTACTTTATAATATTATAATGGTTTTTGCTATACATCNGTATCATGATAGTCAACAGAAAATGACAGAATTCTGTCTCTAAAATTACCATGTAATAGAAAAAACCCATAATAACTTTAAAAAATTAATTTAATTTAATTGGTGGATAATTACTTTATAATATTATAATGGTTTTTGCTATACATCAACATGAATCAGCCACAGGTATAATACTTGTGTTCTCCCCATCCTGAAACTCC
The DNA here is from genome assembly GCA_006410875.1 of Neotragus pygmaeus. Classification (NCBI taxonomy): domain Eukaryota; kingdom Metazoa; phylum Chordata; class Mammalia; order Artiodactyla; family Bovidae; genus Neotragus; species Neotragus pygmaeus. The sequence continues at coordinate 4,635 of SJYV01055496.1, forward strand.
TCCTACCTCCTTCCCTACCTTATCCCTTTGGGTTGTCCAAGAGAACCAATTTTGGGTGTCCCGCTTCATGCATCGAATTTGCACAAGTCATCTATTTTACACATGATATGTGAACCGTGACCTCCCTGATGTTCAAACTGGTTTTAGAAAAGGCAGAGGAACCAGAGATCAAACTGCCAACATCCGCTGGATCATGGAAAAAGCAAGAGAGTTCCAGAAAAACATCTATTTCTGCTTTCTTGACTATGCCAAAGCATTTGACTGTGTGGANCGATTGCCAAGGAGTCCCCAGAGGCCCCTGGCGACTCACTTGGAGCCTGGCCTTCCCGGAGGCCTCAGAGGCGGTCCCTGGGGTCCAAGGTCCAAATTCCAGAGGAACCTGCCGCAACTCGAGTAACACCAGGACGATCACCCCTCCAGGCGAGATGAGGCGCTTGTCCTCTGCGGCAGCTCATGGGAAGTCACCCCATCCCTCACGAACCACGAAGGGTCCCTTCACATGCTTGCAGTGACCCCAGAGTAGCCCGACATACAGGTCTCCACTCAAGAGGAATCTAGACGGTTTCCCCATAACACAGGAGGAACCCCGTGTCCCACTGATCCGCACGGAAGCAGGCTTCCTTTGCCCGCTTCTTCAGGGATGGATCGCGGACTGTCCCTTCGCAACTCGAGAGCAAGCGCTCTCCACAGGAGTCTCCAGAGGAGCTCCGGGGTTCGCGCCACCTGTTCCATGAGACCCCAAAGGTCTCTTTCCACTCCGTATGAACCTGGCAGCCCTCACCCGCCTCGACAGTAACCCCGAAGACTGGCTCCCACCTGGGAGGCACGTGTCTCAACCCTGTGGGAAAGCCTCGAGTGGCAGCCCGTATACCCCTCTGTCACCTCGAGGGGAAGNATCTTTTTTGTGTAGTTTTTCTGTGCATTCTTGCCACCTCTACTTAATATCTTCTGCTTCTATTAGATCCATACCATTTCTGTCCTTTATTGTGCCCATCTTTGCATGAAAATTTCCCTTGGTATCTCTAACTTTCTTGAAGAGATCTCTAGTCTTTCCCATTCTATTGTTTTCCTCTATTTCTTTGCACTGATCACTGAGGAGGGCTTTGTTATTTCTCCTTGCTATTCTTTGGAACTCTGCATTCAAATGGGGATATCTTTCCTTTTCTTTTCACTTTTTTCTTTGACAAGTATTTGTAAGTCTTCCTCAGACACTCATTTTGCTGTTTTGCATTTCTTTTCCTTGGAGATGGTGTTGATCCCTGTCTCCTGTATAATGTCACGATCCTCTGTCCATAGTTCATCAGGTACTCTGTCTATCAGATCCAATCTTTTAAATTATTTCTCACTTCCACTGTATAATCATAAGGAAGTTGACTTAAGTCATACCTGAATGGTCTAGTGGTTTTCCCTACTTTCTTCAACTTAAGTCTGAATTTGGCAATAAGGAGTTCTTCAGTCCTGTTCAACTCTTTGTGACCCCATGGACTATAACTCCCCAGGCTCCTCTGTCCATGGAATTCTCCAGGAAAGAATTCTGGAGTGGGTTGCCATTTCCTTCTCCAGGAGATCTTCCTGATCCAGGGATTGTACCCTGGTCTCCTGCATTGCATGCAGATTCTTTACCATCTGAGCCACCAGGGAAGCCTCCTGCAGAAGAACTGGAGAAAAGGGAGCCCTCCTACACTATTGATGGGAATGTACATTGGTGCAGACACTGTAGAAAGTAGTAAAATAGTTAAAATAAAAATAGTAGTAAAAATAAAATTGTCATATGATCTAGCAACTGTAATTTGAAAAGATACATGTGCCCCTACATCCATAGCAGCACTATTTAAAACAACTAAATCATGGAAACAACCTAAATGTCTATCAACAGATGAATGGGTAAAGAAAATGTGGTAAATATATACAATGCAATATTTACTCAGCCATCAAAATTGAAATAATGCCATTTGCAGCAACTTGGAAAAAACCAGAGATCATCATACTAAGCAAAATAAGCCAGAAAGAGAAAGACAAATAGCATATGACAACAGTTATATGTGGAATCTGAAGTATGACACAAATGAACTTCCTTACAAGACCAAAAAGACACCCAGATATAGAGAACAAACTGTGGCCAAGGGAGGGGCAAACTCCCAAAGTCTGAGAGTTAATTGGAATTAGTAGGTGCAAACTAGTATATATAGGATGGATAAACAATGTCCTGCTATATAGCACATGGAACTATATTCAGTACCCTGTATATAAGCCATAGTGGAAAAAATATGAAAAAGAATATATTGGATAATTGAGTCACTTTGCTGTACAGAAGAGAAATTAACACAACAGAGTAAATCAACTATTAAATATTTTTTAATCATAACTTTCTAAATTTAAATTGGCTTCAAAACTTGGCTTGCATGAATATCTTAATTCTTTTAATTTTTTTTTAAGTTAAAGCTAATAATTTTTAGAGTTCTTCCTTTTTTCCTCTTGGAACAAACTGATGGTTCTGTAATTCACTTTTAACTACAGATGATTTTATCTGCTCCTAGCATGTAAACCAATAGCAATAATTCTAATATACTCTGGTTCATGTGCACTAGTTTTCTATTGCTCCTATAACAAATCCCTACATACTTAGTGGCTTAATGCAAAATTATTATCTTATAATTCTGAAAGTCAGAAGTGAAAAAGTCCCTTCTGAGATTGTTGTCCACAAGGATGGATTTTTTTCTGGACTTTATAGAGAATAATCCATTTCCTTGCCTTTTCCAGATTTTATAGACTACCCACATTCCTTGGCATATGGCACCTTTCTACACCTTTAAATGAGTAAAAGAAAATTGAGCGCTTCTTATACCACATCGATTCAAGCTTTCCTCCACAGTCATCCTTCTCTCTGACTCTCTTCTGATTCCTTCCATTTTTAAGGACCCTTGTGAGTGTACTGACTCTGCCTGGATAATCTAGGATAATCTCCCCATCTCAATGTCCTTCACATAACTGAATCTGCAAAATCCCTTTTCCATACATGTAAGCATAATCAAAAGTTCCAGGGATTATAATCTGGGCTCCACTCATCGGAGACATTCTTGGGAGATATTCATCAAATTCAGCATCTGATGGGTGCACATCATATAGACAGGACACTTGAACATTTCATTGTATTCTTAACATCATTAAAGCACCTTTAAAACCAGCAATAAAGTTAATAAGATAATGAAGTTTCAGAAATTTCCAATTTTTTACATGAAGTAGTCATTCAGTTCAGTCACTCAGTCGTGTCCTACTCTTTGTGACCCCATGAACCACAGCACGCCAGGCCTCCCTGTCCATCACCAACTCCCAGAGTCTACCCAGACTCATGTCCATTGAGTCAGTGATGCCATCCAACTATCTCATCCTCTGTCGTCCCCTTCTCATNGGGGTTGCAAAGAGTCGGACACGACTGAGCGACTGAACTTAACTGCTCTGAACTGATAGTTTCTGTTGGTGCTTCAGGATTTCTGCCAGGACTGCCGCCCTACCCCTCACCAGGCAAATGTCAATTTTTAGAACCATGTTCACAGTCCTGGCTGAATAATACTTCCGATGGAATATGTGCAGACCACATTTTCTCTGCCTCTCCAATACTTATCAGAACCCATAGTGAAGGAAGAAGGAGGCCATAGAGCATCAGTTCCAAGCTGATTATCTGATCTCCAGATTCTTGGGACTGACTTAGAATGAATTCACCCTCTCCTTGGGAGACAGAAGGCTAAGTCTTTGTCCCCACACAAGGGCATTCTTGCCGAGGAGTGTTGCTGGAGAGGCTCAGTTCAGTTCAGTTCAGTCGGTCAGTCGTGTCCAACTGTTTGTGACCCCATGAATCACAGCACGCCAGGCCTCCTGTCCATCACCAACTCCCGGAGTTCATTCAGACTCACAACCATCAAGTCCGTGATGCCATCCAGCCATCTCATCCTCTNTTTAAGCTTAGTTACTGGTCCTTCTAACAACAATGACTGATATTTAAGAAGCCTACTGTTTGTCATCCAAATATTAACCTTAGAATTTAAGATTCCACTCACATCATGAGAAGTCAGTACAGTAAGGTTTCGCCCATTAATTATTTTTAAGGCTTCAGGTACTAATAAAGCCGTTGCCCCAATTACTCTTAGGCAGTGGGGCCACCCACGTGAAATTACATCTAATTCTCTGCTTAGATAAGCAATAGGTTGCTGATGAGGCCCTCGGGATTGTGTCAAAATTCCCAAGGCCATACCTTTCCTTTCAGTGACAAACAAATTAAATTTTGACTCTGTGGGAGCGATTTACAGACATCAAGTGCTTATAAAGTTTCCTGCCCCAGGGCCTTTGCATATGTGCTTTCCTCTACGCTTTGCTTTTCTCTAATATTCTTATGACCCCATTCCTCATCTCCTTGAGTTTTTACCTAAATGACATACTCTTTGTGAGTCACTTCTAATCATCGTATTTAAATTACAACCTTTCTCTAAATTCCTTATCGCATCACTCGTTTTGTTTTTCTCACTATTTATTGTAATGCAATATCAACATCTTCCTATTTTTCTTATATATTTTCTGTCTTCTTCTAATAGAATAGAATCTCTAGGGTGGAAGAGTGTGTTTATTGTTCGCTGCTGTCTTTAGTATCTAGAGTGGCACACAGAGGAGACACCTGATAAATATTTATTGATTGAATAAATGACTAATGGAAAAATAGGTAATTTCCTTTGTTCATCTAATGATCTTTAGGCAATATTTTCTATGTGCAAGTCATCATAATGGTCATGATAGTGAAAAATGACATGAATTCTGCTCTAAAGGAGTTTGCAGTATATTCAAGAAGACAGGTCCGTCAATAAATATAGCATAAGTATATAAATATGGCATATAAGTAAAAACAGCATAATGATATGTGTGCATGCTCAGTTGCATCTGACTTTTTGTGATTCCATGGACTACAGTCCGCCAGGCTCCTCTGTCCATAGGATTTTCCAGGCAAGAATACTGAAATGGGCTGCCATTTCCTCCTCCAGGAGATCTTCCTGACCCAGGGATCGCATCTATTGTGTCTCCTGCATTGGCAGGCAGATACTTTATCACAGCACAACCTGGGAAGCCCTAACATGCTGTTGACATCAATGAAATGACATAAAATACAGAAAGACTGCAGAATACGGAGCTGTTAACTCTTCTGAAAGTAGACAGAAGTTACTGAGGGATTGGCTTTTGAGCTGCATTCTTAAGGATGAGTAGAAATTTACTAGGGGAAAAAAGCCTGCAAAAGGAGAACAAGGTTCCTTTAGTTGCAGGGATATGTGGTTATTGTCAAAGAGGCTGCTCTTGGGGCAGTATTTTCAGGCATGTGAAAGCCAATGGAAAGAAAGAATGACCATCAGCTTTTTGGCACTAAGTACCTCCAAAGATTACCCTTGACTGGCAGGATGGATGGCTCAGTACAATATTTCTATCTGTGTGGTCTTCTTTGCATCTTAGCCAGTATTATGCTTTTGCTCAAAAAGAGCCACCTCATTCTCTGATTGTTTTATGCCAAGTTGGTGTGTTGCCTGTGATTGTTTCCCAGCATCCCACAGCTTGAAGTTTGCTTCAGTGTATCCTTATGGTGTTTCTTATGCCTGCCCTGCTTGCAGGCTACATATGTTGTACCATTTTACACTTGGAGACCTTCCAAAGTGTTTGAGAGAGAATGAGACCAAAGTAGTTGCCTTTAACCAGAAACGGGTAGACAGGCAAAGAATCCTGGATTCCCAGAATCAGTTGAAACAGACTTGAGAAGTCAACTAGTCAATTTTCTGGACTCTTGGCAGGATTGCAGAAAAGCCAGTCCAGGAATACCACTAACATTTACTCACACATGACTGAGTCAACTTTTAGATTGATTCTAAGCAACAATTGGCTATTAAAAGTTGAACATTGAATGTGCAATCTTAACTGCTTAGAATAATGCAGTTTTTCATTTTTGGTGATGTATTTATTCATGCAAATGACAGGCACTATAATATCAAAAGATGAAATAAGTTTAATAATAGTCTTTCATTTCCCGGCATAAGTTACTGAACTCTTAAGAAATTAAAGCAACTTTTCAGCTTCTGTAAAACATAATGTTTGGGAGGAATTCATCTTTGAGAGATCTTTTATTGTTATGGAATTCTTTTATCTTCACATAGGTAACTGATCTTTCACAGTGATACAAATGGTACTGGTTAGAAGGCAACCTTTTGTAAGGTAATCACATCCAACTCTGTAATCAAACTTTACACTGTCTGCAGTCTTAAGAGTCACTCACAAGGAGTACAAAATATAGTAAGGGCAAAAGAAAAAAAAAAAAGTTATTGGAGACTGATCAAAATGGGGGTCACTTAAGAGATTTGGTAGGTGTTATACCATCAAGATACAAGACATGAGTCATCTCCTCAAAGAGTGGTTGTACTAATTGGGGAGATTGCACACATACACCTAAAACAGTATGTGGTATGTGATGAATATTCTGAGCAAGCCTTGTGATGACATTGTGGCTAAGCATTCTGAATAAGTGGTCCATTGGCCAGTAACCCAGATGGTTAGTGGTTGGAGAAATTGCTGTGGGCTGAAGGGACAGGGGAGGTACTCAGAGTGGAAGTGAACCTAAATGGGCTTGAAAGGTAGGCTTTGCATGGATATAGAGAAATAGCAAAGACATCTTGGATTAAGGAACAAAACAAATCACATGAGTAAATGTGTAAAATGGTCAAGAATAAAGCATATATAGCCAAATTGGAAAATTCACTGTGGAGGGTTTGATAGAGGCCAGGGTATATTTGAAGTCCTGTGAATGCCAAGGGGCCAATCTGGATTTTATTTTGTGGGGAATGCAGAGCCATAGAAGACCCTGATCGGAGAAGCAAAATGAAAACAGTACTTTTAAAGAAAGAAAACATTTGCCTTGGACCTTAAAATATTAACAAGGCACAAAACTAAAGAATGGTCAGAGATGTAGGTTAGTATCACCAGTACAGTTAGAGCAGTGGTTAAGAATGATAATTCCAGGGTAATACTAACTGAATTTGAAATCTGCCATCACCACTTATTAGCTGTAACCTTGGATAAATCAGTTAACTTCTTACTGCTGTCTTTTCCTCATCTATAAATTATGAATATTGACAGGGATTACTTCATAACTTTGGAGATGAGCTGATATGCAGATTTCTAGAATAGTGCACAGTAAGACTTTAATGAATGTTGGCTATTTTTATTATTAGAGAACAGTGCCAAACAGCTTCCATGTAGGGAATACTGACCAGATTTCTATACATCTCTAAAATGGAAAACAAACAAACAAACAAAAAAAAACTCCTACCTTGCAGAGATGTGGACATGGTCAGATGAAATCATTCCTGTAAATGTGCCTGACATTAGAGTAGTCATTAAAGATTATTAATTGGCTAATCCATGGCCACCAGCTCCAGGCTACAATTTAAATCGGGTATCTTTAAGTCCAGATGGACTTGTTTGGTAAAAGTTCCTGTGGTCTCTGGCCTCAGAAGTCCGACTCAGATCAAATACCTTATTTGGGTTTCCTGTAGAATGACGAAGGCACACGAAGGAAAAGCCTTTGTTTGGGGAAACTTGATACTTTCTGTTATTGCCAAACAAACCCATTTGGACAAATAAAAATTGATTTGGAAATTTTAAAAACAAAAATTGCTAACCAAACAGGATGTAGTCTGGTTCAGGAGGAAATGATTCACTGGATTAACGTAATTAGATAGGCTCTATTTGTGCAAGACCTAAACAATCGCCCAGTTCTTTCTTTAATACTTAGTGCTGCTATTGCTGCCCAGCTCTGTTCTATTCTAGGTGGAAAATGAAAAGCAGGGGGTGGGGGGAAAGCACACACATTTCCTCTGTGTGTGTGTGTGTGTGTGTGTGTGTGTGAGAGAGAGAGAGAGAGAGAGAGAGAGAGAGCCTGCATGCATGCACACACATCTACTTAGAGCCTTTGCTGGCTATCAAGTTTTCTTGCAACTTTGTGCTTCCAAATGATTTTGAAATTTTAGCATGTTTTTGGCAGAGGAGAGATTCCTCACTTTGAATAAAAGGTAGTGAGATCAAAGGCAGTAAGCAGAAAATTGTCTGAAAGAGGTTACTACTGTTCAAGGTCCCTCTCCTTTTCTCTTTACCGTGAAAGAGAGGTTAGAGAGTGGCATGTGGCTAGAGCAGTTGCAGCTACATGACGGAGGACAGGAGAGCTGTCACCTGCTTTGCTGCACAGGGTGCCCAGCTTAACCCATCTTTCTTTGGCAACTGTGCCCCAGTGAGAAAAGCTAGCAGTCCATATGTTGAGTAGGCACCATGCCATTTTGACAGGCGTGAGTGTCGGCAAGAAAGGGACCATGTATGAGCATCAAATGTGTTTGTTGTGGGAAGGATTCTAGGCCAGGAATATTAAAATAACTGTCTGTCCTTAGCTCTAGCACATATGGTTAAGGAGATATGCTATGATGACTCACATTAACGTTGGAAAAAATATATATAGAATACACAACCATGCTAAGTAAGTTTCTGCTGTTGATAAATTGAGCCTGGAATTTTCACAAAGGAAGGTTGTAGAGAGACATACATAGTGATAATAGACTCTTTTCTATGTACCAAATAGAACTGACTTACGACCAAATTCCCATACAATTACAGTTCCACTGAACTGATGAACAGACTGAAGGATCCTGTTAGACTTTTGCTGAGAAGTCCTCAGGTATTTTCTGACATTGTTTGAAAAGTAAATGGGATCGAATGGGTTCATTTAATATTTCAATTCCAAAGAAATTAAATTAATTTTAGCAATGTTAGTTTAGCTATTTTCCTGCTACAGGGACCATTTGTTTTAACATCATTAAAGGGCTTTAAATGACATTGTCCTGACATTTGGTCTGATTAATTTAATGGAATTAGTATAAAGTCAATTTATTTCTCTTTAACTTTCTAAATGAATTTTGCATCTTTTTTTTTGTAGAAAAAGGAATTATTGAGCTATTTTATACTTAACATCAATTGCATGTGTGTGTTTGTTAACTGCATAAATGTTTAGGCATGGGACTGCTTCAGCTCATAATTGTCCCTTCAAAGATTCCACAAGGCTTGCTTCACTCCTTGGAAAGGCAGCATTGTATAGTGCAAAGGGTGTGGGATTTGTAACCTAAAGAGATACAGGTAAGATTTGATAGTTCTCCACAAGGTGTTCAAGCTTACCCCTATAGCCCACACACACATGCCTGCCTCCTAAACCACACACACTTAGTATTTGTCATTTTGAAGCCTGGGGAGACACATTTTGCTTCTAGTTCTAGTAATTTGGTCTCCTGGGGAAATGCCGTAGTAATGATCTAAGTATATATATGAGGAGGTGGGGTGTCTCACTGAGGAATGTGTTACTCGCTCAGATTATGTTTCTCAAAGATGAGAAATATCTTTCAACATACCATGCAATATCTGATATTTTATATTTATTGTTTATTGCCTAGTTTCCCTGATTAAAATATAATCCATAAGGAAGGACTTTTAGTAGTTATTTTATTAATTACATTTGTCACTATATCCCAATAATTTACCTAGAACATACCTGGCACATACTGGTAATTCAATAAATATTTAGCTGAATGAATGAATTAGTAAACAAGACTCTTTCGTGGTGATGACTAGAACAGCACACACCTGGGCTCCACTCAGATGCCTGGGCTCCATTCATTGTTAGTACCTAGGGCTGCAGCTGCCTTGATTTCCATCAGCTTCCTCCATTCATAAATAAAATATTATTTTTAATATGGCCAATTTACTCATTCTTATGTAAAGTGTGACTAGAAGTTTATTTAGGAAACTTTAATATCGATATTGCTCTGTAACATACACACTAAGTTAAAAAGAGTGTGCTTGCTTTGCAAACATAGCCTCGTGGCAAAGCTCCCAGCTTCCTCTTCCAACCAGATGGCCTCCCCTAAGCCCTACACTTCATAGAATCCTGGAGATAGAGCTGGCCCTACCCCAGAACCAAATCAGGAGAGCTGGAGTGGAATCAGGAATCAGCATTTTTTCACAAGTTACCCAGGTGAGTCTTATGCAACATTAAGGTCTGAGAACACTGAACCCTGGATTTCCTGTTATTACATATATATATTTTTTAATGCCTGTTTTTATCCATGGCTCTTATAGCATCCACCAACTCTTCAGTGGTAGCTGCAAATCCAGTTTTATGGCTGTGTAAAGTTGGGTAAAGGCTAATTTCATTATCCTTAATGACTGAGTGACTAACGCTTTCACTTTCAATGTGAAATTTAGTGAATGAAGGAGCAATTACATCAGAAGCTTGGACTGGGCAATATATAAGGAACTGGATGTTTCTTTGTGAATTTCCGTTCTCCACAAACTATAGAACTGTCCCTGGAAGACAAAAGAAAACAAAATTTAATCTTATAAGGCCCCAGCCTTCCCCTACCCTTGGCCTATGTACCTAGTCCGTGTCTCTACAGGCAGATACGGTGTTCTAACACAAATCAGTAGAAGATGCTTCCCTCTGTCAAACAAATTGTTAGAAAGGTGTCCCTCTGTAGGCATATCAATTACCAAAAGGTATTTGTGTCTTAGTTTGAGTCAAAGTTAGCTAAGAGGGGTCTGGGCTAGGTTTCCTACTGCTATGGTGCCCTCTTGGCTAATGATGCCTTATGTAGGGTGAAACAGTCCAACTGTGCAAATGTATGGTAAGGAATTCCTGATAATTGGGATCAAAAACAGACCTTTGGTGATGACGTAGTGACAGAAAAGAGCAAGTGCTTAGGGAGATCACCAGTGATCTACTGGGTCCAGAGATGAATTGTTTTACCTTTGCTATACAGGAAGCATCGTGTGGTAACAAGAGACCTTTTATGAAAAGTTTGCGCTCCAAAATCACTGCAGATGGTGATTGGAGCCATGAAATTAAAAGACACTTACTCCTTGGAAGGAAAGTTATGAGCAACCTAGACAGAATATTAAAAAGCAGAGACATTACTTTGCCAACAAAGGTCTGTCTAGTCAAAGCTATGGTTTTTCCAGTAGTCATGCATGGATGTGAGAGTTGGACTATAAAGAAAGCTGAGTGCCCAAGAATTGATGCTTTTGAACTGTGGTGTTGGAGAAGACTCTTGAGAATCCCTTGGACTCCAACCAGGAGATCCAACCAGTCCATCCTAAAGGAGATCAGTTCTGAGTGTTCATTGAAAGAACTGATGTTGAAGCTGAAACTCCAATACTTTGGCTAGCTGATGCAAAGAGCTGACTCACTTGAAAGACGTTGATGCTGGGAAAGNCCAACCAGGAGATCCAACCAGTCCATCCTAAAGGAGATCAGTTCTGAGTGTTCATTGAAAGAACTGATGTTGAAGCTGAAACTCCAATACTTTGGCTAGCTGATGCAAAGAGCTGACTCACTTGAAAGACGTTGATGCTGGGAAAGACTGAGGGCAGGAGGAGAAGGGGACAACAGAGGATGAGAGGGTTGGATGGTATCACCGACTTAATGGACATGAGTTTGGGTAGGCTCTGGGAGTTGGTGATGGACAGGGAGGTCTGGTGTACTGCAGTTCATGGGGTCACAAAGAGTTGGACACAACTGAGTGGCTGAACTGAACTGAGGAGAGGGCAAACTCTGAATGGGAACAGAATGAATCCTTGGCTGCTGGGCAAAAGATTAGAGAAATGCTTTTGAGTCAGTAGCCATTACAAAGCAGGAATTTGTAGGTCTCTAACTCTGATACAAACTGGCTACATGGTTTGAGACAAGTCATGTCACCAATGTTCTAAAGCTAACATCTACTAGTTCTAAAACTAGCACCTACTTCTTGTGAAATGATTTACACAGTGCTTTACAAGTTGAAAAGTGTCACTGTTAATGCTTATTTTGGAAGAGCCAATTTTGTTATCATAAGGACTTTGACAAATTTTTAACGCTTTTTGAAAGTCTATATGTATATTATACATTTTGAAGAGACAAACGTAAACCTTTAGGGTCTGTATATTTGTNAGTGTCACTGTTAATGCTTATTTTGGAAGAGCCAATTTTGTTATCATAAGGACTTTGACAAATTTTTAACGCTTTTTGAAAGTCTATATGTATATTATACATTTTGAAGAGACAAACGTAAACCTTTAGGGTCTGTATATTTGTGTGTCTTTTCGAAATGACTGCCTTCCTAGGTACTAATCTAAAAATATGTGTGTAGTGTTCTCATATTGTAGTAAATACAGTTAAATATAGAGGATATCATTAAGAGAAGGTTATCTGAATTCTTGTCAAGCTATCTGCAAAGATTATGGGAAGTTTAAAGGATTTTCCCCCTAATCGAGTGTAAGAATCTCAATGGGTGAAAAGGAGTTATGTTTAAAAAAGAGAAAGATTTCAACAATTTCTTGAATCGTGAATCTGACTGGATGGCATTATTTTTGATTCCCAAGCTTGGAGTTCATTAGTGTATGTTAGAATCATGTGGTTTCATTTGAAATGTCTTTATTAGGCTCCAGCCTCAGAGATTCTGATGCAGTAGATCAAGGATGGGACTTTGGAATCTGCATTTTAATAAGCACCTGATGTAGGTGGGCTGGTCTTCCCAGGTGACTCTAGTGGTAAAGAATTGCCTGCCAATATAGGAAATGCAGGAGAAATGGGTTCAATTCCTGGATCAGGGAGATCCCCTGCCAACCCACTCCAGTATTCTTGCCTGGAGTGTCCCAAAGACAGAGGAATCTGGCAGGCCATAGTCCATAGGGTCACAAATAGTTGGACGTGACTGTAGCAACTTTAGCACAGGTGGACTGAAGATCACACTTTGGAAAATACTGTAAGAAGTGATTTGGAAAGTCAATCTGCACTTTAACTTCCTTCAGTCATTTATTTACATTGAAAGTGTTTTTCTGAATTTTTTTTAGGAATGTGAGCAAAGCATTTCTTTTATGACTCACATAGTTATATACAAGAAAATCATCATGAAATCTGCTCTGGATTTCTTCTATGTTTTCAAAATATAAAAAAGAAAGTTTAATGCTTAAATAATACAATAGTATCTCAGCTTCTATAACTAATTGTTTGAAAATAATGTGGTTATGCAAAAATTATTTGAGATTTTTGAAAAATATGTAATGTGGAAATGTATTGTACTTACATGGAGACACTGATAAAGTTTCATCTGAAGAAGAAATAGTGATACAGCTTGGACACTTCTATATCTATATAGATAATTTATCTATATAGATAATAATCTATATCTATAATTTAAACTACTGCATTATAACCTGAACTTCTGTTAAAATCACCCAGAAACATTAATCAAATCCTTGTATCTAAGTCCTGTCTCAGACCAACAAAAAATAAATTTCTGGGGATGGAAGGAAGGCATAGATACTCTTTAAAAGCTCCAGAGATAATTTTACTGTTCTACTAAAGCTGAGAACCATGGATTAAACTAAGACATAACTATTAATAAATTTCTGGTTTGATATCTCTTTATTTTGTGTGAGACTAAGGAAATTTTATTTCTAATTTGAAAGGGAAAGATAAAACATTAATTGCATTTGACGTATATTTACAAATGTGATTTCTGACTTCATGGAACTTATTAATGAACAGAAATAAATATTTTTGCTTCAGAGGAATTGTGGGCACATCAGTTTGAAAGGAGAGAAATTTCCCAGCACTGGCTAAAGGTTGAAAGTTAGTAACATAACTTTGCAGAGGCTGTTTAAGTTCCTTTTAGATTCTGTGACTACATCTGACCATGAGAAAGATGGTTGTTACTGAACCATAGACACAGCATCTGAATTCTTTGATTTTCCATATGGCAGAGTTAATATATTGAATAAAATATATTGAATTATTTAAAATATTCATTAATCATATAGTATGTGAAAGCTATGGTTTATCAGGTAGAATGATTTTCACT
>SJYV01055497.1:0-17189 GCA_006410875.1 Neotragus pygmaeus
TTCCCTCTCACGTCCTCCAGAAATGCCAAAACCATCCTGGGTTTAATCAAGAGACCTATGTTTATTCAACATACTTAGCTCAAGAAAGATAATCCAGGGAACCCAATGCCTTCTTTACTCTGTGTAGCCACTTGCATTTTCTTAGTTATGTTTTTACTTTCTATGTGTCCAATTTTATTTTCAATGATTGACCTGGATTTTAAGTTTTAATAGCCTAAATATCAGATTTTGTTAGTTCAGCTGTATAGTTAAAATGCTCTTACTCTTTTGCTCTTAATTAATGGATACCATTTAACAATGAAGGATTCTGTTTAATCTTTCTTTTAAAATGAGTTTTAAATTATTCTTTGTTTGCACATGGCCCTAGAGAAGCTTTTCTGGGGGCTGGTAGATGAAGTGGTACAAGTCCACTTCCCTTAATAGACAAAGATTCCCTGTGATGGTAAAAGAGAGAACTTCCCCACCTGGTAGTTATTTAGGAAACTGATTTTTAACCTAATCACAGGATTTTTACACTTATATTAAATTCCACCTTTGTTAGTTTTGACCTGGCAATTCAGCCTGGACATCCATTTTTAAATGAAGTTTTGGGGTTTTTTTTTTTTAAGACTTTTTAAAAAGTAAAGCTATAAAAAGTCAAAAGAGGGTCTAGTCCTCTCTTTCTCCAGACCCCAATATGCCATGGCCAGAAAACACAGTTTTTTCTTATCTACTCCAAACTCAATTTGGAGGAATACGCTCCAAAGCTGTCTTCTCAGCACTATGTATCCAGATATGATATTATTCTGAAAATAACCCCAAAAAGCCAGATGCTGTTTTGACCGTCTACATGCTTCAGAGTTGATGGGGACATCAAACAGAGCCCAGCCCCCAAACACACACACCTTGGCCTGTAGACTATAAACATTTATTAGGTGAGCCCACTTTAGGGTATTGCTGAATTCTTTAGCTGGCAGTGATCTTGGTTTCCATCAGGGACAAGCCGCCTTAAAATAAGGCCCCTGAAAGGACTTACTCCAGACCCTCAGGGAAAGGAGCTGCCAAGTAATTTCAGGGGAGAATTCAGTTGCTCCGGAAACAGGTTTTGACATGGCTCTGTGTGCCAAAGGGCTAAGCTCGCGAGGGCACCAGGTTCCCGCCCCTGAAGGATACTTGAGGCTCTGCTCTCCAAACAGATGACTTCATTCTGACAACAGGGCTTTTGCTTTTTTTTTCACTTCCCAAGAAGCTGCCAGTTCATACACATTATAAAGTAAATTCTCTCGTTGACACTGGAGTGGCAGGAACTACAAACATTGCTTTTTAAGAAGTGTGTGAGTTAGAAACGATAAGCTGGAAAAGGAACAGAATTTCTCCCCAAAAGGATTTGTGGTAACCACAGAAATCAATCACCCAATCAGCAATCACTTTGTCAGGCCCAGTATTGATTANACTACAAACATTGCTTTTTAAGAAGTGTGTGAGTTAGAAACGATAAGCTGGAAAAGGAACAGAATTTCTCCCCAAAAGGATTTGTGGTAACCACAGAAATCAATCACCCAATCAGCAATCACTTTGTCAGGCCCAGTATTGATTAAGAAGGTATGTGGAGTTATGCGAAACGACTCTAGCTCAGGAAGCTTTACCTCAGGCTGAATAAGGTGCTTTAAAAAGCATAGGTCCCAGAAATATCTAAACCTTCTCTTCCCTTCACCCTTCAAGAAACCACATCTACTAAAAGAAGAAAAAGATAACCAGTCCCTATTCAACAGCTCACCAGTTTTTACCATCCCATGCCCCCATCTTCCAAGGGGCACCAGAGAACAGAGGTATGGGCACAGAGAAGTCTTTTACATCATTATTCTTCTTTCGCTGCAAACACTGAGTAAGAGGTATCAACTTCTTCCCAGTTATGTTCAGCCTGATTTCACATAATCCATGGCTGTAAACACACCTCGATAAAATGGAGAAAATGAGAGTTTGGACATGAAAAGACTACTTTATTACCCACCACTTTAAACCTTTGATTCCTTTCTCTACATCAGAGGTTCTCAACTTTTCATATAGAAGTCCAAATGGCATATATTTTAGGTTTTGCCGGCTGCATGTGACCCTCCTCCTCACTTTCTTCTTCCTCCTTCTCCTCTTCTCCTTCTTTTTAAAACGCTCACTGACTCGATGGACAAGAGTTTGAGCAAGTTCCAGGAGCTGGTGATGGACAGGGAAGCCTGGTGTGCTGCAGTCCATGGGGTCACAAAGAGTCAGACACAACTGAGCGACTGAACTGAACTGATAGTGTAAAAACCACTCTTAGCTTGCAGATTTGACTCATGGACCTTAATTTGTTGACCNAAGCCTGGTGTGCTGCAGTCCATGGGGTCACAAAGAGTCAGACACAACTGAGCGACTGAACTGAACTGATAGTGTAAAAACCACTCTTAGCTTGCAGATTTGACTCATGGACCTTAATTTGTTGACCCCATTCTACATTACATCACAGAAGTTCTGACATGTAGGTCAGAATGTAGGTCACTATTTAATCCAAGTTTCAGACAACCAAGCAAGCACACTTTCAGAACTACCTTAAGCTTGTTAAGCTAACACACTAAATCCAGAAGCTCTCATGAATGCACCAATACCAGCAAATTCAGCCTGACTTCACGTTATAATCTATTCTCCTCAGACAAAGACACTTAGAATTTATTCCCACACATGCTCCATACTCCCCAGGTTTCACATGATATAAATTAACTAAATCATGCTATTCTTTTAGAATATATACTCTCTCTTCACAGGTCAGACTTAAATTTGTACTCCCGTACATGGTGGGATCTGACTCTAGCTACATACCTAAGGGCCATGAAAAGTGAGGCTGGATGAAACTGGCAGAATAAAATATTCTCACGGGACAACAGGGTCAGGTGAGATTAAATAGAGTTTTCAGGGAAGGGAGAGACCATCTCAGACTTGGGAGGAGGAACTCATTTTGCCAGAAAGGAAGTTTCAGGGACATTTGAGAGGAATTCAGAAATTTCAACTTTTTCTGAGTCCACTCAGATTGTTCTCATTCCAAATCTCAGAGTCCCACTCCTTCCCAATCAAGTTCCTAATTTTCACGTAAGAAATGTAGCAAGTCTGTGATTTGCATTGTAATTTTGCAATACACACAATTAAATTTTGGATTTGGCTTTCAGTAATATTTGAAAATTAGGTGGCTCAGTGGTAAAGAATCTGCCTTCCAGTGCAGGAGACATAGGAGATATGGATTCAATCCCTGGGTCAGGAAGATCCCTTGGAGAAGGAAATGACAATCCACTCCAGTATTCTTGCCTGGGAAATCCCGTGGACAAAAAAGCCTGTCAGGCTACAGCCCGTGGGGGTCACAAGAATTGGACACAACTTGGCAACTAAACCACCGCTACCACCACACCCAAGGTTCCTTCATAATCTGCAGTACCGCATCCACAGATTCAACCAACCAGGAACCATGTAGTACTGTAGCACTTACTATTGAAAAAAATCCACATACAAGTGGAGCCACGTAGTTCAAAGTTCAAATTCATGCTATTCAAGGGCCAACTATCTTTTTCCTTGGAAAGGAACTTAACACTGTGTTCAAGGCCAAGGTGATAACAAAATCAATACAAGAATTCCATCATTTGTTCTGTTTGATAGGGCCTTTCTAAGGGCCTTTCTTATTAGAAACATTCTATTCATCAAAGGAAGGAAAGAAAGAAGAAAGGGGGAGGGGGAAGGAAGAAAGGAAAATTACACCACATATTTAAACAGAAAGGGTTTAATATAGGGAATTGGTTTCACAGGCATTGGAGGAATGAAAGAAAAAAAGAAAAAACTAAAGATAACCTAAAG
This sequence comes from Neotragus pygmaeus, assembly GCA_006410875.1. NCBI lineage: Eukaryota > Metazoa > Chordata > Mammalia > Artiodactyla > Bovidae > Neotragus > Neotragus pygmaeus. The sequence goes on from SJYV01055497.1 coordinate 3,850, forward strand.
ATGATAACGAAAGGAAGAATCTACAATGCTGAACTGATTTAGTTCAGTTCAGTCGCTCAGTCATGTCCAACTCTTTGTGACCCCACGGATGCCAGGCCTCCCTGTCCATCACCAACTCACAGAGCTTTCTCAAACTCATGTCCATTGAGTCGATGATGCCATCTAATCATCTCATCCTCTGTAGTCCCCTTCTCCTGCAGCCTTCAAACTTTCCCAGCATCAGGGACTTTTCTAATGAGTTGGTCATGTGGCCAAAGTATTGGAGTTTCAGCTTCAGCATCAGTCTTTCCAATGAATATTCAGGACTGATTTCNGAGGGGGGGTGCTGGCAGGGCTGCACCTCTTCTGGAACCTTCCCTCCTCCCCCACTCCTGACGGGCAGTGGGGCGTAGCCACCTGGGTCAGTGGCGGCTGCACGGCCTCGTTGGGCAGAGCTGGAGCGTGGGCGGGAGTGGGAATAGAAAGTTTGGAGTCTGGGAATCCTGTGGGGTTAGGATGACAAAGCTGTGGGGAGTGGGAGGCCCCTGGACACCCCTCGTCCCATGGGACCCACATCGGCTCAGAACTGGAGCTTCTGCTCTGGCCCGGGCGTTAGTCATAGGGCAGGGGCCACATGCTTCATCGCTGTTTCCCAGTCCTGCTGGGGATCAGACATGAGAGAGAGGAAGTGCCCTAGCCCAGTTTCCCCCTCCAGCTTCAGGCCCTAGGCCTCCAGGCATGAGAGGGAGACACCCGCCTTCCGCCGCACCCAGGGCCCCAGCCTCCCTCAGCTGCGCCCCTGCTGCCTCTCTCGACCCCGTCTCGCAGGCCCGGCTCTCCTCCAGGCTCTGGGCCACCCCCACCCTGAGTAGCCCTCCCCAGCTCAGCCCTGACTGTCTTGGGGAGTGGGTGATACGTTCCAGACATGTCCCTCTACCTTCTAGCCCTAAGACATCTGTGTGTCCCAAGACCTCAGGACCGAAACCATTTGGGAATTGCAGTGAGACTGTTTCAAATGTTAAAGTATCCAAGAGCGTGATCGCCCTGGAGTCCCTGAAGCAGAAGTGAAATTGCCCCCTGAGGGTGTCCTCGAAAAGAAAAAGCATCCTTGAGGAGGGAGGTCTGACCACATTTGCTCCTAGGATCACCTCCCCCACCACCCACACCATGACCCCATGTGGGTCCAGTGGGTGAGGATGAGACAGATCCTTCCAAACATCCAGGGTTGGGTCACACCCAGCAGGCGGACTGAGCTTTGCCTATTTCACTGTCACCATTCACAGGGGTCGTGTGACCCCTTAGGGCTTTGGAAACCAGGAGAGCTAACTCCAATGAGCTGTGTCTCTTTTTTCTCCCCAATATTTCAACAGATTTGATCTGTCTGACAAGGATTCCTTTTTCGACAGCAAAACTCGGAGCACGATAGTAAGTATCGCTCACTCATGGGAATCCACAGCTCCTCAGCAAGGTGGCCCCCGGGAAACGGGATGATAATTTCATTTCAGCTAAATTCCCCTGGGTGGGGGTACTCTAATTGTCTGTGATGGAAATAATGAGAATAATAAAACCAGCTGGCTGTGAGGAGCCCAGGGGAAGGATGGGTAGATCCGCGGGAAGGAAGCAGAGGGACTTATTTCAGAATGTTCTCGTGTCTTCGCGGCTCGCCGCAAACCTCTCCTGCCTCCTTGCCGCTGCCCTTATGGAATCTGTACATTCCTCTCTGCCTGGAGGGTTCTGAGCAGGCCTGCCAGGTGGGACTGATGGTGTGACGCAGACAAAGGCATGAGGATTGGGGCTAGATTTCCAGGGCTTTGCCAGACGAGCAAACTGTGATTTGAAATCTGACCAGGCCACTCTGCCCTACTCCAGGTATTGGTTTAATGTTTATCCAGCAGCCACCAACTTGTCCACCAGCCATGCTGGGCTGTGCCCAGCTTGGGACCCAACTTCTATCTAAACAAGGATTAACCTGGTGGCCAAGCCGCTGCTTTTCTCTCTTCCCAAACTCAGCGAGAAGAGGGGCAGGGCAGAGAGCAGGCAGCCACTTGACCTTGAGCAGACAACTGCCCCTCACAGCTGTATATCGAGGCTGGCAGGTACCAGGCACGGGACAGTGGTGCATGCTGCCCTGGCATGGGGAGCTCGGGCCAATGCCTGGACAGACAGACCCAGATCCCATCCACTCGGTGTCCCCTCCCAGCCTGGCGGCTTCCGTGGTGGCCTCCTGCTCAAAGGGCTGCCTTGTGCCCCTACCGAGGGTGACCTGGATGCAGGGCCTACTGTTGATAGTGTTATTGGTGAAATTCAACCTCATTATAATAAACAAGGAAGAATTCATTTATGCAAAAATGCCAGATGCCAGTGAGTTTGGGGTTGATATGTGTCCAAGAGAGGTAACTTCCTCTTGGCCACTGACTGCTTCAGAGAACTGGACCCAGTTGAACCTGAATGGTTTCACTTTTTTTTCTTTGTCATTTTGGGATGAGGAAGGATAGGAATGGCCAGTGGGGAGACCTAGGAACCTGCCATTTCCAGATGTATGTGCGCCCCGATTTTATATTACCGGGAATCACCAGGATGCTCCTGCAAGGGTAGGGTGTAAATTTGTAAATTCATTCTTGTTGTCAGGGAGGTGGCCTGAGGTTGGGGGGCATATGTGAATGAAGGATCTGGGCCCCATCTTGTTTAGGATCTGCTTTATAATTGAATTCAAACATGATCCCCAAGAAAGCTATTCTGCCAGAGCCAGTAAGGGTTAGCTGAATCATCCTTGACTCTGATTACCTCTGGGGTGGGGGTCACTGTCTCCCAGAGACCTTGAAGGCCAGTTTGTAAACCACCAATGCACCAGAGAAACTCTTTGGTGACTCAAAACTCTGCCCTTGGTTAGTTCGATCCTATGGTCTCAGAGACCCAGCATCATTCTAGACAAGGCTATGACAGTCCTTCCTGCCTCTTTCCCTATGCTCCTGGCACTGGGGCAGCCCAGTGTGCAGGTGGGTAGGAGCCAGAATCATCAGGGAACCATGGGGAAGGGCCAGAGGTGCTGGTCTTGGGACTTGAATCTTCAGCCTGTAGGCACTAGGGAGCCATAGATGGTCGTGGAGCAAGGTCCTAGAAAAATCACCACCAGTGGCCAGACATGGAAGAGGGTGGATATGGGGTCATAGTGGTGGTGGTGAACCAGGGCTGTAACTGCATGTGGAAGGGAAGAGGTGATTATGGGAGAAACAGCAAGGTCAGGATGAGGCCACCGATGAGATTCAGAAAGTGCCGGGAAGGGAGCCAGCTCACTGGGTGATTCATTCATTCACTCATCAGTCAGTTGCTGAGCACCTGGTGTCTTCCCAAGACAAGCGGGAAGGGAGAGGCAACAGGCACGTTGATATTTGGCAAGTGTGGAGGGATCCAGCCGAGTTAGGGAACTCTCTGGCAATCCAGTGGTTAGTATGCCACACTTTCACTGCTGCGGCCAGGGTCCAGTCCCTGGCTAGGGAACTGAGATCCTATGAGCTACGAGGTGCAGCCGAAAAGAAAGGGGAAGAGAGAGCAAAATTAGAAGGTGGGGCGGTGGGACTGTGGCTCCTCGGTTGCCTGTTGGTTAGGGTGGCACTGTAGCCACTTAGCTCTTGGGGGACAAGCATTTCTGGTGAAAGGAATGGCCAGGGTGAAGACCTGGGGGTCCCAGGAGAGGGCCAGTGAGTGAGGGGCAGACAGGAGGCCAGGTTGCTGGGACAGACCTGGGCAGGTGAACAGAAGTTAGACACCTCAGGGCCTGAGGGGCACTGGGAGGCGGGACCTCGGAGGTGTCGAGGGGTTGGAGTGCTCTGACCCGAACACCTACAGTGCAGGGTCGATTCTTTTCATCTCATTCTGCGGATGGGGAAACTGAGGCTCAGGGCATAAGATAGTTGGCCCAAGACCCCACAGCTTCAAGGACTCAAATGCAGACAGGCAGACCCGTAGGCCTGGGCTCCCAAGGATCAAAGTGAAGTAATTTGTTAAAGATGGTTGGATGGCATCACTGACTTGAAGGGCGTGAGTTTGAGCAATCTCCGGGAGTTGGTGATGGACAGGGAAGGCTGCAGTCCGTGGGGTCTGCAAAAAGTCGAACACAACTGAGCAACTGAACTGAACTGACGGGAGCTTGAGTTTCTAGAACATCCAGGGCCACATCAGGGAGCGGTCCTATGGGCAGGGCCCTCACACCTCTGAATTCCAACTCACCTCTCAGCCGGAGGGACAGAAACATGCCATGCACTGGACGCCCATACCTCTGGGCACCAGCTTGGCAAGGGCCTTTCAAGGTGACCTGTCCTGACACCATCCTAGGGGGACACAGGAGGCCCATCACAGTCACCACCTCCCTTCCCAGCAACCCTCGATGGAGTAACTGCGGCCCCCACCCCTGTCTCCACCACAGGTCTACGAAATCCTGAAGAGAACAACGTGTACGAAGGCCAAGTACAGCATGGGTAAGGGTGTGCTTGGGGCTTGAGATCAGCACTCACTCGTCTCGCTGTGTGATCTTCCTCCCCATTTTCTCTGTGGGGGCTGGGCAGCTGGGCTGGGGCTTTCCAGGGAGTTTTGATTTAAGCCTATGTAACCATTTCAAGGCAGGAGAGCCATTCCAGGACCACAAGGCTCTTTTAATCACCAAAGGATTCTCGTCTCTGGCTGGAGGCATCGGCGGTGGCCTGAGGCGCCTCTCCTAGCAGAGGCAGTGAATCCTGCCTGCAGGAAACTGAAGGGGCCACCAAGGGGTCTCACTCTGCTCTTGACCCTCTCAGTCCAAGGGGAAATTGTTAGGGTTCCTGTGGGGACACCATCCTCAGCCATTTGCCAGACACACATGCAGCCTAGAAGGTGCCTCCCCCGCCTTCCACCCCGGGCCGCGGCCCTGCTGGAAGGGGTGCCTGAATGCAGAACCTGCCGCAAAACCATCGCCGCTGGGCTCCTCGGGTACCAGCTTACAGAACATCTGAACCACAGGTGCAAAACCTTTCTGACCAAAGCGTGCAGAGGGAACCCTCTCCCCACGGGGGACCCTTGCCCACAGTCCGGGCTGAATTTGCTAACGTAAATCATTTCAGGACAAAGGGATGCCTTTCCCCAGCCTTTCCTTGTTTCTCCTGGAGCTGTTTTATGACTGCTGAGAGCTGAGCTCACAGCACAGTCCTTCATGCTCTAGAAGCGTCTGAAGTTTCGTGGCTGGGGTTCAAGGGTGCGGGGAGGGTCTGGTAAGAGCCTGTGTACCAGGGAAGACCCCCTTCCCTATTGGCTTCCTTGGGGGGGTGGAGGCAGGAATGAGATGCTCTCAGTTGAAGCCTGGGGCAGGCCCGGGATGCGGGGGAGGGGAGAGGATGCCACCTCCAGGGTCAGGTGGGTGCATGTCCCCTGCCGTGTGTGGCCAGTGGTCACAGGGCCACCCTTCTGCAACTGAAATCTCTAAGCCTGTGTCCTAAGTCACTGGGCAGGGGGGAATTCAGGAGTCAAGAGGAAGCCAGGAAAACTGACCCCATAGCCCAGCGTCCGATGGAGCAAGATCCTCCATGGTGACCCAGGCCACCAGAGGTAGGAGAAGCACGGGTCTAGCCCCAGCGATGGAGAAGGAAATGGCAACCCACTCCAGTGTTCTTGCCTGGAGAATCCCAGGGACAGGGGAGCCTGGTGGGCTGCCATCTATGGGCTCGCACAGAGTCGGACACGACTGAAGCGACTTAGCAGCAGCAGCAGCCCCAGCGATAACATCTCTGACCTCAGTCTCCCTGGCAGGCTACAGTCCATAGGGTCGCAGATTCAGACATGACTGAGTGACTAAATGCACGGGGTCCCTGCTGGTGAAGATTTGTGTGGTTGCCATGAAGGTTTGCAAAGAGTTCAGGGTTGGGCCCTTCTCAGCCAGAGCTGACCCCACACCAGGCCATCCTGGTCTGGGGGAGCTGTCTCTGTCTTCTGGCAAGTTCCATGGTGGGGCTGGTTCCCAGCAACAGTGACAGCAGACAGATGGTCCTTCTCTGCCCCCTATTCCACACTGGCACCTTGTATGAAAGCCCTCCTGACCTCCAGATTCATAGATGGGGTCTGTCACCCACTAGCCTCTGGGTCAGGTAGGACCCCACCCTCAGGGAGTTTCTGCTCTGGAGGAAGGAGACAGATCAGAGAGAACCAGGTAAACCAGAACANGAGAAGACTCTTGAGAGTCCCTTGGACTGCAAGGAGATCCAACCAGTCCATTCTGAAGGAGATCAACCCTGGGATTTCTTTGGAAGGAATGATGCTAAAGCTGAAACTCCAGTACTTTGGCCACCTCATGCAAAGAGTTGACTCATTGGAAAAGACTGATGCTGGGAGGGTTTGGGGGCAGGAGGAGAAGGGGACAACAGAGGATGAGATGGCTGGATGGCATCACTGACTCGATGGACATGAGTCTGAGTGAACTCTGGGAGTTGGTGATGGTCAGGGAGGCCTGGCGTGCTGCGATTCATGGGGTCGCAAAGAATCGGACACAATTGAGCGACTGAACTGAATTCATCACATGCTTCTACCCTTTACAATGGAAATTAATATCCCCATTTTACAGATGAGGGAACTGAGAAACTAGCTTTCATTCGTTTCATCTAAATATAAACATTGTAATTATAATTTACACATCTATAGCACATCTATATTTAAATAAATAGGTATATGTATGTATATTTAACTTTCTAGGCCCACCCAGCTAAAGAACCCAACAGCTTGACAAACAATGTTGCATTGTGTGATGGATATGAGACAGAAAGAGCCTCTGGCCATTTCTTTGGTTCATTTCCAGTGAAAATAGAGTGTAATGAACTTGCTATAGACTCTGATTCCAGAACTTTTAGAGGCTGGAGATAGTGATGATCTGTCTTTGAGGCTTATATGTTTATCATTTCTCAGAAGCCAGCTAGCAGACCAGGCCATCTGCCAGTACATAGTTAGCGCCTTTATGTCAACTGCTTTGTCAGCCAGGTACTGGGGCATTTCCTAAGTCATAGCTTAAAACATAAAACCACAATGCAAAGCCAAGATAGCAATAAAAGACCTTTCTACATACCATACACTAGTAGCTCTGTGAAAAGGCATGTGACACATTTTGTGTACCATAATTGGTGTCCAGAGCAGTACAGTGCCTCTGATCTGATGTGTCTCTCCCCTATCTGTTTTGAATTCATATTCTGTAGACAAGAACAGAGTGGGTGAGAAAATGAAGGATATTTTGATATTTGTTCAGAGAAAATAAAGCCCAGTTTCCTCCAAATCATTTTGGTGTCCTGTTCAGTGGGCAAAGGACATATGAAATGAATTCATCTCTTAAAGAGTCTAGTTTTTCTTATTAGAAATTCTTAATTTCTAAAAATTAAGCTAAGAGGATTTTTTTTTTTCAGTTAACCAGTCTTCAAATAAAACTGTATATGCCTACAAAGACTAATGGAAAAAGATTATTCCATTATCTTCAGATTCACTTTTATACTTCTAGTACATGATATAGTAACTGATACTTGCCTTCTCAATATAAAATACTTCTAGTACATGATATAGTAACTGGTACTTGCCTTCCCAATGTAAGCCACATTTTTAAAGGACAAAATATATGAAACAATTCTTTTCGAACATGGGCTGCAGACCACCCAGGACTTGATTTGAGAAAAGAAGGAAACAAATTAAATAAATCCTGAAAAATAACCCTGTTTTCTACCTGGAGACTAGAGTATATAAAAGCAAAGTTCAAGTAGATCACAGGGTCTCAATGAATTGAAGAGACAATATTAGAGTTTGGAGGTTAAAGTACCAGAAAGGAGAGAGACATACACAGAGAAAGAACTCTAGAAATCTACGTAGGTGGCCCCTTGAGTCCTTGACAAAATATCCATTTCTGTGTGAAGTGTCGTAAGACACCACAAAACCAGGCGAAGAATAACTACCAGTGAAAGAACAACGAATGAGTTGCTGTATGCTGAACAATTCCCAGAACTCATACAGGGCTGGGAGTCGTCCAAGTTCCAACCATTTGTGGTAGAGAAATCTCACTGAACAAGCAGGGCGGTTAGAAGAGACTCAGAAGTATTAGGGCCAAATTTCACTAGGGTGAGGCCACTGCAGACCTTCACTAAAAAAACAAACCTCCAAAGAATCAAGATGATCTGAAAGAACTTAATTCTCTGTCCAAAAAAAATCAACAATTTTTAAAAGAAGATACCAAAATCCACTTAAAAACATGACAATCACAATGTCCAGTGTCCTATCAAAAATTACCAGCCCTACACAACATTGTAAATCAAATACACTCCAATAAAAGACTCTCTTAAAAAATTATTAGCCCTGCTAACAAGAAAGAAAATGGGACCTGTAGTCAGAGCAGGGCTGGGGAATGACAGGGATGGTGGGGGGAGTAAGTCAGTAGAAACACACATAGAAAGTACAGAGGTGATGGAATTCACAGAGATTTTTAAAGTGATACTCTGCTGCTGCTGCTGCTANCCCAGCGATACATCTCTGACCTCAGTCTCCCTGGCAGGCTACAGTCCATAGGGTCGCAGATTCAGACATGACTGAGTGACTAAATGCACGGGGTCCCTGCTGGTGAAGATTTGTGTGGTTGCCATGAAGGTTTGCAAAGAGTTCAGGGTTGGGCCCTTCTCAGCCAGAGCTGACCCCACACCAGGCCATCCTGGTCTGGGGGAGCTGTCTCTGTCTTCTGGCAAGTTCCATGGTGGGGCTGGTTCCCAGCAACAGTGACAGCAGACAGATGGTCCTTCTCTGCCCCCTATTCCACACTGGCACCTTGTATGAAAGCCCTCCTGACCTCCAGATTCATAGATGGGGTCTGTCACCCACTAGCCTCTGGGTCAGGTAGGACCCCACCCTCAGGGAGTTTCTGCTCTGGAGGAAGGAGACAGATCAGAGAGAACCAGGTAAACCAGAACATAGTCTTGCAGGTTGAAGGGGCTGGGTAGTGAGGGGGGATTTAGAATCGGTGATCAGTGGTCTTCCTGATGAGGTGGTGTTAGAGAGGTGGGCCTTCCAGATAGAGAGCACGGCCTGTGCAAAGACCCTGTGGCAGCACAGTGTTGAGAGAGCTCTGGGGACGATAAATCAGGCCCCTCCTTCACGTTTTATCATAGCTGAAATTTCCAGCCAGGGGATTTTGGCCACGTGCCCCCACCTGACTCTGCTTTGGGTTTCCAAGTGTCCTCAAGTGCCCTGATCAGCCCAGATCACTAGCTGAGGAGATGGTCTATTTCTAAGTAGATTTCACAGAAGGACTTTGCCACCTGTGCCAGAGCAGAGTAGTCATAAGTGGGACAACCAGGCCACTGGAATGTCTGACCCACTTACTACCTAGAACAGCTCTTGGGCCAGGTGGAGGGTTCTGTGACCAGCAAAGGGCTTCACAGAAACTCCTGGGCAGCTCTAGCTCCCCCAGATCAGATCTCCAAGAACCCCAGGCCCCGTGCACAGCTAGGCTCTGCCTTCCCCTCTTACTCTGGGGCTGGGCGTCTGAGTCCACGCCTCTGGACTCTGGGAGGTGCAGATGTGGTTATGTTTATCCTGCTCCCAGTGCAGGGCGTTGAGCAACAAACTAGGACCTGGCCATCATTCCACTGCCCCCCAGGAGCACTGGATGGCAAGAATGAGCACCTTGCCCCCCAGACACAGCTTTGATCCTTTCGGGCCTTCATTCGTGTATAACTAATAGCCGGATGTATGAACAGGGCAAGGAGAGGGAAGAAAGAAGGACTCTGCCCTTTTAAATAAGAGGCGCAAGTGTGATAGATACGGTAAGTGCCTCTGCCCCATGTGGGGCCCGCAGGCCTCCTGTTGAGCTTTTCCAATCAACCTAAAATCTAATTCCAAATTGTATGTGTGTTTTCTGACACCATCAATTTTCCCATCTGTATTTTTCTCATGATTCAGCTTCTCTAACCACTTACATTCCACTTCCCTCATTCATCTGCAGGCTTGCCCTCAAGCAGGTGGGGGTAGCTGGTGAATCGCAGGTTTGGGGGCCCCCTCTTTCCTCCCAGGTGTCACTTCCTCTTGGGGTTTCCTCTCTGTCTTTCTAATTCTGCCAACAGAGCATGTTTTTATCATCTCCCAGTCGAACCCGGGGAGGAAACCCCAGAAAGGTGGCCGGGCTCTGTGCGGCCAGGTGTGGCTCGCTTTGAAAAAATTCTCAATGATTGAGACAGTCCTGGGACCTCTCTGATGAAACCTGGAGCCGCAGGAAACGTGACTGGTCCATAACCCTCTCTCTGCCTTTATTTTCAAGGCATCACGAGCCTGCTGGCCAATGGTGTCTACTCGGCGGCCTACCCCTTGCATGATGTAAGTAACCTGGACCCACACTGTCCATCTCTGCATGTCATTTGAGTCCCCAGGCCCCCAGGACCACACCACACCAGAGCTCCCCCGGGGAGCTCTTATCATCCTGCGGTCTGGCCTTCCTGCTTTGGCGCTCCTGTAAAAACGTCACCGGCTCTCAGCCCTTCCCTGGTTCCCCCAGGTGAGACCAGACTTACACGCAGAGCCATCTTTTCTCACTGAACCATTCCTCCAGGACAAGGGCGCTATGGCAGCAACTCTGCCCCAGGCGCATCTGAACTTCAGGCCAGGTGCTCCACAAGAACTGTGCGCCGACTTGGTCTCCCCCGACCCCACCCGCCGCCCCGCTGGGCTCTGGCAGATTGGCCAGAGCTCTTCGTGTATCTGCTTCTGCAGAGCCAGTGGCCAGTTTCCTGAGCTACATCTCCAAATCCCACTGGTACCCCCTGACAAATATAGCCTGTGGCCACAGCCGCATTGTCTTGGCTTGCGATGGAGAGAAAGAGGATTCTCTTCTTATTGTCTCCATGGAAACAGGGACTAGAGTTCAGCAGGGCACTGGGGATGGGCCATGGGGCCTGAGCAGTGTGGGAACCCCGGACAGAGGATATCTGGAACTTTCCAAATGTGTGTTACTGCAGAGGCTAGGAGAAAAGGGGGGCAGGCCTAGGGGTCCAGGGACCCGGGTTCTAGCCCTGGCCACTCCCTCCTCTGTGGCCTTGATTGGAGGGAGTCCAGGTCCCCTTTGAGCCCCAGCACCCCCATCTGCAAGTTGGGAATAATGCCCGCCCTGTCCAGTTGCCAGGGCTGCAGAGGGTTTTAATGGGAATCCAGAAATGGGAGGGCTTTCAATGAGACACTGGGTTGGATAAACAGAGAGGGTCAGACAGCAAAGGGCCGTCCACCTGGACTGCTGACCCAGAAGGAAGGATGCTTAGCCGACCTGCCACCGCCCCCTTGTCACTCACTGGGGCGATTGAGGATCAGCCCATCCTCCTTTCCCATCTCTATGCCTCTGTTCCTACTGTTCCTTCTGCCTGCAATGCTCTTCTGCCTTCTCTGCCTAGACCTTCACCCAGGGCAGATAGAGCGACTGCCTGGAGAGCCTGCCTTTTCCCCTCCCCCGCACGGCTGAGTCCTCCCTTCCTCTCTGGACCTGCCTGCTCTCTGTTCCACTAAGAAAACACTGTTTGGCTGTCATTCGTTGCACGTGTGGCGCCTCCTACGTACTCAGTAAATACGATGTGGAGTGAAGTCAGGTGGTCTTGACAATTGACCTATTGCTGGATAAATGTTTCCAGGACCAGGCTCAGATCCGCAGATCCTGGCTCCTCCTGAGAAGGGGCCTCACTCTTCCACCCTACCGGTGCCTCTCGGGTTTGCTCTGCCCCACAGGCACCAGGAATATATCCCTGCATGGCCTTCCAGTTGATCACCCCTACCAAGAGGTCAGGGACAGAAGCGAAAACATTTCAGGGCCTCCCTGCCTGCTAGATTCAGCCCTTTAAGTCTCGAAAGGGAAAAGGGAGAAATCAATGTTTCTGAGCACTTAACTGTATGCAAAGAACCAGTTTAGTAGGAGCTTTATCTCATTTAATCTGGTGCAGACACGAAGGCTCAGAGATGTTTAGCAATTTGCCCAAGGTCACACAGCAACCCTGTTAGGGAGAAGGGGCCAGAAGACAGATGTGGTTGACAGGCTATTCCACCCCCCGTTGCACAACCACCTCCACCTTCCCTGGAGGCCGACGCACCTCCTCTTCTCAGGCTTGGCTGCTACATTTGTGTTAGGAATGGATTCTCACTATAATTTAAACCAATGAGTACAAGACTAATCCACGGGGTGCACACAAAGCATTTCCAAGATCTGTATCTTAGAAGTTCCTCTTGCATCATCTTTGTACCTGACAGGGCAGTAGGGAAGCCCGTCATGTGGAGACTGTTCCCACTTTACAGATGAGGAAACTGAGACTGCAGCTATTCTTCAACTTGCCCAGGGGCACACAACCAAGAGGCGGAGCCCAGATGCTGGCTCTGTTTCCAGGGTTCTTTCCAGCTGGATGGTGGACCTCGGTCATCTCGAGGGAATATGAGTTTTTCCGTCCATGAATTTTCTGTGCAGCCAATGGACACACACACCATTAAGTGCTGAAGCTGAGGTTCAAATATTTGGGGTGATAAATCCTTCTGAATGGGGCCCCGTGAACCCATGCCTTAAATAGAGGATGCTGGCTGCACTGAGGCTGCACCTTAGCCTCTGGCAGGGGGCAGACTCCTGTGCGTGTATGGGTCTCACCATCANAATATTTGGGGTGATAAATCCTTCTGAATGGGGCCCCGTGAACCCATGCCTTAAATAGAGGATGCTGGCTGCACTGAGGCTGCACCTTAGCCTCTGGCAGGGGGCAGACTCCTGTGCGTGTATGGGTCTCACCATCAGCCTCTCACCCCTGAGCTATGCTAGGTCGCATCTCAGTATGTGGCCTGGAGCACCCCACCCCCTCCAGGGCCTCACTTGTTCATTCATTCAGCAAGAGCACCCATCCATCAGACCAGGTTCTGGGTCATGGCCAGCCAGACAAGAGCCAGTTATGACTGCACGGAGGATGAAGGAAGAGCCTTCCGACCCGTGACTGGCGTTCAGCTCTGGAGAAGGACTTGGCATTTCAGCTGCTGCTGGACAGCCTTTTGGCTTCCTTCCTGGTTGGCAACTGCCCCCTTCCAGGTCACTGGCTAACTGACCTCTGTGGAAATGAGGTGCTCCTGGAGTCGTGGGGCCGTCTCAGCCAAGAGGGGAAAGCACTGGGGAGGCATAAAGGTTGAGGCGGGCAGGCGGGGGCAGTGCCTAAAGACTGAGGGGAATTTGGTTAAACTGCTCCCAGAGCATCTTCATTCAGAGACCACGGGCAGTAGTGGTCTGTCTGATGATCACGTTCTCACCACTGGAAGGGGCTGGCTGGGCTGGTGGGGCTCATGGAAGGAGCTGGTAAGTGGAGCGGGCACCAGGACCCCCT
>SJYV01055501.1:0-17497 GCA_006410875.1 Neotragus pygmaeus
GAATAGAAATCTTCTACTTCTCAAATTATGTTGTGATCACCATGGAGCCCAGACATGTGTTGTTGGCTGTCTTTACATGACTTCTGGTTCTGTTGCTCTTACTTGGTCCTCATGAGGCCCTAGATGCCTCTTTTCCTTACTCTTTTCCCCCTGTGTATTTAAAGTAAGACTCTCTTATTTGAGACAATCAAGAGAGTCAGTATTACTTGTAATCTGAAGACCAAATATGCCACTTTTGGTTAACTTGTATAAAGAAGCTTTGCAAGTTGAGGCCAAAACACCTAAAAGCTAGAGGTTTGGTTCATGGTAAATCAGTGTCCTTAAAATTCAAATTTCTCAAATGCAAAAAAAAAAAGACATAGTTCCTTTAATTTTTATTACAAAGCCTGAAAGATTTTGCTCACACTATTGTGACTGAAGTATACAGTCAAATCAAGGGTATTTATAACCTCCTTTCTAATTAGGGATTGGAAACCATAAAGTCCAAGAATCAAAATGAATGGCTTAATTTGTTCAAACTATTTTTCAAGTGTTAAAGTCATCCACAGAACACTGGATCAAAATTAAAATTAAACACACACATGCACTTTATGAAAATAAGAATTAGATATATATTTTCAAACCTGTTTTTAATTGACATTTCCTTTGGCTCAACCTCTTCGGTCTAGTTGGATTTCCTTAGTTGTCAGACTGCTAATAGGATATAAAAGAAACAAAACATAGACAAATACTGGAAAATGGACAGAAATATATTCCCATTTATAGATTAATTGGGCCATTAATTACAGTAATTTTACCAACAGTAGTGTTAGTGGCACTATTGGTTGTGCAAAATTATTTGTGAATGGTATCTTACAAGAGATAAAATTACTGAGTTAAAAATTCATTCTTTCTAATTTTGAGAAGGCTCAGTTACCACGCAGAGTATAACATAATGCAAATATATGCAAATTAGAATTAACTTGAAAAGGCTGAACTTAAAATATCAATAAAGTTTTGCTTTTAGCACAAAATTAGAAATAAAGTAAATCTATTCTTTAATCTTGAAGAGTTATAATTTTAAGTTGGAGGAGGGATGAATAAATTACCAAATGTGTTTATGTAATTGACATATGCTTTGGCCACTTTCACTAGTAAACATTGTTTGTCAGTCCTATGGGAGCAACTAGATATGAAATATGCAAGTTTTGAATTCTGCCAAGTCTTCAGGAACACATTACTCATAAAGTAAAATTGTGCTTTCTCTGCTCTAGTCATATGCCTGTACCATTCATACCAGTTAAGTTTCTTTAGTTTCTGACTGGCATCTGAATCCTAAGAGGCAGAAAACAAAGTCATGAATTTAAGTCTCGAGCTGTTAAGTTGTGATGGTTAATTTTATGTCCCAACTTGACTAGGCTAACGGGGATGCGCAGATAGCTGGTAAAACATTTTATCTGGATGTGTCTGTAAGAGTGTCTCCAGAAGAGGTTAGCAGCTGAATTGGTGAGCTGAGTAAAGCAAGTGGTCCTCCCCAGTGTGGGTGGGCATCATCCAATTTGTTGAGAGTCCTCCACATTTTTTAAAAAGGTGGAGGAAGAACACACTCTCTTCCTGAGTGAAGACTTTCATCTTCTCCTGGCCTCATACATTGGTATTCTTGTTTCTCAGGCTTTTGGACTCAGGTTGAGATTTATCCCATCAGCTCCTCTATTCTTAGACTTTTGCATGTGGACAACTGTCCTGATTCTCCAGCCCATAGATTGCAGATCAAGGGACTTCTGGGCTTCCACAACTGCTTAAACCATTCCTATAGCAAATCTACTCTTCAGTAGGTAGATAGATCAATCCTATTGATTCTGTGTCTCTGGAGAATCCTGATACATAAGTGATGCTTAGAAAATCTGAAATGTATAGCTAATTGTATACAGTCATCTTCTAAGCTTTTAGGTTATTAAATTTTGCCATTTTTACATTATGAAATCCTTTGACAGTCTAAAGAAGGATTATCAATCTATCCCTCAGAAAAACGCCTATGTCCACCTGTACACTCTCTTGTACTTACATGTATCATAGACCTGAAGTAAAGAACGTCTTTTGTTATACGATATTTATAGAAGGAGATCCACAGGAGCAGGTACGCACCCTCTACCACAGCCATTGCTGCCACAGTTCAGCAGTTTGTAGCATACCACATTCATGTGTATGTTGCATGTGGTCCTGAGTTCAAATTACTTTTCAATATTTTCCCTTCAACCCTCTGAAAGGCCCTGGGATTTCTATTCGTATTCAAGAGCAAATAATATTACACCATTATACCAAAGATGAAACAAGATGCCTGGTGTTACAAATACTTACAAACATTATTTTTGGTAACCATTAGAAAACAGAAATGACAAGCAAAACAAGATAAAACCAGAAACAGAACAAACTACTCAGTGTGCTAAATTTCATACAATAAAAGTAAAGCATGAGTGAGCTAAGTATGGGCATTTTTTTCTCTTAAAATAGTTTCTTAAATCAGTTTCTATCAGAAACACACATACAGGCATATATATACATACACACACACACAGAGAGATACATATACAAGCATACATAGTTAAGCTCTGAAATTGCATAAACATATCCAGAATGTACGAATTTTCATTTAGAATGCAATTCTTCATTTCTTAAGTTACAAAATGGTTTATTTAGCTGAAATTTTTTTATTCAACTGCCTACCATATGTACATATGAAATGATTATCCATTCAGAAACTATAAATAGTGAGTTGAAATTATCATCAAAATAAGAGAAATCTCTGTTTTTAAAAAGACTCTTAAAAACTATAAAAATCATTATTTTCTCTAGTAGGCAAAAAGCTAAAGACTTTAGGAGTTCTCAAGGGGAACAACAACCATTCAAAGACCTTGAACTATCAGATTTCCAGTTCTGTTAGTGGGGATGAAAAATAGCCATTTGATGAAGTTAAGATTAGAGCAAGTGTTAACAAAATAAAGTCAGCTACATATTTTTTAAAAATTCTGATACCATTAAGGGAGCAAGGGAATTACTAGAAATAACTCTGAAATTCTTTCCCACCAATACTGAATTTAAATTCTTTTTACAGCATCTGTCTGTTAATAACTATGAGAAGGAAGAGTGAAACAAAAAAAAAACCCAAGTTCCTATATGATAAGTATTGCTTTGTTTCTGGTTCCACTATGAACAAACATATATATATATATATATATTTTTTTTTAATTTTATATAATTGGGCTTCCCTGGTGGCTCAGTGGTAGAGTCTGCCTGCCAGTGCAGGAGACATCGGCTCAATCCCTGATCTGGGAAGATCCCACATGCCACGGGGCAACTGAGTCCATGCACCACAACTATTGAGCCTGTGCTCTAGAGCCCGGGAGCCACAGCTACTGAGCCCGTGAGCTGCAACTCTTGAAGCCCATGTGCCCTAGAGGCCCATGCTTAGCAAGAAGAGGATGCTATCTCTCCTACCACATGGAGCTGTGCACTGCAGCTAGAGTAGCCCCAGCTGGCTGTAACTAGAGAAAAGTCTACACAGCAAAGAAGACCTAGCAGACACAGAAATAAATAAAATTATAAAAGAATTTTTAATGTTCTCAACGTTAAATACTGTATCTTAAATGTTTATAATAATTGCATTTGAAGTGATTTCTAGAGCCTTAGAAAAGAACAATCATGCAGTTTATAGGTTTTGCATTTACCTTTAGAAAGGCAAATAATCTGCATTCTTATAAGAAAATGACCGCTGTGAATTCTTGGGTTCCTGTTCATGATATACAAGATTACTTTGTCTTAGGAAAAACAAATTATGATCAGATGGTTTTTGAAGCAGAGCTCAATCAAATTCCTTTCATGGACTGTGGGAAGTGATTCAGGATGTATCAAAACATTCAGTCTGAAGACATTTTAGGGACTAGTTGTGTCTTTAATGTTTTCCTGAAGCCAAGCTCAGATTTATCTCATAAGAGGCGTGAGAGGCTTAACTTGAGTCTTGGCGCATGAAAAGGCCTCTGGAAAAGAAATGGAAAGAAGACACAGCCTCTGAGGAAACCTGGATAACTATGAAATAATGACTGGATGTGACAACCTCTATGCTGGGGGTTGGTAAAGAATCTGCCTGCAATGCAGGAGAGCCTAGTTCAACTTATGGGTTGGGAAGATACCTGGAGAAGGGATAGGCTACCCTACCCAGTATTCTTGGGCTTCCCTTGTGGCTCAGCTGGTAAAGAATCTGCCTGCAATGCGGGAGACCTGGGTGCAATCCCTGGGTTGGGAAGAACTACTGGAGAAGGGAAAGGCTACCCACTCCAGTATTCTGGCCTGGAGAATTCCATGGACTGTATAGTCCATGGGGTCCCAAAGAATCGGACACGACTTAGCGACTTTCTCTTTCTTTCTTTCTTTCTCTATGAAAGGGGCTTTATTGGAGGGAATGCAATAATCCAGTACATAGATTATCAATTATTAAAAATAACAAAATAAACTTCTAGAATTCCTTTATAGCTGTGAAAAAATATATTTGATGAAATACATTATGACTACAAACACTTAGGGAAAAAAAAAGTGCTTGTAGTATACTTAAAATGTAGCATTATCTGAAACAAAAATTCTCAACCAACAGGTGATAAGTAGCAGCCAAGGAAATATTCTAAAGTTTACTCTCTACAAAATCCATTTTTAAATCTTGCCTCAGGCTGCAATTTTGTCTTCTGAATAATAAAAATTTGGAAAGTCCCAGTGTCAACTCTCCAAGAAGAAATTTCATGGTCGCAGCTCTGTGGTTTTCTTTGACGACAAAAACACAGGAAGGCAACAATACATTCCATCCACATCACAGAATGGAGTGAAGGTTGCATTTCCTAGGCCTTCTTTTCTTCTCCTAGAATCTATTCTTCTTCTCTTGTGGGTTCTTCTTTGTGCTGATATTTATTATAGACAGAGTTTGATAGAAAACTTTAATTCACAGGTTCCAATTCCTTCTCCCACACACTCACTATCCATCTTAAGTAATATCCTTTACTTCTTTAAACAATAGTTTCATCACTTGTAATACAAAACTGGAAATACCTACCGCTCAGGTCTTCCTTCCTAGTGCTTTACTATAATTCATCTTCTAAAACATGCAGTATCTTTTCCCCATATAAATACCTAGGAATTACTTCGGTTTGAAGACAACTATTTTTTCAATTATTTGTTTTCAATTTTCCAACTTATCATGGATTTTTTTTCCACTGCAGGAACCATCTTACTATTTCTTTTGTCTCATTTCCCCATATTTCTTTTTTCTTTATTCATAGAAACAAATATCACATGTGTACTAACTAACCTGTCTGTCCTCTTCCCCCACCATCCTATAAAATGTTACCAATCTGAAGATTTCTGTCTTCATTAACTGTCACTCCATCTTCATTGTTGAAAATTCTTTGAAGGAAAATTGCTCTAAGATGTACCTTTTCACCATCGATCCACATCCACCTACATGCATTCCCACAACCCCTCCTGCTTACCTACTTCTTCCACCTGACTTGTGATCTATGGGGAAATCTGTCAACCTACAGTCAGCATTTCTGGCTTGAGTTCTGGTTCCCTTCTTCAAGGGCTCTAGAAAAGCCCTCTTAAGCAGGAGTTCCCAACTGGGTTCACGATCAGCATCGTTCAGGCAGCTTTTTAACTGTTAAATCAGAGTCTTGGAGGTTGAGTGGGAGAGTAAACACAGGAGTCTATTTTATGAAAAGCTCCTGTAGGTGATGCAAATGAAGACTTAAGTTTGAGATTTATTTGCCAGAACCTCTCAATTATTTTCCTAGCTTATAAAATGCCAAGTCTTATTTTATGGTGATATTATGAAGGTTAACAGGCAATATATGGGAAAGAGTGTTATGAATTAGAAAACTGAATATAATTATGAGTCAATATTTTGTGGGGTTTAGAGAGGAATAAGTTCATTATTAATCACTTCGGCAATAAGCATCATACACAGAACATTAGAAACGATCAGTACTGATGATCTTCTGACATTCTCACAGTATAAAATCTCAGGGTGGACCAGAATACTACTTTAAAAATGCATAAAGAGGGTTTCTTTTTAAAATTTATGTTTAGTTGGAGGATAATTGATTTACAATATTGTGTATGATTTCACCATGCATCAATATGAGTCAGCCATAAGTATATGTATATCTCCTCCCTCTTGAATCTCCCTTCCCCTTCCCACCCCATCTTACCCCTCTAGGTTGTCACAGAGTGCTGAATTTGAGCTCCCTGTGTCATAGAGCAGATTTCCACTGGCTATCTAATTTTACATTTGGTTGTGTAAATGTTTCAGTGTTACTATCTCAATTCACCATACCTTCTCCTCTCAGTGTATCTTCCCCACACCTGCCAGGGCCACAAGTCTCTGTATCTCCACTGCTGCACTACAGACAGGTTCATCAGTACCATCTTTCCAGATTCTATATCTATATGTTAATATATGGCATGTGCTTTTCTGACTTACTTTACTCTGTATAGTAGGCTCTAGGTTCATCCACTTTATTAGAACTGAGTCAAATGTGCTCCTTTTTATGGCTGAGTAATGTTCCATTGAGAAAAGGGAACCCCCTTGCACTGTTGGTGGGAATGCAAATTGATACAGCCACTATGGAGAAGAGCATGAAGATTCTTTAAAAACTAGAAATAAAGTTATCATATGATCCAACAATCCCACTACTGGGTATATACCCTGCTGCTACTGCTGCTAAGTTGCTTCAGTTGTGTCCAACTCTGTGTGACTCCATAGACGGCGGCCCAAGAGGCTCCCCCATCCTTGGGATTCTCCAGGCAAGAACACGGGAGTGGGGTGCCATCGCCTTTTCCGATATACCCTGAGGAAACCATAATTGAAAAAGACACATATACCCCAATGTTCATTGCAGCACTGTGGTATGTATACACATAAAGGGGTTTTAAAACCAGTAAATGAATGCTTTTACTGCAATTTAAAGTTTAAAAAAAATCTAAAAATAAAATTCACTCTTTCTGACTTGAATTATATTGATTTCATTATGAGAATTTGCTTCCCAAAGTCCTGGTCTTCTAGGAAACTAGAGAAATACTGGAACACTTTGAATCCAAAATAAAGAAAGAAAATTGATGTGCAAATATTGGTCTCTGTTCTCCCCATACTTTCGTCATTTCCTGGAGTTGTAATAACTGAGATGCCAAGAGAGGTTTACTAACTCACTCTCCATTTTGTGCATTTTTTATTGCAAGGGAGTAAATTGTACTCTAATAGCCTGGAAAAATTACTGTAGGAAATGACTTTGGCCCTAGAGAGTTTCTAATTCATTATAATTTCCAGGATAAAACATTCACTTACAACTTTTAAATCCTCAGAGGGTTTAATCTTCTTAAGCTACAGCAAGCAAACAGATTGGCAGAAAGGGACTATTACTCTAAAATAATTGTAACTATCTTTTCAGGAAGACCATGGGGCTTTGCATTCAACCCATCATTGATGTTTTAACTTTTCCCTTTCATTAAAATAGAAATATTTAGAGTTTACTTTTTCACTCTTAGAGGGGAAAATCACCTAATAAGCTTGTAACTTAAATCTACAACCTATGATCCAGAGTTCAAGCTCATTAGTTCAATATCAATTTGTAGTATCTGGCTCCTGTTCCTCTCCGGCCTCCTAGACTCCGTTTCACCAAATACCCTTCTCTCTATATGGAACTCCTTCTCTTGTTTCATGCACTGGGTTGTATAATGAGCTGGCTTATGCTGAAATGACCTGGTGTGTGCAGCAGAAAAAAATACCATGGACATCCTGTCATCACATGCTCTTTCATCTCCTTGAAAATTCCCTTAGCAATTTCTACTTATACTCAAAATTCAGCTCAAGTATCATCTCCCCTAGAAAGCTGTCTGGCCCTTAGCTTGTTTAGCTGCCCTGGATCCCCTGGAATTCCCTATCATCCTAGGCACCCCTCGGCCCCAGCACTCATAAGGCAACAGGTGAAAATGGTTTCCATATCTCCCACACACATTGGATGCTAAGGTCTTTCAGGTAAAGGACAATGCCTGATTTCACTTTATATCCATAGTATTTGGCTTAGGGTCTGGCACTTATGGGCACCACAGATGGCTGAATGAATGAATAATGTAATCTAAAGATACATTGCATGAAACTTCAGAATCAATTGTACCATGTGCAAGTATTGCAATTATGTATATTTTCTAATTTTTTGTGTAGCCAGCTTTTGTTTTTTTTTAGGTGGGAGGAGGTGAAGTCCACTTCTCTGATAAGCAAGTAGGCAATCCAGTCACCTTGGATGATTCAGAATGTCATTTGAATGCTTCTTACTTGTTAAGCAACTGTAAGCCTGGATCCTCTGGCTACAGAAAAGAGCACATGAAGTCCACTCCCCCTGGGTAGGCAAAATTCAAGAAAGGGTGGACTTATTTGCATAAGGATACGTTATGCAAATAAGACTTTGAGAGGTCTTCCCAGTGGGCCAGAGTGACCCTCAACCATGCTCAGGAGCAGGGAAGATGGGAAGGAAGAGTCCCCAAAACAAACCTTGAGGGTAGAAAGTTATGATAATTTTTGGCTGAATGCATGACTGAGCTGATAGAGAACAGCAACAGAGAGCCTGGGTCTCAAGAGACGGCAAATGTCAGAACTGCCTCAACCCTGCCTCAGAGGGCACTGGCACCTTGGGCAAATAGCTATGTATGAACCAAGGGAGCTGGTCATTCGGAGATGTAACAGTTGGGGGGGATCCAGGCTGGGAAATAGATGGGGAAACACTGGAAACAGTGTCAGACTTTATCTTTTGGGGTTCCAAAATCACTGCATATAGTGACTGCAGCCATGCAATTAAAAGATGCTTACTCCTTGGAAGAAAAGTTATGACCAACCTAGATAGCATACTGAAAAGCGGAGACATTACTTTTCCAACAAAGGTCTGTCTAGTCAAGGCTATGGTTTTTCCAGTGGTCATGTATGAATGCAAGAGTTGGACTGAAGAAAGCTGAGTGCTGAAGAATTGATGCTTCTGAACTGTGGTGTTGGAGAAGTCTCTTGAGAGTCCCTTGGACTGCAGGGAGATCCAACCAGTCCATTCTAAAGGAGATCAGCCCTGGGTGTTCTTTGGAAGGAATGATGCTAAAGCTGAAACTCCAGTACTTTGGCCACCTCATGTGAAGAGTTGACTCATTGGCAAAGACTTTGATGCTGGGATGGATTGGGGGCAGGAGGAAAAGGGGACGATAAAGAATGAGATGGCTGGATGGCATCACCGACTCAATGGACATTGAGTTTGAGTGAACTCTGGGAGATGGCGATGGACAGGGAGGCCTTGCATGCTGCGATTCATGGGGTTGCAAAGAGTTGGATACAACTGAGCGACTGAACTGAGCAGAGGCCTTTCCTTTGGAGAAGGCAATGGCACCCCACTCCAGTACTCTTGCCTGGCAAATCCCATGGACGTAGGAGCCTGGTAGGCTGCAGTCCACAGGGTCGCAAAGAGTCGGACAGGACTGAGCGACTTCACTTTTACTTTTCACTTTCATGCATTGGAGAAGGAAATGGCAACTCACTCCAGTGTTCTTGTCTGGAGAATCCCAGAGATAAGGGAGCCTGGTAGGCTGCTGTCTATGGGGTCATACAGATTCAGAAACGACTAAGGTGACTTAGCAGTAGCAGCAGCAGCAGGACTTCCCTTGGTATGGAGCTTCTCATTGGAGAGCTTGTGGGTCATCTTCACTGCTATGATTCGGATGTGTCTTCAGACCAGCACTAACAACAAGAAAAAAAGCAGCAGACCAGTTATAATTCACCCCCTCATCTCCCATTTTCCCTCTTTGTGCCAGAGACTAAGAATTGATTGCACTATTTTCCATTGCTGTTTCCCAATATAGAGATTGGGAAACCAAAATACATTACTTACTTCCCAGCTGTTTTGTAGGTACGAGTAGCTGTGTGGTCCAGCTCTGGTCCAAGCATGATACACAAACAGAAGTCTCCCAGGACTTCTGATTATGCCTTTGGTTTTCCATATAAAATGGGGAAAGACCTATCTGGTACCACCCTCCCCCCTTTTTTCCTGCCTTAAATACATTGCTGGACACTTGAGCCTCAGTAAGCACCTTGCAGAGAAGGGGAAACAAACCATTTCAATATGGATAGCAAAGCGAAAAACAGAACCTAGTGCTACCATGGAACTGCTTTATCTGCAGACTTCTCATCAGGTAAAACAAAACCCTACATATTTAAGCTACTGTCAAGTTATCTGTTACATGCAGTTAAAGCATTCTTAGTTGATACGACACTCACACCCCCAGTAGTATTCATCAGACACTAGAACAAGTGATACCTAGACATATGGGGGATGCTGCCCTTAACAGGACATCTGGATGTGTGCTACTCAGTACAGAATGATGCTCTTAGGCATTGTACTCTGGGATGCCTGAGGAGACACTGTAGGTATAATTATGCTAATTTTTAAAGTTCAGGTTGGGAGAGCAAACTCCAATTCTAAGGCAAATATGGAGTATATTTATAATCAAATGATTCTTCTACAACATCTATTTCCAGACCTCTGTGTGAACACTAAATATGGATTTAACCAGAGTCAAAGAAAGAAACATTTTTCTAATGTTATATATGGAAAGGAAAAGTAAATTGAATGAGAAACCTGTTCTAACATAGGCATCTCAAACTCTAAAAATGAGAACTGAAATATTTAGGTCAAATACAAACCAAATTATTAGTAGTGGTTAACACTTGTTTCCGTAATTAGAGTCAGAGGGAAGTGAGACAACTATTGTGCTTTTTTAGAATTCTGTATTCTTTGAATTTTTGTTACAAGAATGGCAAGAATGTATTACTTTGCTAATAGGAAAAAGTTTTTGATAAATAAAACCACCTCTAAGAAGGTTTTTATCAAATGCTTTCTATGCATTCTCCCATTTAATCCACAACATTATGTGATGAGCTCTATGTTCAATAAAGAAACTAAGATGTAAAAACTTTAAGTAACTTCACAACACCATACAGCTAGCTATTGAAAGAATAAGGACTTGAAGACTTTTCAGTCCAAATCAGCCCATACTCTAAGTACAGGGCAATACTGCCTCTCCCAGATGTTTTTGGATATTTAGATATTCTTAACTCTTTTTACCAAGCCTGAATAAGAAATATATTCTAACATAGGCATCTCAAAAACTGAAAATAAGAAGTGAAATATTTAGGTCAAATACAAAACAAATTGTTAGTAATAACAACTGACTCTTTTTAAGGAAACTGTCTTCCAATCACTTTCTCTCCTCTCTCCTTTCCTCTAGTATAATTATCTTTAGAAACAAGAATGATCCTACCTTGTTTTAGCGTCTCATTAGGAATTACTATTCACACTTGTCAAGACCATCTAAAGCTGATGCATCCTTAGAGTTCCACTCTGGTAACTTTGGGGAAGGGATTAAATGCATTGGTTATTCTTAGAATAAGAAACCATGTACTCAGGAGGAGTTTCATGGCACAAAGAACTGGTAGCAGGTTATGTTGTTTCTCTAGCCAGGAAATATGTTTAAATGTGTGGAAAATTAGTTTTTCAGAAACAGACTTCATAACTATTATAAACTATCTACGTAAGAAACAGAAGATTCGGACTGCACCTAAGGTCAGAGGAAATGAGTATTTTATTTGATTAAAAGGCTGATGTGAAATTTCACCTACTACAAGTCAGAACGGCTGTCTGGAATATTTCACAAGACTCCAGATTCTGCATCTGTTGTTTTAATAGCTCTTGAGGCCTATATAAGAACTTGACCCTGGGTTATCCAAACTAAGTCTTGGATGATCTTAGTTAAAAAAAAAAAAGGCATATTTTAAAAGACTATGAAATTACAACCAACAACCATAAAGTGTGAGAACATGAAACAACTCTAAGTGGGAGAGCTGTTTGAATTCTCTGCTTATTAAACAATCCAGCAATAGGCCATTTTAGTATTATATGTATTGGCTTTTCAGTGCAAAAAGTATTGTAGTATTTTTTCAGTGAAAAAAAAAAAAAAGACAGAAAAGCCTTTATAAGGTATCATGCCACTAAATGAATATGAAAAAAGACTCAGGTTTAACTCCAAATCTTGCCATTAATAAACTGTATGACTCCCAGATTTTCATCTAAAACTTAGACTTGCATACTCATCCCCTTAACTCTACATAACCTAGTTATCATTTGGTCTTTCTTCCCCGCCCCTAGATTAATTGCATTGTGGTCAGAGGGCATGTTCTGTATGATTTTAGTCCTTTAATAATTATTGAGACCTGCTGTATGGCTCAGCACATGTCAGTTTTTGTAAATGTTCCATGTATGCTCAAAAAGAATGAATATTCTGTGGTCAAGCAAAGTAAGATTAAGTTTATTAAATGATACTTGATAATTTGTGAACTATTAACCTTGTGTCATATAGTTTAAAACTGCTATTTAGTTCAGTTCAGTCACTCAGTTGTGTCTGACTCTTTGCAACCCCATGGACTGCAGTATATCAGGCTTCCCTGTCCATCACCAACTCCTGAAGCTTGCGCAAACCCATTTCCATTGAGTCAGTGATGCTATCCAACCATCTCATCTTCTGTCATCCCCTTCTCCTCCTGTCTTCAGTCTTTCCCAGCATCAGGGTCTTTTCCAGTGAGTCAGTTCTTCACATCAGGTGGCCAAAGTATTGGAGTTTCAGGTTCACCCTCAGTCTTTCCAATGAAGATTCAGGACTTGTTTCCTTTAGGATTGATTGATTTGATCTCCTTGCCTTCCAAGGGACTCTCAAGACTCTTCTTCAAAACCACAGTTCAAAAGCATCAATTCTTCGGTGCTCAGCTTTCTTTATGGTCCAGCTCTCACATCCATACATGACTACTGGAAAAACTATAGCTATGACTAGATGGACCTTTGTTGGCAAAGTAATGTCTCTGCTTTTTAATATGCTGTCTAGCTTGGTCATAGCTTTTCTTCCAAGGAGCAAGGGTCTTTTAATTTCATGGCTGCAGTCACCATCTGCAGTGATTTTGGAGCCCAAGATAATAAAATCTCTCACTGTTTCCATTGTTTCCCCATCTATTTACCATGAACTGATGGGACCAGATGCCATGATCTTAGTTTTCTGAATGTTGAGTTTTAAGCCAACTTTTTCACTCTCCTCTTTCTCTCTCATCAAGAGGCTCTTTAGTTCCTCTTCACTTTCTGCCGTAAGGGTGATGTCATCTGCATGTCTGGGGTTATTGATAGTTCTCCTGGCAATCTTGATTCCAGCTTTTGCTTCATCCACTCTAGCATTTCACATGATGTACTCTGCATAGCAGTTAAATAAGCAGGGTGACAATATACAGCCTTGATGTACTCCTTTTCTGATTTGGAACCAGTCTGTTGTTCCATGTCCAGTTCTAACTGTCGCTTCTTGACCTGCATACAGATTTCTCAGGAGGCAAGTCAGGTGGTCTGGTATTCCCCTCTCTTTCAGAATTTTCCACAGTTTGTTGTGATTAACATAGTCAAAGGCTTTGGCATGGTCAATAAACCTGGTAATCTGGCAAAGGGACTGAGAACCCCCAGGGAATTTGACTTTGGAGGCCAATGAGAATTGATTACAGAAGTTACACAGGACTGGAGAAACAGAGTTTTGGAGGGCACAAACAACCTTGTGCACACCAGGACCGAGGAGAAAGAAGCAGTGACCCCACAAGAGACAGACTCAGACTTGCCCGTGAGTGTCCAGGAGTCTCTCTGGTGGAGGCGTAGGTCGGCAGTGGCCTGCTGCAGAGTTGGGGGCACTGATTGCAGCAATGGGTGCCTGGCATCTTTTGAAAGAAGCCACCACTATCTTCATTACATCAACCATAGTTTGGTCTCAGATCAAACAAGAGGGAGAGAACACAGCCCTGTCCATCAACAGAAAATTGGATTAAAGATTTACTGAGCATGGCCCCGCCTGTAAGAGCAAGACCCAGTTTCCCTCACAATCAGTCTCTCCTATCTGGAAGCTTCCATAAGCCTCTTATCCTTATTAGTCATTGGGCAGACAAAATGAAAACCATAGTCACAGAAAACTAATCAAACTGATCCCATGGACCACAGCTTTGTCTAACTAAATGAAACTATGAGCCATGCCCTGTAGGGTCACCCAAGATGGATGGGTCACATTGGAGAGTTCTGAAAAAACGTGATCAACTGGAGAAGGCACTGGCGAACCACTTCAGTATTCTTGCCTTGAGAACCTCATGAATGGTATGAAAACTGTTACTAGGTGATCACGAATTTACAAGTGTTACAAATTGAACATTTTATTATTATGAAGTGATCTTTTATCTTCAATAATGCTTTTTGCCTTAATATCTTTCTTATCTGATATTAAGGCTGTCTAATCTGACCAACTTTTTCTTACCTAGAAATTGAATGGCATATCTTTTTCTGTCCTTTTACCTTTAACGTTTCTGTATATTTAACTTGTGTCTTTTATAAACTTTGTGTAGTTGACTTTTTGATCCCACTTGATGCTCTTTTAATTGAAATATTTGACCCATTTGCACTTGTTTACTAGCATTTCTGTTTAAATTGCTATCTTATTTTGTGCTATTTATCCCACCTGTTCTATGTTTCATTTATTTTCCTTTCTTGCTGTTGATTATTTTTGATACCTACATTTTTTCCCCTCTCACAATGTGAAAGTTTTCTATCCTTTTATTGGATACCCTAAAAATTACAAAATGCATACTTACTGCCTGTCATAAGCTAAGATTAATCAATAACCATCTCCATTTCCCAGGGAACTTAAGAGTACATTATCTCTATTGACTCCTTTCCCTACTTATACATTGTTGTTGTTAATATGTTAATTCCATCATGTTTTCTTTAAAATTTTGCATTTATGAGTGTTTTATGCTCTCATTCAGATTCACCCACGTATTTACCACTTTGCTCCTTTATGTCTTCTCTGCCCTCCCATCTGGGATTTCTTTCCTTCCACATGAAATAAATATCCAGAATCTCCTTATTTTTCTTGATGGCCACTAAGTTCTGAACTGTGTTTATCTTATCCTTTTTTCAAAAAAAAATTTTCACTGGATATACATTCTGGGTTAGCAAATATTTTTCTTTTGAAAATATCATGCCACAGCCTTTGATTCAGCTGTTGTCCAGCTTCCAATAGTGTGGATGTAATTGGTCTTTTTCTTTGACATCTTTTAAGATTGTCTTTGCCTTGATGTTCTGTAGTTTCACTGTGTGTCTAGTGTAGATTTCTTTTTATTTAATCCACTTAGAAATTTATAAAATTCTGAATTTGTATCTTTCATCATTCTGGAAAATCCTCAGTAATTGTTTCCATATTTGGTATCTCTGCCCCCATTCTCCCTCTTCTCCTTGTGGAACATCTATTAATTATTAACAGATGTTAATCCTTCTCTCTCCATCATCCTGGACTTTTAATCTCTTTTCTGTATGTTTCATCTTTTTATCTCTCTGTGGTATATTTTGGATAATTTTTATCATCTATCTTCTAGATATCGCTTTCTTTTCAGCTGTGTCTAATTTAAATTTTTAATCTTAGTTATTGTATTTTTATTTCTAAAAGTTCTCTGTTGGTTCTTTTTCAAGTCCACTCTGGTGACTTTATTGTTGCATTTTCTGTAGATATGTTCAAGCTTGCCTTTTGTTTTTCCAGTAAAATCCTTTAACACATTCATCATAGTTAAAAGTCTCTGCCTCACAATTTCCAATATCTGGGTCATTTCTGAGTTTAGTTGTGTCATTTGTTTCATCTCTTGACTATGAATTTTTTTTTTTTAAGTCTTAGAGTTTTTGACTGAATGCCACACATCTTGTGGAGAACAGTTGAGAAAGATAAATAATATTTATACATGGCCACTAGTGTGAGTGAATCAAGTCAGTGAAAACGGGCTTGGCTTTTATTATTTTTACCTTTGGTGTAATACAGTCCGTGTACATTCAGGGATGGGCTGAAGTCATCTTGCACTTGGGTCAGACCTGGGTGCCAGAGGATCTGTTCTCCTTCTCCACGCTCAGCTTTGAGCCAGTCCTGCTTACCTGCGTCACTCCACAGTCTCAAGCTCCCCCAGTGGTGAACTGCACTTCTCCCATTGATAGCAGATCTCCGTTTGGTGCTGGTGCAGTATCCTGGGCTAAAGAGGTTTTCTACCTCTCCCCAGGGGCCAAAGGTTTTGCCTTTACTCCTTCCCCAGAGGCAGTGGGTCTGTGCCTGGGCCCTAGAGGCAGGAAGGTATGCTCTCTCCAGCAGCTGTTAATGTTTTTTACTCAAAAAAAAAAAAAAAAAAAGAAAGTCTGAGGAAGTGGTCAGTGTTTCATCTCTGTCACCCAAGAACATCAGATCAACCACTGCCTGCATGCCTATGTCTTTGAGGGATATCTTCTCACCAGACTCCTGCCCCAATAGTTATCATAGCACCCAGTAGAAGTTGGTGGAAAGGAGCTCCCAGGAGAATGTGAACTACTGTCATGTCAAAGCTCCCACTTAATTTCAGTTCAATTCAGTCACTCATTCATGTCCGACTCTTCATGACCCCATGGACCTCAGCATGCCAGGCCTCCCTGTCCATCATCAACTCCCAGGGCTTGCTCAGACTCATCTCCATTGAGTCGGTGATGCCATCCAACCTTCTCATCCTCTGTCGTCCCCTTCTCCTCCTGCCCTCAATCTTTCCCAGCATCAGGGTCTTTTCAAACAAGTCAGCTCTTCACATCAGGTGGCCAAAGTATTAGAGTTTCAGCCTCAACATTTGTTCTTCCAATAAACACTCAGGACTGATCCCTTTAGGATGGACTGGTTGGATCTCCTTGCAGTCCAAGGGACTCTCAAGAGTCTTCTCCAATACCACAGTTCAAAGCATCAATTCTTCAATGCTCAGCTCTCTTTATAGTCCAACTCTCACATCCATACATAACTGCTGGAAAAATCATAGCCTTGACTAGAAAGACCTTTGTTGGCAAAATAATGTCTCTGCTTTTTAATATGTCTCCAGGTTGGTCATAACTTTCCTTCCAGGGAGTANATGCTCAGCTCTCTTTATAGTCCAACTCTCACATCCATACATAACTGCTGGAAAAATCATAGCCTTGACTAGAAAGACCTTTGT
Organism: Neotragus pygmaeus; assembly: GCA_006410875.1. NCBI lineage: Eukaryota > Metazoa > Chordata > Mammalia > Artiodactyla > Bovidae > Neotragus > Neotragus pygmaeus. The sequence continues at coordinate 17,153 of SJYV01055501.1, forward strand.
TGGCAAAATAATGTCTCTGCTTTTTAATATGTCTCCAGGTTGGTCATAACTTTCCTTCCAGGGAGTAAGCATCTCTTAATTTCATGGCTGCAGTCACCATCTGCAGTAATTCTGGAGACCATAAAAATAAAGTCTGTCACTGTTTCCATTGTTTCACCATCCATTTGCCATGAAGTGATGGGACGGGATGCCCATGATCTTAGTTTTCTGAATGTCAAGCTTTAAACCAACTTTTTCACTCTGCTCTTTCACTTTCATCATGAAGCTCTTTAGTTCTTCTTCACTTTTTGCCATAAGGGTGGTGTCATCTGCCTATCTGAGGTTATTGATATTTCTCCTGGCAAT
>SJYV01055503.1:0-13948 GCA_006410875.1 Neotragus pygmaeus
TTTTTCCTTAACTTTGAATCTTGACTCTTCTGTCAAATGAGGATAATTAAAATTGTAATATTTGAAAGCTCATTTTGCTTGAAGCCTTTATTCCACCAAGCCTTCTTATTGTTTGACCTGAATTTTCCATCAAAATTTAAAATTCAGATAAACAGTAATTAAGTCGTGTAGTAGTTTAAAAGCAACGTGTGTATGCATGTGTGCATTTAATCTGTCTGACTCTGCAGCCCTACAGACTGTAACCTACCAGGCTCTTCTGTCCATGGATTTCCCAGGCAAGAATAGTGGAATGGGTTGCCATTTCCTATTCCAAGGGATCTTCCCAACACAGGGATTAAACCTGTGTCTCTTGTATCTCCTGCACTGGCAGTAAAGTATTTCAATTAAGAGCTCTTTAAAATATTTCATGACTTACTCTTGAATTAATGAATATGGCTTGAACAACTCTGAAGAGTGTGGATGCATTTTAAACAACACTACTGAAATGGGAAAGTATTGTTTACATGAATGTGCAGTTTATGTTTCCCCAATATATGAACTGAAATATCATATCACCTACATAAGATAGATTCTAAAATTTTAAGAAATGTTTTATAAGTTGGGTTATAATTACTACATGAATTTGATAACTGCCCATAGTGATTTTCTTCTCCCATTTATAAATGGTAAATGGCTAGTATGAAAATGATTAACTCATAAAATTAGATGTCAATAAATACAAATAAATTTAATCAAAATTTATGTTATCATTTATCTATAATTTCATTTTATTAAAAATTAATTTAGAAAATAAGTATATTTTATGGAGTCTCTCTATATATAATTATCTTAAAATTAAAACATAGAAAAAAGTATCACATTAGTTTCTTTTTTAGTCTTTATTGAGTTTATTTATCTGGTGTGGTACACAGGCTTAGCTGCTCAATAGTGTGTGGGACCTTAGTTTCTCAACTAGGGATAGAACTTGCGTCCCCTACATTATAGTGTGGATTCTTCACCACTGTACTGACAGGAAAATCTCTACTGTCTTAGTTTACTACAGCTGTGGGGTTTTCAAAGCCTTAAAATATATAATGTATAACATCTGAATAGCATAGTTTCAATATTTTATAAACCATACCAAGTAATAGAACAAAAGAAAGATATTCTGACCAACACTGTTTCTGTTGATATGTAAATTAGAGATAACATATATATATATATATAGAGAGAGAGAGAACAAATATATATAAATATATATTTATATTTATATATGCCAGTATAATAAGTCACTCCAGTCATGTCTGACTCTTTGCCACTCTATGGACTGTAGACCACCAGGCTCCTCTGTCCATGGGATGCTCCAGGCAAGAACACTGGAGTGGGTTGCCATGTCTTCCTCTGGGAGATCTTCCCGACCTAGGAATTGAACTTTTATCTCTTGCCTCCTTCATTGGCAAGTGGGTTCTTTACCACTAGTGCCACCTGAGAAGCCCATATTGATATACCTACACACGTAAATATAAACATATTGTGGAAATTGTGAACCTTGACCACCTGTTTTTTTCCCATGGACTGGCAATATTATCAGTATAACTTATAGAGATTTTCATTGCAGTTATTAAAAATGTAATAACTATGAATACAAATTATCAAATAGGCCACCTTCAAATACATTATTTAATAACAGATCAATATTTCAGCATGTTTCTATAAACAGCCTTAGCTTTGATCTGAATAACTTCTAGGTTTGAATCCAAGCCCCGGCTCACATCTAATCAGTGATCATATGATATCACAAATAAGTCATATTTTAAGTGCCTACTATGTATTAAACTATGTTAAGTTCTGTCAACTACAAAGACAAACAAGATGAATGTGATCACTGTCTTCAACCATTCTCCTCTCTAGACCACTTTGTGATAAATTAACTTTATGAATAGAGTTATAACACTGAGCCAGAGATTCAAAACTATTCAAACTTAATAACATTAGTTATTTTGTGTGTAAATCAATCAGGTCTTTATTAAGAATATAGTTTACACATCTCAGCGCTTCCCTAGTGGTTCAGATAGTATAGAATCTGCTTGCAATGCAGGAGTGCAAGATTTGATCCCTGGATAGGGAAGATCCCTTGGAGAAGGGAATAGCAACCCATTCCAGTCTTCTTGCCTGGAGAATTCCATGGACAGAGACTGGTGGACTACTACAGTCCATGGGGTTGCAGAGCAGGACGTGACAGAGTGCCTAACACTTTCACTTTACACATCATAATGAAAAGAAGGAATGAACGGAAATTGATGGAGTATTAAATCTGTTGTTAGCTATCCAGCCTCAATATTTTATTGTGGCTGTTTAAAAATCTTATACATTAAGTAGCTAGAGATGAAGCACAGAATTAAAATACTTCCATCAGCTTCTGTTGATTAGATATTATTTTATAGGTCAAAAGACTGCACTTTTATTTTTGCCTGCTAGTCTAAGTCCTACTTTTTCAACTCTGCCAAATGGTCCTGCTACCATTTACTTCAAACTTAACCCAGCAACAGAGTGTGATGGAAAATAATAACTACTCCTTTGCTGAGATGTTACATGTCAACTTTTCACCTAAGGCAAAATTTAATGGCTGACTTGTGAATCTTCATTTCTAGAGATTTATTATGGAAACACTGACATAACCTTTAACCAGAGCAAACAGAGCCTCTCTAATAAGCAGGCAACACCAAAACTAAAAATGCACATGGAATAGAAAGATCCTGGCAGGAATTAATCTGCCATTTTCACACATCTGCCCAAGGGAAGCATTGTAATTGCAAAATTTACTCTAAGACTGCTGAGACTCATAGTAATTATGTTTCTTTCTTTTTTTTTTTAATAGAAATAGCCACAGGTGGTAACAAATTGGGTTTTGAAACAGGGAACTGGGCATGCATTCTAACCCAAATTATTATGTAATTGTCTCAATTATTTAAAAAAAAAAATCATGGAAAACCTATTGCTCAAAATCAGAAAAAAAAAAAAAAAGTCTCCTTAAACGTATTCCCTGTCTTGTTTGTCCCAGCTAAGTCATTTTGCTTCATTTGTTGGTATTAGCACAGCTGACGTGAGGGCCACACTGCGAGGTTACTTTTGTCAGTAACCTTATCTTGACTGGGAATGGGATTTGTTTACTAAGATAGTTTCCTTATTTTCGCCCTTATTATTATCTAAGAATAAATACTAGCTTTCCTAGAAGGTCAGGATCTGGAAATTTATCTAATAATTACTATCCGTGCATCTGCCAACACTTAAAGTACAAGGTCATAAACTATTTTTTTTCAACCTATGTATTATATCAAAATATTTTCTATTTTTTCATATAATATCTTCTCTCAGTAAAATGTCTTTATCCTACATTTAGATTCATGCATTAGCACAAATATATTGCTCCTAAAATTACAAATGCACTCTGTGCCTATGCCATGCCAACTAAGAGTCACTTATATCTCCAAACATTTCTCATTAATCAGAAATTTCTGATTTAATCAATCAAGATTAAAGTAAGAGAGGAAGGGTTGGTCTAAAACAAAAGGAAAANCTCCTAAAATTTCAAATGCACTCTGTGCCTATGCCATGCCAACTAAGAGTCACTTATATCTCCAAACATTTCTCATTAATCAGAAATTTCTGATTTAATCAATCAAGATTAAAGTAAGAGAGGAAGGGTTGGTCTAAAACAAAAGGAAAAAAACACAATTCATTAATGTTACACCATTAATTAATGTTTAGCTTCATCCAAAGCTAAAATAATAAACATAAAGCAATCAAGTGTTTTGCCTTAAAACTATGTGAAGGCAAATTTGCACAGAATCTTTAATTCTATCTTAATGGGAATGCTTGTAATGATAGATGGTTGATTTATCTTTCATTTTTTATGGTTTATAGCTCCTCTTATTCACATTCTTAGTGCATTAAGTTGATTTGGGATTAAACTATTTTAAAACAGATGCAAAACTACCAAAGCAAAATAGAAATTTTGTGTCTTAAGAAGACACAGTAATAGAAGTCACCAATATCAAGCAATTTCCTGGGTTTTTGCTGATAGAACTATTGAAATAAAAACTAATTATTTTTCAAGTTGCCTAGAAATTTTTATANAAAGCAAAATAGAAATTTTGTGTCTTAAGAAGACACAGTAATAGAAGTCACCAATATCAAGCAATTTCCTGGGTTTTTGCTGATAGAACTATTGAAATAAAAACTAATTATTTTTCAAGTTGCCTAGAAATTTTTATAACTAATATTTATATAAAGATGTATAACTAAGCAATTGCCAAATTTGAAATAGAAAATATTCCTTTTTTGAAGCTGTCTTTTTTAAAAAAAAAAAACTAAAGTATAACATTTTTTCTAGCAAGTTTTTCTAAGATTTTAAACATATTATCTCTCAAACATTCTAACTAATTACTGTTACCTCATCTACTGAAATAGGGACATCAGTAAAAGTGCATTTTGGTAACCTCATACTGTGGATGGATAATCCTTCTTGTGGCAATTGTGAGTTGTTTACATATATATATATGTATATATATCAGTTCTGCATATGCAGTTGCTCTGGTGTTGTGGAAAAATAGCAAAAATCTACCAAACATTCAGTCCTAAAATAATCTCAGTATATTCTGTTAAAATATGCTGTGTGCAAAATAAAATGAAGAGCTTTTAGCAAAGGTTTTTAACATAGGAATCTGTGAAAATAAAAGAAATAATATATCATAAGGGTGAAAACTAAAGCTTTGCGTTTCAAAACAGATACAAATGTTTGTTCTGCACATAAATAAAAATTAAAAAATTTTCTAAGACATCGATTGTCTAAAATTGGGTAATAAAAATGAAATGTTGATCCTGTGAACATTTCTTCCTATAATAAAATAATTGTGATTCTGCTTTATAAAAGCTATCAAAATTTGGGATATATGTATATATTTTAATTTGAGTTTTACTGAATTGGAGGACATGAAAATTCTAGGTATAAGTATAATTCAATCATTGCTTAACAATGATTACCGATTCAGGTAGAAATATTGTAAAAGTATACCAGTTAATGACTTATGCTTAAATTACCTTTTTAACGTTACCACCAAGTGAAGCTTAAGAAAGCATACCTAAGCACCACAGTTGCTGGAAATTTACAAACATGTATCCAGTATTTCTTGAGACAGCATATATCTATGAAACAATTATGAATATATAGCTTTGAAAACATGAAATAGAGCTTTAATATTCACACTTTCATATTCTACAAAGGCTGCTTCTAGTTGATAAAAGAAGTAAACAAGAAATTTTCTTTTAAATGGGCCCTTTAATATGTTTCACTAATTAAAAATCAATCAAAAATATTACAAGCCTAAAAAATAAATATTTTTCTTACATCGTGTATTCTACCAAATAAGTTTACAAGATAATAGCCATCTTTACCTTGCCTGTTTTTCATTCAACACAAATATGGTTCATGACCATTTCAGAGAATAGAAATATAAAGAAAATAACTCAAATCTTTAAATATTTTGTAATGTATGAAATAAAATGCATTTTTTATACCATTAAATTATTTTAATATATTCCATTCCCCTAATCAGAACAAAGTCTATTTATGTAGATTAGTTACATCTAAAGTCTAATTTATCCAACCTGTATTTATCCTTTGATCACAAAGCTTGTTAACTTAAATGGTCTTTTATTGTTATGATTCATTTTCCCATAATTACGCTGTTTAACTGCCTTATTTTTTGAATAAATATATGCAAACGTGCCAATCATATTTAGCACAGTTATGCTAGATGCTCAATGAACTGTAAGAGTCATTTCACTACAATAAAACTCCTTGGAATAGATCCAGGGCAGAGCCTACAAATACCAGTAATCAGAATGTCACTAGGATCAGAACAAATAGAAGTATGTCACATGTATATCAATAGATTCTCTTAAACACTGTCTGAAACCAATTCTACAGTCTATCACTGGAAGAACAAGTGCACAAGAGTGAAAAGTGCCACCCACACTCCACAACTTTGCATCTGTATTTTGTTACATCGGTTTTTTTTTTGCTTTACCTTAAAAATATTGAATTTATACTTCTGCAGCAGCAAGGACAGGCTTCTGCTTAGTCACAGGACAGAATGTTGATGCCATTAAGAACTTCTTTATTATGAGATAATTTATTTCAGGAGACCAAAGGATAGCAATATATCACTGTCAAAGCTAGTGGTGAAAGCTATGACTAACTGTAAAATACTGTGTGCCTTTGAAGGGAATTCTTGTCAACGTCTCCTTTGCTAAAACAGGTTGACAATAGGTTAGTGCAGGTCCAATGAAGATTTAAAAGTGTTTTGTAGATGGGTGTCAGAAGTCAACCCTATCTTCAAATTGATAGGCAAGATGACCATTATGTTAGTCTCTAACAAGTAGACAGTCATTGGTTGAAGGAATTCAATAGGAAAAAAAAAAAAAAGCAGCACCCTCTCCCCAATGACTTTACTAAAAGATGGCTTAGCCCAGTGGGATTTATTAAACAAAAGCATCACTGAGGGGAATACATTCTGAAGCAATGACTAAAATCACAATTAGCAGGTGCATTTGTAAGAATTTACCCACTATTGAGTGTATTGCAAGACTTCTCAGCATAGGGGAGTTAAGTTTCACCTCCTGACTGGCATGAGACCAGTTCCAGTGGCTTCACCTTCCCCCTCTGGTTTCATCAGCAGGCTCCCAGCATATACTCTCACAGTGCCTCTAAACACCACACCACACTACCTGGAGAATCAGAAAACTTGGGTTTCCCGCATTGCAGGCAGATTCTTTACCATCTGAGCCACCAGGGAAGCCCCACTCTTCATAAACTCCAACCTACTGTTCACTGAAAGCCAGTTGTTCCTGAACTGCTCTGGAATAACTGCCTCTATTTTAAGGAACTTCAAAATGTTTGAAGCTTTAAACAGTGAGATTATCAAGTTTAAAAATATTTTCAAGGAAAAAGAAAGGTTTGAGTTCATCCTAGAAAAGAAAACTATCTTTGAAATAAAAAAGTATAAAAATTGGCTAATATTTGTGCTTGACCCTTTATGTACATTATACTGAAATTGTAAGGACATATACACATGTACAAGCATATATTAATTTTGCCAGGAAGCTTGATTGTTCACATTTTCATAAATATGGGCAGAGCCAGCCTTCACTGAATTAAGGCATGTAAACCTTTATTAATCTTAAATTTTTTTTAAATATTTTCTTAATTTACATCTCTTACTTATTTAGATGTATTTCTACCACATTTATTACATAAGCAGCACTAAGAGTGAAAAATTTGAAACAGGACAATAGTAGTGAAACATGCTAAAGTATAAATATTATCCTTTTCAGCAATATTAAATATTTATCTTCAGATTTAAATATGTATATTTCTTAGTCTTTTAAGAGATAATATTTGGGATTATTTTTAAAATAACATTTAGTTTAACCTCATATATAAATGTGTATCTANTAGTAGTGAAACATGCTGAAGTATAAATATTATCCTTTTCAGCAATATTAAATATTTATCTTCAGATTTAAATATGTATATTTCTTAGTCTTTTAAGAGATAATATTTGGGATTATTTTTAAAATAACATTTAGTTTAACCTCAGATATAAATGTGTATCTATGCATCATAAAAAAGTAAGTAAAATGTACTATAAGAGCAATTTTATAAAGAAAAGATTTTAGAAAATATGTTCTTATTTTATTTTTTGACTTTCACTTTATCAGTATAGTGATAGGCAACAGGTAATGCTTTAGAACATGTAAATTTATTTTCTTGACTAAAAATTGTTCAAGCAGTTGAAATAGGAATTTTAGAGCATGCTTTTCTAAGGCCTGCTATATTTCATGACTGCACATAGCCTTAAATAACAAGATGATACCAAGAATAAAATCCTCTGTGCAGACTTCTATATAATAGCATTTATTGATATTACAAAATTCACTCATAGAATTCTAGAAAAATTGTAGAAGTCACTCAAAGAACTTAAATAAATTAAAAAATCATCTTACTTTTACATTTAAAAGACTGATAAAGATGTAAGAATAAGACCTTAAAGATAATAAAGTACTATCTAGCTAATATTTTGAAAATGTTCTTGAAAACTAAAAAATATTGGTTAAAGAAACTATTACCTCATAAGAAGTTAGATCAGCTGATACTAAAAGTGAGCCTCGGGGTTATAGTTCATATAGTAAAAATGTTATGACTTTTAAAAAAAAATTTATTATAAAATAGAGAAATGCACACAGATTTACACTGCAGCTGAGATTTTCAAAAGCAAACACAAAACTAAGAATAAAAATAGCATAGTAAGAATAATAATTTGAATTTTAAACTCTTCACCAAAGAAACACAAACTGCTGAGTATCTACCTTAACTGCTGAGTAACTTTTAAAGTTTACTCCTACTTTATTCATACTATTTTAATATATAGTAAAAACAGGAAGCCGGCTTCCCTGGTGGCTCAGATGGTAAAGAATCTGCCTATAATGCAGGTGACCCAGGTTCAAACTCTGGTTTGGGAAGATCCCCTGAAGAAGGGAATAGCAATCCACTCCAATATTCTTGCCTGGAGAATTCCATGGACAGAGGAGCCTGCTGAGCTACAATCCGTGGGGTTGCAGAGTCGGACATGACGGAGCGACTAACACTTCAACTTCAAAAACAGAAAGATATGCTTTATAATTGTGTATTCACGTGAATTTGAAGTAGAGCTTAAACCTATCTTTCAAAAAAAACAAAAAAAAAATGAATCTGGACAAGATAATTCTAGAGGCATGCAGTAAGATAGGGATATTCCCTTCTTACTCAGCCCATCACAAACCCTAGAAATAGAGACGTATATCAAGTTTATGGAAATAAGTGCATGTAACTAATAAAACGGTTTTGTCTTGGAATAACACTGCAAAAGATTCTTTAAAATCATGAATGAAAAAAAAGTTATTCACATATTTTGTGCTTGTTACTGAAATACCTATCATACCAGAGTATGAAGTTTTGAAAATTGTGGTTTTGAGAACTCATTTGGGCCCCAAGCTAAAAATCTCTTGTATTAGAGAAGTAGGAATAAGACAGACAACAGTTAATGTTGCTAGGAAAGATGTATTTTGTCTTTCATCCTTTCATTCTAAGATACTGACTTTATTATCTACATCACGATACTAGAGTCCTATATGCTTCAATCTCATTTTTATATATTTGGATTGACTGAAGGTATTTTCATATGTTTAATTCACTTTTATTGAAAAGGCCATCCAGGTATATCAAAAGGATTTCCTCTTCCAGGATAAAAGTCTAAAGTCAACCAGAATGTGAATCTTTTAAAATTGAACTGTAAAACACTGTGTAAGAATGTATTCCTTTCAAAAATTTATTTTAGTGTATCTTATTCTGTTGGCTCAACATATTTTCTTCTATGACAGCATATTAAGATGACTACATTTTATGTGCGACTAAAAAAAAAAAAAAACAACTGAAAACACAGATGTTCAAACAAAACTGGAAATTCTCCCACCAATGAGAAGTCCCTAGCCTCCTTCCTCTTCGCAACCAGGCCATCACTGAAAATATCTGTGGAAAATTTACCTGGCTATCTAATAAGTAATTCTTGATAAGTCACGATTAGCAGTAACTTGTGACAATTAGTAATGACCTCCACTTGATTTTAGATTCTCATACTAAACTATGAAATTAATTCACATGAAAACTGATCTGATGAAGAGTGCTTTTATAAATTTGTATAATAATCTATTTGTCGAACCGACCACAAAAGCTGTGTTCCTGTTTTATTCCAAATTACTTTTGTGGCTTTAAAGTTAATAAGATATTTCACTATAATAATATTGTATTCTGATTCACACTACTGAGGATGTTTTAATCACTAGTCAATTGTTTGAACATTTTATAGATTGACTTTACATGGGCTGAGAAACTTGAAGAAAACCTGCAATACAATACTTTTTCACAAACCACTGTTTTTACACCAGCTCACAGGATTTTTCAGCATCTATTCTCAATAAAAATTCATGCTGAAAAATCTATAGATATTAATCCTAAAAGTTTAGAGCCTGCAACTCACACAAAATCTTTTGAGAAATTTTAATTTGAGTTATAACATGAGTTTTATAAATCCCAAAGTTACTAAATTTCATTTCACCACCCTTTAACAGTGTATCTCAAAACAATATGATTTTTTTTTCATTTCATCAATAGAAATACACTGGGAATATTCTAAACAGCACCCAAGACGATGGAAAATAAAGATAAACCAGACCCAATAGCTCCTACTTCATCTGTATTCTGTGGATTAAAATTCTTCCTTCAGAAATACATGGGTTTAATAGTATGTTTCCTCAGCAGGTTGTGTTAAATAAATACACACTAATAAATGAACTTGAAATAAGAACATGGGATGCCTGAACACTTTAATTTGAGCTTGTAACTTCAGCACAAAGTGTTTGCAGCACTCTAGTTTAAAAAAGACAAAAAGCAAGGTCACTGTACTCAGTTTACTCTGTTCCCCATCATAGGCACTGAGAAAAACCTGACACACTTAAAAGGAAATTAACATATTAGGAACTTAAAAGGCATCCCTTATAAGACTGCNTGTGCTGTGGTCGCACTGTGCTGCGGTTTCATCTGTATGCCATGTTAGCCTTTTGCCGAGGTCCGGGCTCTGTACCGTGTTAGCCTTGGCCGTGGTCCAGACTGTGTAGCACAGGTGCCCTATGTCGATGTCCGGTCTGTGTGCCACGGTCGCCAACTCCCGAGATCGGTGCTGTGTGCCACGGTCTGCCTGCGCCGAGGTCCGTGCTGTGTGCCTCATTCGCTCTTCACTGTGGTTCGGGCTGTGTGCCGCCGTCGCCCTACGCGGAGTTCCAGGCTGTGTTCCACCCTGGGCTTCCGACGAGTTCCGGGTTCTGTGCCGCATTCCCTCTGTGCCGAGGTCCGGGCTGTGTGCCATGGCTGCCCTGTTCCCAGGTCCAGACTGTGTGCCAAGGTAGCCTTCTGCAGAGGTCCGCGCTGTGTGCCGCTTTCACCTTGTTCTGAGGTTCGGGCTGTGTGCCGCGTTCGCCCTGTGCCAAGGTCCGGCCTGAGTTCCGCCCTCGGTATGAGACCTCTTTCCAGCTCTGTGCCACGGTTCCTCTTTGCCAAAGTCTGGGCTTTGTGCCGCGGGAGCCTTCTCCAGAGGTCCGGGCTGTGTGCCATGGTTGCCCTGCGCTCAGGTCTGAGTTGTGTGCTACGGTCGCCCTGAGACGATGTCCGGCCTGTTTTCCACAGATGTCCTGTGCCGAGGTTCTGCCTGTGTGCCACAGTCGCCCTGTGCCAAGGTCCAGCCTGTGTGCTATGGTCACCCTTCTCCGAGTTCCCGACTGTGTACCATGGTCGGCTAGCAACGCATTCCAGGCTGTGTGACATGGTCGCCCTTCGCCGAGGTCTGGGCTGTGTGCCTTGGTCGCCCTGTGACAATGTCCAGCCTGTTTGCCGTAGTAACCCTGCGCTGAGGTCGGGGCTGTGTTCCACCATGGGCTAGCGATGAATTCGGGGCTCTGTGCCGCGATCAACATGCACACTTTCTGGGCTCTGTGCCTCAGTTCCTCTTTGCCAAGGTCCAGGCTGTGTGCCGTGGGAGCCTTCCCCAGACTTCTAGGTTGTGTGCCGTGGTCCCCCTGCACCGAGGTCCGGCCTGTGTGCTGCGGTCGCCCTGTGCTGAGGTCTGTGCTGTGTTCTGCAGTTGAAAATCGAAGAGTTCTGAGCTCTGTGCCACGGTCGCCCTGCACAGATTACCGGGCTGTGTGCCTCGGTCAGCCTTCAGTTAGTTACGGGCTGTGTTCCGTGGGCAACCTGTGCCGAGCTCCGGGCTGTGTGCTGTGGTAGCCTTGCTCCAAGTCCGGCCTGTTTTTCTCAGTCACCCTGCACTTGTGTCCGGGCTGTGTGCTGTAGTCACCATCTCCTGAGGTCCGTGATGTGTGCCAGTGTCACCCTGTGCCGAGGGCCATGCTGTGTGCCTCTGTCGATCTTCACTGAGGTTCGAGCTGTGTGCCGCGGTCTCCCTGCGCAGAGGTCCAGGCTGTGCTCCGCACTTGACTTGAGACACGTTCCAGGCTCTGGCCGCATTCCCTCTGTGACAAGCTCTTGGCTGTGTGCCACGGTAGCCTTATGCACAGGTCCGGGCTGTTCTCCGCGGTCGCCCTGTTCCGAGGTCCGGGCTGTGTCCCGCTGTCCCCATCTACCGAGATCTGGGCTGAGTGCCACGGTCGCCCTGTGCCGATGTCCGGGCTGTGTTCTGTGGTCATCTGTTGACGAATTCCAGCCTGTGTGCCGCAGTCGCCCTTCACTCAGGTTAGGGCTGTGTGCCGAGGTTGCCCTGCGTCGAAGTCTGAGCTGTGTGCCGCGGTCGCCCTGATCCAAGGTCTGGCCTGTGTACCGCGATTGCCTTGCACTGAGGTCCGTTCTGTGTGCCGCTGTTGCCCTGCCCAGAATTACGGGCTGTATTCCACGGTCGGCTGGCTCTCTGCCACGTTCGCTCTCCACCAAGGTCTGGGCTGCGTGCCGCGGTCACGATCTCCCGAAGTCCGTACTCTGTGCCAGGGTCTCCCTGTGACGAGGTCAATGCTGTGTGGCTTGGTCACTCTTCACTGAATTTCGGGCTGTGTGCAGCAGTCGCCCTTCACTGAGGTCCAGGCTGGGTTCTGCAGTTGGCTAGCCACGAGCTCTGGGCTCTATGCCACCGTCGCCCTGTGCAGAGATCCGGGCTGTGTTCCGCAGTCGGCTATCGACAAGTTCTGGCCTCTGTGTCGCAGTCGCTCTGTGCCAAGATTTGGGCTGTGTGATGCGGTCGCCATCTGCCAGTGTCCATGCTGGGGGCCAGTTTGGCCCTGCACCGAGGTCCAGGCTGTGTGTTGCGGTTGCCCTGCACTGAGGTCCTGGCTGTGTGCCGCAGTTGCCTTGCGCTGTGGTCCATGACGTGTGCCAGTGTAGCCCTGCACCGAAATCCGAGCTGTGTGCACCAGTCGCCCTTCCTTGAGGTTCGGGCTGTGTGCCACGGTAGCCCTGCGCCGAAGTACACACAGTGTATCGCGATTGCCCTGCCCCAAGGACCGGCCTGTGTGCTGCAGTCTCCCTCTGCCAAGGTCCGGGCTGTGTTCCCCTGCGGCTGGAGACGAGTTCCAAGCTCTGTGCCACGGCCGCCCTGCACAGATTTTTGGGCTGTGTGCCGCGGTCGCCTTTCACTGAGGTTCGGGCTGTGTGCTGCGGTCATGCTGCATCGAGGACCATGCTTTGTGCCGTGGTCACCCTGCACAGGGGTACGGCCTGTGTGCCGCAGTGGACCTGTGCCGAGGTCCGGGCTGTGTGAGGCGTTTGCCCTTCACTGAGATTTGGGCTGTGTCCTGAGGTCGAACTGCGCCTAGGTTCATGCTGTGTGCCATGTTAGCCTTGCGCCGAGGTCCGGGCTGAGTTCTGCGGTTGGCTAGTGAAAAGTTCCATGCTGTGTTCCGCGGTCGACCTTCACTGAGTTTTGGGCTGTGTGCCACGGTCGCTCCTCGCTGAGATCCGTGCTTTTTGCCGTGGTCGCCATGCAAAGAGGTCCGGCCTGTTTGCCGTGTTCGCCCTGCGCCGAGGTCTGGGCTGTGTGCTGTGGTCGCCCTGCGACGACGTCCGGCATGTGTGCTGCAATCGCCCTGTGCAGTTGTCCGGGCTATGTTGCATGGTTGCCTAGCGACACGTTCCGTGCTCTGTGCTATGGTCGCCTTCACAGATTTCCGGCCTGTGTGCCACAGTAGTCTTGTTCCGAGGCCCAGGCTGTGTGCTGCGTTCGCCCTTCACTGAGGTTTGGGCTCTGTGCCGAGGTCGAACTGTGCCGAGGTTCGTGCTGTGTGCCATGTTAGCCTTGCGCCGAGGTCCGGGCTG
>SJYV01055507.1:0-11049 GCA_006410875.1 Neotragus pygmaeus
GCATGGCAACCCACTCCAGTATTCTTGCCTGGAGAATCCCCATGGAGGGAGGAGCCTGGCAGGCTACAGTCCACGGGGTCACAAAGAGTCAGATAGGACTGAGCAACTAAGCAGAGCACAGAACAGTGTTACATACAATCTCTAATGTCCTACATATACAACTCTATCCCTTTATTTCCCATTAGGAAGTTCTATTGGAAAGGGAAAAAGTGAATTATTATACAGATAATCTGGAATATATTTATTATGGGGATTTTGGCTGCAAGTAACAAAAAATTTAACAACTCAAACCAGTTTAAACGAAAAGGAAATATATTAACTTACATAATAAGTAATATAGGGGTGGTGTGGGACATCAGGATTGATTGGTGCAGTGGCCTAGTGATTTCATAAAAGACCCTGGCTCTTTGCAGGCTTCCCCAGTGGCTCAGTGACAAATAATGGGCATTTCTTTGGAAGGAATGATGCTGAAGTGAAAAGTGAAAGTGAAGTCACTCAGTTGTGTCTAACTCCTAGCAGTTAATAATCTATAGATTCACAATTGTTGGTGTTAAAACTTAATGTTTACTTTTTTTTGCTACTGGAAAGACTTTCTCCCAGGGCAGTGATTCTCCCATGGTGACTCTCTGCTGAGCCATAATCAGATTGAGGGTGTATAAGTCAATATTCAGTCAAGAAAACAGAAGCCAGCTTCTGTTTAAAAGAAGGAATTTAATACAAGCCATCAGTCACAAAACTGGAGAAGGCAATAGCACCCCACTCCGGTACTCTTGCCTGGAAAATCCCATGGACAGAGGAGCCTGGTAGGTTGCAATCCATGGGTTCGCTAAGGGTCAGACATGACTGAGCGACTTCACTTTCACTTTTCACTTTCATGCATTGGAGAAGGAAATGGCAACCCACTCCAGTGTTCTTGCCTGGAGAATCCCAGGGACGGGGGAGCCTGGTGGGCTGCCATCTATGGGGTTGCAGAGAGTCGGACACGACTGAAGTGACTTAGCAGCAGCAGTCACAAAATTATCAGAACACTTTCATTCTTAGAGATCTTGGCACAAGGACTTTCGGTGCCTTGTTTGAATTAGGTTCTCAGCACCAGGATGATTATTCTATTGAAAGGTATGTCATGGAAAGCAAATTCTACAAACAGATTCTTAAGTTAAAACAACTTAGGGTGATGTCCATGCTTCAGGGGTCCTGTGAAGTGGTGCCAGAGCAGCTTCAGCAACCTGCATGGCAGAGCTCCAGATAAAACCATTGTCCATCCTGGGTCTTCAGCGCAAGATTGCGCATCTTTAAGTCATCACTTCTTCACACTTTGCTTCTTTGATGCTTACAATTTTGTAACAAAGTCCCTAAATAAAATGTTATCTGTTAGAAATACCTAGACTGATTTTTACTTTCCTGACTGGATGTTACATCTTTCCTTGAATGCTACAACTCCAAACCAATCAAGAATCAGGGAACCACAGTGAGATCCATTGCTCTGGAGACCACTGTTTCTCTAGCTCAGAGCATGTTTGAAATTTGGGGCCTTTATTTGCCACTTTACAGAAGGTAACAATTTATATAACTTCTGCCCCAATCACCTTTGTATTATTTAGGCTCAGCTGCTGCTGCTGCTGCTTTTTTTTTTTTGGTATGGAAAAAATAAGTTCACTCAAAATACCTTAAGATAATGCAGTTCTTGGACTTGCTCTTTCTTCCTCAAGGGCTACCTGACCACTTTCTTGTGATCCCTTTTCCTTCTGTGCATTTGCTGTATTCTCCTCCTACTGACCTGCTCGTTTTTTTAAACGCAACTCTTTACAGGAAACTGCCCCTTTGCTTCCACCTGACCACTGTACTCCCAGCTCTGCTGGATCCCGCAGTATTTCTCAATTTACATTCTAGAGGAGGAGAATCTGATTGATCCAGCACCTCTCTTTGTCAAGCAATGCTAGAAGCCTTGGACCACTCTAGATATTGGCTGCCATTAGGTCAGATTCTACCTGTGGTCCAAGCAGCCATTCCCTGGGATAAAAGACACTTGACCAAAATAAGGCTCATTTGCTTCTTTCCCATCACAGGGACAGAAACAGTGTTGGCCTGTTTCACACAAGCTGCAGGGTAGACAGTGCATTTCTCTTCCTGCTATAGACTCACAGCCATGCAGAGCACAAGTTCAATTACGTTTTGTTTTGTTTTTCCTGTTTGGCTGGCACGTTGACATGTATAAAAACCTTATGAAACCATTATGGAGACACACAAGGATTACACTCTCAGAGCCATTACACATGTTGAGAAATGTCCCAGATCTCATTTCTCAACAAAAATGACCCTGAGTGCAGATATTAAATATTTGTAAGGTGGTGTGAAATAGTAAAACACAACAAACCAAAAAACAGAGTCAGACAGATCAGGGTTCAAAATAATACATCAAAGAATTTTTTTATATGTTAAGTCACTGAAATATACAAAAGCTGTCCCCATTTACGCTCATATCTTAATTTAAAGAGAGAGACATAAAACATAAGTAATATATTTTTATGTAGTGATAAGGGTCCCCTGTTGGATCAGCTTTTCAAAACAAACTACCTTATACATAGAAAATATCTATGATATCCTGAAAACTTCTCAAAGAAACTCTACACAAAAAAATCTGATTAAATGTATTTCATTTTTTTTTTTAATGTCAAAGGATCTAAGGTACTCTAGGTCTACAGGATTGTACTTAGTTCATCCACCTGCACCTAAAGTCCTTTATGCCTGCAGCCTTGTTATCCCTCATACGTTCTTTCCCTGATCTTCATCCTTGTCTCTAATTGCCTTCTTTCCTGACACCCATCGGTTAATTCCAGTGTCATTCCTTCATATCTGCCTTTGCTTCCCAAGACTGTCTTAGATGTTTCTTCCATTTCCTTTGGTTTCCATTATTTCTGAACTTTGCCCCACCCAGTGGTTGGTTTGTGATACAAAAGTATTGGTGAGTACTTGAGAGAATAAAGTTATCCCAATGAAATGGAGACAATTAATCTGAGACCAGTTCACTTTTAAAATACAGCTTCTGGGTCAGATAAGAAGGAATCTGTTTAAAGATGATATTGACACAATGAACTTAAAAGCCAAAACTCCATTCAAGGCCTGGGCTGCATTTCTTTTGTTGATTTAGGGGCTCATTTTTTTTTTCTTCTTCTCCATTCTTTCCTTTATGATTTCACTTACACAAATAAATATTTCAGAACCCAAAGTAAGGCTATTTTTTAATTCCACCATGGCCCTTCTCCTTCAATTTAAGGCTGCCATTAAAAAAAAAAATCTGATTTCTTACCTTACTCAGAAGAATAAAGGATCTTTGTCTATTTTCAATATTTTTATTATAATCAATATTTGACTTTTTTCTTTTCATTCACCTTCATCCCTGTCCCTGAAAATTGACATGTCCTATTCCTTATCTCTCTCTCTTTTAATCTGAAGAGAAAGGTGGCTGTTTTTGCAAGCAATGTAAATCCAACTTCCTGGTCATTCAATTGTGGTCAATTTCTGCCTGGGAGACTGAACATACTACATACTATGAGGCGTGCAACATCTGTCAATAAGAATGAGATGGGCAATCTCTAATGCAGCAAATGTCCAGTGCCTGGACTGATGCCACAGACATGCCTGTTGGGAAGTTGGCCTCTATCTGCTGCTTCCTCAGTCTTCCTTCCAGAGGTATCAGCTGTTTACATGTTCTGCAGACCCCAGAAATTATTCCCATAATCCAAACATGAAAATCCATTCAACAAATAAAACACCACAGCCACACCCAGAAAAGGACTTCCACGGGAGTGACTTAATTTTCTCAGTACACAGTCAGCTGTGTCGTTCTCAGAGTGGCAGGTTGGAACTAAAGACAAGAAGGGAAGAAGGCTGGCTGGTGCGAGTGCAAGGCTTGGATGAAAGTCCTCTTAAAGGTGAGCAGAATGCCTAGGCAGGGCTGCTGACACAGTGAAGCTGGGCGGTCAGGCTCCTGGACAAGTCACTGAAGTAGGCCACAAAGAGCAAAGCACTCAGAAACATGTTTGTGTATAAAGAACTCATGTCATTTTACCTCATTATTTATTCAAGTAATATTTATTGAGCACTTACTGTATGGCAAACACTGTCCTAGACACCACCCTAGAAATAAAACAGTGGACAGTATAGAGATAATCACTGCCTTCATAGCAATTATCATCTAACAGATGATATAGTAATAGCTTCACATATGACCCACAAAGTGGGAAAAAGCAGAATAAGTAGAGAATAACAAGGTGGGGTGTTTGGTTAAGACAGGATTGAGAGGAATAATCCTTCCTGGGAGTGGCACTTAACTAATGAGTGGAGAGTGGAGGGAACCATGAACCTATGTGGGAATGAGTATTTCATAAGTAGGGCTAAAAGGGGCAGGGCAGGAGTGTGCTTATTTTGTAAGAGCTGAGAGAAGCAAATATGGATGAGTATGGAGAAGGGAAGAAAGATGGGAAAGAAGCTAGCAAACAGATGAGGTAAGGACTTGTAGGCCCTGGCAAAGAGTTTAGATTGTGTCCTGATGGTATTGGGACACTATGAGACATCAGCTTGGAGGTGCTGAAATGATGATGGTGGTGATGGGATCACGGTGATGTGTGTAAATGCTATACAGCACACACCAGACCTGGTTTCCTTGTCATTAAATGGAGCCAAATAACCTCCCCCATTCCTGGACATTCATGGTGATTAAATGATATGGCAGGCGAAGCACTTGAAATAATGCTCAATAAGAGTTATTACAATTATTATTGTGATCATCAGGGACCCGGCTATTTGTGCTCACCATTTTGACCCCATTTGTCCCCCAAGTACATTTTAAACACAAACATTTTAATCACAATTATGCTAACTTCAATAAACGTCTGTGGAGGAAGTATTTTCTTAGCAAACTCCATTAAGCCGATTTAATTCTTTGCTCGATGTCCTATATTGCACAATTTGATCATTCATAATTTTTCCCATTTTCATTAGCACTATTTTTTTTCCATTTCAAATTTACTGATTAAACTATCTCTTAAATATAAATGATGAAGTCAAATGACAGTTTCAAATCAGTATGGTTAAAATATTCTGCTTCTTAAGAGTCCTGAACCTCAGTGAGGTGAATGAATTTTCCCAAATACAGTCAACTAGCAACCAACAGAGGTGAAATCCAACCTAAGTCCATTTAGTTCTGATACCATGACCTTCCGCCATGGTCCTTTTTTGGAAAAGAGAGAGACAGAGTAGGAGAAGGACGAGGAAGAGAAAAAGAGAAAAAGACTTAATTACCAGGGTTAATGTGGGGCTCATCTGACATAATATATGGAAAGTGCTTTTGTAAATTGTGAAGTACTGTGCTATTTTTAGTAATAACAGTAAAAATAAGATTCATTTCTGAATCTAGACAAGCACAGGGAATGCATGGGAATGCACACTCATTCCTGACTGAGTGTGCTTAGCTAGACTGGTGAATTTCATTTCCTAAAGGTCTTGGTTTGTCAAATGCATCTAAGACCTACTTTAGCATATCCTAAGAGCCTCCAACAAGAAGGATAGACATGGGAACCTGTTTGGATTGGCCCAAGATGGGTCTAAGAACAAAAATTGGCTATGATGGCAGAAGAGGTCTTTGAGTGTCTTGGAGATCTGAAACAACTTGAATTAGAGCTCTAAAGGACAATCAGGGCCCGTTGTCTGTTGAAGAGGGTCTAATTCAAAGATTTCAACATCCAGACATCAGGGAGATAATAGTTCTTGACAGAAGTGCCATTCAATAGTCCTTCTTTGAGTACTTAATATCTTGAGGCACTGAGCTAGCAGCCAATGATATGAAAAGACTTTATCTCAACCTGAAGAAGCTCACTGCTTCTTAGGGAAGATAAGCTTGCTAAAAAAAAAAAAAAAATAAGCATGGTACAATATCAAAGCCAAGGTGGAGACATAGGGGAGACACATCTACCACTATGGGAAAGAGTTCCTAATTTTCAAGGACTAATAGTAACAAGATAGACCAGGCAGGAAAATAAGATTGTGCAAGGGAAAGGATAGTGATAAAAGAGGATGGGGCTTCCAAGGGAGCATACGCCGTGGCTGCAGAGGATGGGAGGTGGGTGAAGGACGAAGTGACTCAGGTGCAGTGGGAGGAAAGCAGCTGGTGTCGAGAAGTGGAATGGACAGGTGAGTCAGGGAGTGACTCAGATGCAGAGAGTTCAGTTCGGTTCAGTAGCTCAGTTGTGTCTGACTGTTTGTGTGACCCCATGGACTGCAGCACACCAGGCTTCCCCGTCCATCATCAACTCCCAGAGCTTGCTCAGATTCATTTCCATTGAGTCGGTGATGCCATCCAGCCATCTCATCCTCTGTCGTCCCCTTCTCCTCCCACCTTCAATCTTTCCCAGCATCAGGGTCTTTTCCAATTAGTCGGGTCTTCATATCAGGTGGCCAAAGTATTGGAGTTTCAGCTTCAGCATTAGTCCTTTCAGTGAATGTTCAGGACTGATTTCCTTTCGGATGGACTGGTTGGATCCCCTTGCAGTCCAAGGGACTCTCAAGAGTCTTCAACACCACAGTTCAGTAGCATCAATTCTTCAGTGCTCAGCTTTCTTTATAGTCCAACTCTCACATCCATACATGACTACTGAAAAAGATGGAGAGAGAGCACTCAAAAAGGTCTGGGAAAGAGGCTGAGTGCTTATTTCTCCAAGGCAGGTGGAGGCCACAGAGAAGTAGTTTCGTGTCTCAGGAAAGAGACTGGCAGAGACCAGCTCTGGTCGTAACCCACTGCAGACACTGAAGGTTAAGACAGTGACCAAGGCCAAAAGGCATAGACAAGAATGGATTAGTTAGATAAAAGGTATCTTGCAATTGCTACTATTGATAGAATAACCAGCAAACTAAATCCATTCCAAGAAACTAGGAAAATGAATCTAGAGGTGGGGTCGCACAGAGTCGGACACGACTGAAGCGACTTAGCAGCAGCAGCAGCAGCACCAGCTCGTTATCTTGGGCACAGCTTCTAAATAGCTAGCCTAGTACTCAGTGAGACAGGGCTTGCAGGTAGAAGATTTTGAAACACAACTGGATTAGGACATGGGACAATTGGGGACTGATACAGTTTATATTCCAGAAATATGTGTGGGCTCTTAGAGATAATTGTTGTTGTTGATTCATTAATAATTGTTAATTGTATTAATTAATAATAATTCACTCAGTTACCATTTACTGAGCCCTTTTAATTATTTCTTCCAGTCTGTGAGTTAGTTCCTCTTACTCCTATGTCCATGGAAAGTGAGGTGCTATAACTTGCTTAACTGAATTAGATGGTGGCTTCCAGACAGATAGACCTATGTCCTAGATTCCTGGATCAGTGAACATTTCCTTCTATGGCAAAAGAGTGAATTTCTTACATGGGAAATGATGAGTTTAAGCTGAGGATCTTGAGAGGAGAAGCTTGTCCTGGGTCACCCCAGTGGGCCTAATTTGCAATCACATGAATCCTTGTAAAACAGTTACCCAGAGAAGACACCCAGAGAAGGGAAAAGGGAACATGAGCACCAAGCTGGAGCCTGGGGTAATGTGGCCACAAGCCAAGGGCTGCTGGGCAGCCAGAGCCTCTGTAGGCACCAGAGCTCTGCCAACACACTGATTGTAACTTTTGGATTCCAGAACTGTGAGAGAGCAGGTTTCTTTTAAGTCACTAAGGTTATAGGAACTTGTTACAGCAGCCGTAGAAAACCAACGCATTCCTCAAGATCACAGTGCTGAAGATAGAGGCAGCATTTAAGCCCAGGTCTGTCAAACCCTGAAGTTCTTGGTTTCTCCCATACCATACCATCCTACAGTGGTGCTCAACTGGGTTAAAGCTTCTACAGAAAAAAATTCAAAATGATGTTGTAGAAACAGAATCTCATGACGTATAATTAGAAGAATTGCTGTCTACCGCCATGGACTTCGCCATCAAGTAATGGAGCTGCCACTTGGCAGCAAGCTGGAAAGGAGAGTTGAAACTGAAGACAGGAAACAAGAGGTCTGGAGGTCAACCCAGGTGATGGGGTTACGGTGGGAAAGAGGTCAAGGAAGCAGCTCAAGTATTCCAGGCACACGGAAACCACGGACAGCTATGAGTCCTCTTATTACACATCTTTATCACTAGACAGGCAGGATACATCTGTGCTCAGGCTACCAGCAGTACCAGGAAACAATAAGCTAGACTGGAGGGGACATGAAGATCAGGAAGAATTTGCTATTTGGTTTTTGTTTTGTTAAGGTATCGAAGCAGTCAGGATTGGAAAAGTCAGAACTTTTGTGCCACTTCCTAACAGAGTCACAACATTTTTATTTGAAAGTATGAATGACTGGGGACTGACTATAATTCTTTTCTGTATTAATTCATTCCAGTATTACTAACCCAACCTCAGCCTCTAGACAGAATCAGAATGTATTTAATGCTGGAAAAGGACAGACAGCATTCAAACCCACCCCACCCTATCCGCACAGCATATCCCTAGTGAGAACAACTCTCCTGCTCTCTGGTGAGCTTAGATTACAAAGAAGCATCCAGAGTCACAGGTTTGGGGGTTGGGTGAAAAGAGACAAAGAGGGCAACTGGGCTAGAAAACCCTAAACATTGGTAATTTTTTTTTTTTCCCAAATGTTAGCTGGCGTCATTTTTAGTCAAGGAGTTAAAAGCCATTATTCCATATTCCATGCAGGGTTTTAACAATCTTCATTTGCATTTGCCCAAAGAAAGAAATGGTTGAAGCAACAAGATGACAGAGGCGCCTGTGTCCCTCCTCAAGGCCCAGATGGGACCAATGTCGGGACTGCCAGCAAAGCCTAACTGAGTCCAGTTTTCATCATGTGGATTTGGTGATAAATCCATCGTGGTAGGCGACACATATGTGATCAGAGTGAGTATAAAGGCTTGACGCTGGCCTGCCTCTGAATGTTCTGATTACTCACAAAGGAAATTCAACCTAAAATTAGAAAACTTTACCCGCTGAACAGGTCTCAAATTAAAGATTTCTTTTACTTCCAGGCATTCAGAAATTAATTCTCATATGCTTGAGTATTTTCATGTTTATGCTACATTATAAAATAAAAACCTATTTTTACTAGCTTAACTTATTTGGCTTATTAGTACCAATTTTCTATTAAAGAATACTAGGCTGCCTACTCCTTGGGGCAAGGAAGGTGTTAAATTCTTCATATCCTAAAGGACTTACACCTAGCAGATGCTTATTAAATGTTCAGTGGAAGAAAGGATGGATGATTTTTGTCTTTTCCTTTATATGTACTATATTTTAAAGTGATCAAAAATAATCTTTATAAAACATTGTTATTCAGACTTTTCATGAAGGCATGTTTTGTTCAAACTGCCCTCTACCCTTTCAGCATTTCCAGACAACCAACTTTCATAGAATTTGCATGTCTGCTTCAAAGTTTACCAATTAAATTCACTTTTATTCTAAAGAATTTGGTGAATGCTTTCTTTAATAAGAGACAAATTTTGAGACGTTGCTACAGAGGTCAAATGTAGGCCAGGATTCAAGGGCCATAGCTGGCTACTGCAGTATTAGCAAAAACCTAATAAAATGCAAGGATATAGTGAATGAAGTCATGAGGCTCCCCAGGGTGATGCCATTATTGTCAGCATTTCATAGATGAAATGGAGACCTTCTGCTGGGTTTCCTCCCACATGATAACCCGCTCATGAGGCTGGCACTGCTCTGGAGTTAAGGGTTAAGGCAGCGTTTGTTCTTGGAGCATTTTGTTTCCCCCAGACCTCCATTTCTGCTATAAATTTTTCAGTGTGGCTTTTATGTAAATGTGGCAAGAAAGGCAAGACAGAAAAATTTATATGTAAGTTGTAGGAGTGGGTAATAAGGAATGTGGAACTGTTTATTGAAAATAAATGAATATGGAATATAGAACAGAGGCCCAAGAAGAAATGAGTATTTTGTCTGAAGGACCACACCAACCCCTAGGGTAGCAGGAAGCTGATGGAGGCTTGGGAAACCAGGCATGCTCTTTCCTCTAGCTCCAAAGTCTCACTCATTCTAAGAAGCTGTGGGTCCCACCAAAAACCACATCCCAGGCTGGTGGTCAGACGAACTTGAAAGTGAGTCCAGCTTTGCTTCATCAAAATGAAACCAGCATTGAAACAGACACATGTGCCCCAATGTTCATTGCAGCACTGTTTACAATAGCTAGGACATGGAAGCAACCTGGATGTCTATCAGCAGATGAATGGATAAGAAATTTTGTGGCACATATAATGGAATATTCAGTTCAGTTCAGTTCTGTCGCTCAGTCATGTCCGACTCTTTGTGACCCCATGAATCGTAGCACGCCGGGCCTCCCTGTCCATCACTAACTCCAAGAGTTCACCCAAATTCACGTCCATCCAGTTGGTGATGCCATCCAGACATCTCATCCTCTGTCGTCCCCTTCTCCTCCTGCCCCCAATCCCTCTCAGCAACATGGTCTTTTCCAATGAGTCAACTCTTCCCATGAGGTGGCCAAAGTATTGGAATTTCAGCTTCAGCATCAGTCCATCCAATGAACACCCAGGACTCATTTCCTTTAGAATGGACTGGTTGGATCTCCTTGCAGTTCAAGGGAGTCTCAAGAGTCTTCTCCAATGCCACAATTCAAAAGCATCAATTATTCGGTGCTCAGCTTTCTTCACAGTCAAACTTTCACTTTCATACATGACCACTGGAAAAACCATAGCCTTGACTAGATGGACCTTAGTCAGCCAAGTAATGTCTCTGCTTTTGACTATACTATCTAGGTTGGTCATAACTTTCCTTCCGAGGAGTAAGCATCTTTTAATTTCATGGATGCAGTCACCATTGGCAGTGATTTTGGAGCCCCTCCCCAAAAAATAAAGTCTGACACTGTTTCCACTGTTTCCCCATCTATTTACCGTGAAGTGATGGGACCAGATGCCATGATCTTAGTTTTCTGAATGTTGAGCTTTAAGCCAACTTTTTCACTCTCTTCTTTCACTTTCATCAAGAAGCTCTTTAGTTC
>SJYV01055508.1:0-16954 GCA_006410875.1 Neotragus pygmaeus
CAATGAAACCCTTCACCAACATGATTTTTATCTTTAGAAAATCCCTATGCTAACTAAGACTTTCAAAATACTCCAAACTCTCTGTGCTGTTTATGGTTGTGAGGTTGTAAACAATCATGTACATAGTAGCAAGAGTGTGGATAATCCTGTCACACAAACTAGTCTGCCAGCAGAGAGGTTTGACCTGAAACACTCCTTTTATATGCAGGAGACTATTAACTGGAGCTCTAAGTTAATTTTCCAGAGAAAGGTAGTTGGGGATAGCCCCTGTTAATGTCAGAAGAGTGTAGTATAACTGGCAAATTTTGTTTTCGGGGGTGGGGGGAGCGGTAGATGCTCAAGCAGATCTAAGGGACTTCTTGAGTTAATGATCCGCCTTGCCTGCATGACCTTGTCATGGGTGGGGTCAGGGAGTCCCTTGAGTCCTGACCTGCCCTTGCCCATCAGGGCTCTTCCTCATGACTTTTGCCATGGGTGGGATCTCCCGTGCTGTCCTCTGGCAGTGATGTCTGTGTAGAGTGGCCTTTGTGTTTTTGGAAGAGGCTGTTTTCCATAACTAGTGCATTCTCTTTGCAAATTCTGTTAGCATTTACCCTTCACCATTCTTCAATTTTACTTCAATGCCAAACTTGCCTGTTACTCTAGGCATCTCTTGACTTCTTACTTTTGCATCAGTTCAGTTCAGTTCAGTCACTCCATTGTGTCTGACTCTTTGCAATCCCATAGACTGAAGCACACCAGACCTCCCTGTCCATCTCAATTCCTGGAGTTTACTCAAACTTATGTCTATTGAGTTGGTGATACCATCCGACCATCTCATCCTCTGTTGTCCCCTTCTTTTCCTGCCTTAAATCTTTCCCAGCATCAGGGTTTTTTCAAATGAGTTAGCTCTTCCTATCAGGACACCAAAGTGTTGGAGTTTCAGCTTCAGCATCAGTCCTTCCAATGAACATTCAGAAATTATTTCCTCTAGGATGGACTGGTGAGATCTCCTTGCAGTCCAAGGGACTCTCAAGAGTCTTCTCCAATACCACAGTTCAAAAGTATCGATTCTTCAGCACTCAGCTTTCTTTATAGTCCAACTTTTTCTTTGTTGTATTGCTATTTAGAATCAAGGTCAAAATCTACTTTGTGGTTACTGTTTACACTTGAATTATGTCTGCTCTTGTGCCAAGTATAGCTAAATACATCTAATTTAGGGCTTATAGTTATTTTAAATAAGCCATTTCCCCCTAACTTACAAGTGGGAAAATGGCAGTTAAGGGAAATTATATTTTTTTCTGTATTATTATAATTTTGTTACAAAGACATGATTAAAATCTAGATTTTATTTCCATGTCTAATGATTTTTTCCATTATACTTTTTTTTTTTTTGCCATTCCAATGCATTTTTCCGTACCCCTTATAATGTGCTCACTACATTATATTGTCAACTTTTGCTTACCTATTGGTCTCTCTCATCAGTATCAGTTATTCAGGGAAAGGTTGCTATTTTTATCTCACTGCTCAATATGTAAGTGGGGGCTCTTTAGTTATTATAAGTCAAACATTTGTGGTAGAAAGACTTAATGTGAAATTGATT
This sequence comes from Neotragus pygmaeus, assembly GCA_006410875.1. Classification (NCBI taxonomy): domain Eukaryota; kingdom Metazoa; phylum Chordata; class Mammalia; order Artiodactyla; family Bovidae; genus Neotragus; species Neotragus pygmaeus. The sequence goes on from SJYV01055508.1 coordinate 1,583, forward strand.
TGTGATCAAAGAAATCTCACATTTTCACTTCATTCAAGTGCATAGGTATTTGCAAGAAAAAAATATCAAGCTATATGTACTTTTCTGACTTGCATTTAAATCTCACATAACATATTTTGGGCTATTTGCAAGAGGACCAAGAATGGAATCCTGTAGAAGTAACAAACCACAAAACAAATTCCACCAAATTGCATGGTTGAATCCTTGTTGTCATATTACTCTGTTTTGGTGATAATTCCTATCATCCTTTCTGATGGAATGTTAATTGGGTGAATGGATTTCTTTTGTTCACCACTAACTTATTTATCTTTAACAATGCAGTATATTGACCTATTGCCTAGTCTTACATAGATTGGATTCTAAGTTCTGAAAACATATTAAGTCTGTGTTGCACACTGTTAGTTAAGACTTGACTTACAATAGATTTAAATAAAAACCCAGCAATTTGACATCTTGGAAAAGCACTATTGTCAAATAGTAACTTGGAAAATACACAGACATATTTAATTAAAAAAAATATCCTGAAGAATGAAATGGCAATCCACTCCAGTATTCTTGCCTGGAGAATCCCATGGACATAGGAACCTGGCAGGCTATAGTTCATGGGATTGCAAGAGTCAGACAGGATTTAGCGCTATCTTTCTTTTTTCTATACTATATATGATAGTCCTGAATATATTTAAAAGCTTACTAACTCACAGATCCTTACAATAAATATATTAAGCATTATACTTTTTTAAGATTACTTTTTCTAATGTTTCTTTTTCCTTAATTTAACAACTGTAGTGACACAAAGAAGACTGCATGAATCATAATCGACACGTTGTTGAAGGGTGCATTTTGATAAGTTTACACACATACATACTCTGAAACAGTTGCCAAAAACAGAATAACAAATATATTCTTCACACCAGAAGTTTCCATTTGCCCTTTCAGATTCCACTTTTCATCCAACAGAGATCCCCTGATCTTTTCCCTCATTATCAATTAGTCAAAATTTTCTATTGTTGTTCATTTGCTGTGTCTGACTCTTTTTTATGACCCTATGGACTGCAGCACCCCGGGTTTCCCTGTCCCTTACTATCTCCTGGAAATTTCTTGAACTCATGTCCATTGAGTCGGTGATGTCGCCCTATCCTCTCATCTCTGTTGCCCTCTTCTGTAATGTCAAAATAAACATGATATGAAAATATTCAGATTGCTATTAGAGACCTAGAAAAATATCAGAAATTTTACCTAATGATTATAAAGTTTTAGCCATTTTGCTACATTTGAAAATAAAATTTTACCCAATGGCATGAATCATTTTGTATTTCATTAAGAAATGTCGCACTTTTATTTCAGTTACTCTTTTATATTGACTCTTCATTCACTGCCCAAAAGCCAACTGTCCTAGATATTAAATATACATTGTGGAATTTATTGTTATTACCTTTTATTCTGCCATTCTATTCATTAACAATGAGTGATTCTTTGTCTCTGATGGTATAGATTTGACAGGACATTACATCAATATGGAACAGTTTTTTTTTTTTTTTTTTTTTTTACAATTTTCAGCCTTTAAATGAGTTGTGTTAATTGCTTTATGATGAACCTAGCATCTGCTTTGCAACAAGAATGTCATTTTACTGATAACTTCAGTTGAAAAACTAATTGCAGGAATATACACATGTACTGCAGAAGATTTGTGAATTTTTTAAATTTAGTTTTCTGAGAAAGTTCAGATTCTTTTAGAACGTTTCTTCCCAATCAATACATTCATACAAGATTTTGTTCTTTTTTTTTTTTTTTTTAAGAAATCTTTTGTAATGGAGAGCTTATGAACTGTTTTAGAGTAAAAATTGAAAACCTTAAGGCAGATTGAGCTTTGTGGTGCTCCTGAGAATATGCACTGTTTATAGACATTTGTGTAACTTTGAACATCAACCTGGGCTGAGACTTAAGTCACAGGGGATTGAAAAATAGTAAAAGCAATGATTTGAGGAGAGCTGGCAAACTAATGTCTCTGTGTTTACCAAGAGAGACAAGTTTATTTCATCTGTCACAAAGATTACCTGAAAAATCTTAGGCTGCCTCATAAGACATTGTATTGCTTAGCAGTTTTAAAAAGAATAAAAGTATAAAATTTCCTCTTCAAACTCTGTTTTATAGAAATTTTTATTATAAAATATAAAGTGATGAATGTTTAAATACCAAAAGAAAAGGCCAAAAATTAACCTAATAGACTTCAGGCAACCAAACAAAAAGTAAAATCTACACAGAGATAATAGTTATCTCTGTAAGAATTGTTGCATTTTAAGAGTCAATGTTTGCAAGTAATTGTAAAAAGTAAAGTAAAATTCTATGACTTGTATATCTAAGATATTTGCTTCATCATCTGAATAGCAAAAACAAAGACACCTTTCCCATTCAATACCTAAAGTGAGATTTTTAGAAGTATTAATAATTTGTTAGTGTATTATAGTTTTTACATATACCTCTCAATGCCATTTACTTATGTAGTAGTTATAAAAGAAGCTGAATTCAAAATAAAAATTGAGGTATATGAATTAAATAATGAAAGATTTATCAGAAGTATATTTAGTAACAGTGAATTGTAATATTCAACATGTATAAATATTTTCTTAGCTTAAGTTACTTAAGAATATAAAATCATATACACCTGAAGAATTATCAAAATGAAACCTAAGAAAACCCCACTATTTGAACCCCCTAAAGGTCCTTTTTCTAAAGCAATTTTCCTAAATCTTTCCCATTAAATCTTGCCCAAATTGCACAAGTACCAAGAAGAGTTAATATATTCCTTGGATTCACATTCTTTGAAATTAAACTTTTCTTATCTCTAGCAAATGCTTTACAGAATGTTCTCGTATTTTTTAACATAAAAACTGCTTAAAGTACTTGAATAAAACTATTGCTTGTGTAGAAAATGGGTACTTAAAATCTCTAGATTTTTTAAAAGACTGACGTTCATTCTACTTTTGTACGACGAAAGGAAAAGCTTTAAGGTTACTGGGACTAATAAAGAGTAAATAAAAAATATAATTTTCCTTCCAATATGTACTTAGTTAAATTTATAAATATTCTTAACAGCTTTGCTTGCTAGTTTGAAAGTAAAATTATTTTATGTATTTTAGAGTAATGTTTTTCTTTTAAATTTATGTTGATATTTTTCATGAAAAGGACATAGATTTTAAGATTGTCAGTGCAGATCCACAAGCCAAAGTTCTTCTGCATAATATGATTGAAAGTAACCAGTTTCTTGAAAATATATGTTTTCTCCCATGACATTTTAGAGTCCCTAAAGGTAATAAGGCTACACACTCCAGTATTCTGGCCTGGAGAATTACATGGACTAAGTCCATGGGGTCGCAAAGAGTCGGACACGACTGATCGACTTTCACTCGCTTCACTAAAGATAATAAATACTTCTCTGTCATCTTATTATTGACATTCCCATAACAAAACCTAGTTCAAAATATACATTATATAATAATTATGTCATATATTAATGGGAAATTTTTTGAATGAGTATGAAAAATTGGTAACTAGATTTTAAAATAATGAATGAGCTGATTAATTAATGAAGAAAATACATTAGTCAATTTTCACTTTTCTTTTTTGATTATATTCTTCCCCTGAAAATCACATTTATTTATAGACTACAGAAAGAGTAGATTGTGGTTGTTTTCTTTTTTTCCCCATTGGGGCATAGTTGCTTTACAACGCTGTGGTAGCTTCTGCTGTACAGAAGTCAATCAGGTATATGTATCCCCTCCCTCCCTTGTGAACTTCCTTCCCACCCACCATCCCATCCATCCAGTAATCTTTGAACAGCTTTAATTGCTTTTGAAGTATATATAAGAGTGATTCTGAAGTTCAAATGTCCAGGGATGGTAGCTTGTTCCAGTTTCCTTTGTGGTTTTGATGCTCATTTATCATTTAAAATTGGGCAGGTCCCGGTGCTTAACTGGGTTTTTAAGGTGTTTAAATGGTAGAAAATACGTGTTCATGTGGCCGTTATTGTGTGTGGTTGGCTAAAAGCAGTTAGCCAGAACTTTTTATTATTATCCCCCTTTAGCTAGCAATAAGAACTTAAAGGCACCAAACCATTACTGCTATGGGCAATGTAGGTGCCTCCTTCATAACTATTTAAGTAACCCTAGCCATTTTCACAGAGTGAAAGAAAAAATAACAATTAAGGTGTAATGATTACAGTTAAATTCCCTTGAAGATTTATAATGAGATGATGTATGTAAAATTTACACTCCTTGCTATTTAATGCTAAAATTCATTCATATGCTCACATGCTGCTGTAACATATTCATTATTAGTTTTGTATAGTATTCCATTGTTTAATATCATTTAATGCACTTTTCTGTTCATAGATACTAGTGTTCGTTCAGGCTTTTGCTAACATAAGGAACAAAAGTGCTGCTATGAGTAAATTTCTGTGCATGTTTCCTGGTGTACATGTATGCCTTTCTTTTTAGNCCACCCCCCTCCACCCTCACCTGGTGGGAGGGGCCAAATCTGGGGGAAGGCGAGCAGAGAGGGAGCTGTCACAGCGGAATTCCTCTCTGGCCCTAGTCTGGTGTGTATTCTGGTGTGTCCTGTGACAGTTCTGGAAACTAGAGGCTCTCAGGTGGGCGGCTCTCTTGGCCCAGTTGGGTGGGGAAGGGGGTTTGAAATGTTGGGTTGGAGCTCCCAGGCAGATCCTCGGATTTTGCTGTTGGATTTGTCTCCTCAGGGTATGAGCTGAAGAGGTGGGATGTTAGTTAACCTGGAGGACACCTGGGGTTTGAGGCCTCCTTTTGTCACTTGGCCTTGAGCGAATCAGTTAACCCGCCCAAGCCTCAATCTCCTCATCTGTATGATGGGGATAATGGTGTTTGTGCGTCTCTAAGAGATTTAAGACTGTTATGGTAGTAATCTTAATTGTCAAAGGGCCACACCTGGGAGACCTGCCCAGCCAGGTGTGAGATGTAAAGGACTGACTCTCTCCCCATTGTCCAGCGGCCCTTTCTGACCAGGCTGTTTCCCTGAAAGAATAGACGTGGACTCTGGCTCAGCAGCCAGCACCCCCACATCAAGGGGATATTAATGCCCTCCCCTGAGGTGCCCTGTGCAGGGTGTTATGTCTCCTGTGGTAGCATATGATGGGGTCGGAGTTCTGGGCAGGCCTACCTGTGTGACCTTGGGCAAATCTTTTCTCCTCTGGCCTTAGAAGCCTATTTGTAAAAAAAAAAATGGGGGGGCTTATTCCCCAGAGCCCTGAGGGCCCTCTGGGCAAGGGATCACCAAGGAGTCCCAAAATTTCCCTGCTAGAGAGGCTCTGCCTCTGTCATGTAGTATATTAGGCTCTGGGGGTGAGATTTCATTCGAATGAGTTCTTTGTCTTTCCAAAGGACTGTCAAACACACATTCCTCATAAGGGCCTTCCTGGCTAAACTAAGCTAAGTGAATTGCCCACAGCCTGCATCATTCCATCTAGCTGAGTCTGAGTGAGAAGAAGGCAGTCTAATCAGCTGGGCAGCCTGAGGTCAATTAGCCAACCTTTCAGAGTCTGGGGGTTTTGGTACATAAAATGCCAATAATAATACCTCCTTTCTACGGCTTAGGAGACATTAAGTGGGATCAGCCCTACACAGCCCCTTGCCGGGTGCCTTGTACATGACAGCCACTTTCAGAACAGGAGAGTCCTTCCACTCTCAAGGTTATAATATTCACCTGTGCACGAGTGACTCAGCAGTTCAACAGGTGTTTTGTGCCAGACCCTGTGATCAAAGAATGAATAAGAAAGGGACCTTCCCTGTGGAACCTACTATAAAAGGATCTTCAAACCATGGCTCTCAGCCAGCTCCCACTTTCCAAATCAGTCTCCACTCCCTAGACCCTCCTTCAGGAGTTCCCCTCTTCCCATCCCTATGGGGGAGTTGTCTCCCCAGTGGCCTAGGATCCATTTGAGTGTGTCTCTCCCACTCCTACCTGTCTAGAATTACAGCCTGATAGTAAGTGCTTGGGAGAAGGCAATGGCACCCCACTCCAGTACTCTTTCCTGGAAAATCCTATGGACGAAGGCGCCTGGAAGGCTGCAGTCCATGGGGTCGCTGAGGGTCAGACACGACTGAGCGACTTCACTTTCACTTTTCACTTTCGTGCATTGGAGAAGGAAATGGCAACCCACTCCAGTGTTCTTGCCTGGAGAATCCCAGGGACGGGGGAGCCTGGTGGCTGCCGTCTCTGGGGTCGCACAGAGTCGGACACGACTGAAGTGACTTAGCAGCAGCAGCAGTAAGTGCTTGGTGTTCAAAGTCAAGTCCACTGGTATTAAAATCTCAGTCCTGCCACTCACCATATGACCTTGGCAAGTGGTTCACAATTGGAGGTGATTTTGCCCCACAGGCAACACTGGCACTGTCTGAAGATGTTTTTGATTGTCATAACTGGGGGCAGAGGTAGATAGATAGAGGGCCAGGGAGGCAGCAAAATATCCCACAGTACCCAGATCCTTCCCCACCCAACAAAGAATTATCTGGCCCAAAATGTCAACAGTGCAAACTTTGAGAATCCCTGCCTTAAAGGAATAATTTAATCTCCCTGGGCTTCAGTTTCCTCATCTATAAAATAGGGCTAATAACAGTATTTACCACGTAGAGCTATTGTATAGATTCAACACAGTAGTGCCTAATGATAGTAGGTGCTTCACAGTGCTCCCCACATGAATCGTTATTAGTATGCCCCTCAAAGCCCTCCTCATTTCACCCTTCTGCTGAGCCCACTGTTTAACTTGCTGCCTCTGACTCCTTCCTTGCAGGTCTCAAGGCCTCCCTTCTCTACTCCTTGAGCCCAGCCTTATCAAGCAGCCAGATTCCCTCCCGCAGGTCTCCATTCCTGAGCCAGGTGGCTGCCTCCATCTCCCTCTTCTCCAGTCCTGCCTTTGCTCCCACACTTTCCCACCTCACCTCTAGTGTCTCCCTGCTCAGCTGAGCTGTGTACCCTCCTCAGCTCTTTCCCACTTCAGCACCTCTGTACAGAATTCCTCCCAGCACCAGTCCACCCCAACTCCTCCCACACGTCCCATCAAAGTGGCATAAGATAGTGAAGGAATCCTGGTTCAGGCCACCTCTTCCATGTTCTGGGCTCAGCCTATTAATGTCTAGTTTGGGGAAAGTCAGCCTCAGCAGTAAAACAGGGAAATGATCCCCAGCCCATAAGGTGGTTTTGTGGACCAGATTGAGAATGTTTGTGAAAACATACTAAAGAGAGTCAAAGTGTCAGTCACCCAGTTTGTTGAGCAGTACCCTGTGTGCGTGCATGTGTGCATGCTAGGTCGCTTCAGTTGTGTCTGACTCTCTGTGACCCTCTGGACTGTAGCCCGAAAGGCTTACCTGTCCATAGGATTCTCCAGGCAAGAATACTGGAGTGGGTTGCCATGCCCTCCTCTAGGGGATCTTCACCAGGGATTGAACCTGTATCTCTTGTGACTCCCGCGTTGGCAGGCAGGTTCTTTAACACTGAGCCACTGGAGAAGCCCCAACAAACTATAATTTTGTCTTTTATTTATGGACCATCTCCCTCCACTTGGATGTCAGCTCCATGAGGGTTGGGATTTTGATCTGTTTTATTCACTGCTGTCTCCCTAGTGTCTAGAGCAGTGCCTGGCACACAGTGGGTATTCAATAAATCTTTGTTGGATGAGTGAATTCACTGTGTGCATAAGGCATTTCTGTAAAGCCTGAAACCTACTTCCTCCAAGAAGCTTCCCTTTAAATGCATGTTACTTAATCATGGCAGCATCCCCATGTTATAGACAAGGAAACAGGCTGAAAGAAAAGATAGAACTTGCCCAAAGTCAGTCAACTGAGAAGTGGCAGGGCCAGATGCATTTGTTCGTTTAAGGAACGCTGAGCACCTCCTGAATGCAGGCATTGGGCCAAGTGTTAGGGACACAGATGTCCAGGATGCTATGGGAAAGAGGAGGGTCCCCTCCCCAAGGTCATTGGTCTTCAAGAAAATTGTCTCTTCCACTGCCCAACAATTGTATTCTGATAGTTGGACCCTTGCACTCAACAACTATATTCTAATATCACTTACTAATGTTCCAGCTTCCAGGCTTCTGGAACCCATTTGGAATTCATTATCCAGTTCAGGGTTCTATGCTGCTCTTTAACCACTTGTGCTTGGTATCGCCTCTTCCTATTTTCCCTACCGGTGGACAACTCCCTAGAGAGCAAACATAGTAGCTCGATCCTCATTTATTTGATAGCCACTCTGCCCCTGTTATAGATGAGGAAGCTGAGGCCCAGAGAATTCAGTAGCAGACCTGTCATCACCTGGCCAAGTCTCCACCCAGACACAACTCTTGCCAACCTTCACTCCCACCCGCTCCCCTGGACCTGGCCTTCCCTGCCTTCTGCTTTTGCTGGGACTGACCATCTACACCCTGGCAGGGGGAGAGCAGATGATGACATTTGGGATTCAGAGTTAGGCCTGAATATTTAGGGCAAAGACCTACTTTGAAGTTCAGGTTTAGGACTGAGGCCATTGTGGTAGTGGTGGTGGTGAACCCTTTGGAAAGAGAGAAACTTAGGATGAGAATCCCCTCTCCTTTATCCTGCCTCTTTTCTCAAAGATGGGGAGGTCTGAGAGAGGAAGGCTTAAGTGTGATTTTGCCTCCCCAGCCAGGAGGGGAAGTCAGGCCAGGCCAGGCAGGGACTGGGTGGGGCAAAGGCCCGGGAGCCCTGTGGAGGGGGCTGAGGCAGTGGGCACAGCCACTGTCCCTCACGTTTCCCTGGCTCATTCACCCCACCTCTGGTTCTGACGTGGGGAACACAAGAGGGAGAAACAGGGAAAGACTTTCTGTTTTGTCTGGGAAGCTGAAGGTGGGTGTCCCACCCTGAGGGAGGGGGCTGCAGGGAGGGGAACCATATTCCGGGTCCCCCAACTCTGAGTATCCCGAATGCTCACCACCCTGCCCAGTCAACCCCTGAAGATGGAAACCTGCCATCCCTCAGGGAGTGTTTCTCTCCCTGAACACTCAGAGTCCCTGTCTTAATCCTACCCCAGCTCCAGAACAGAAGACCTGTCCAGCCCTGTTTCTATGTGTATCCTGATATCCTGGAGCTGTAGGAGTTAGCAACATAATTTAATTTCCCCAGTTCCTCATCAGAGAATAAGCCATGGGAGGCCCAGGGTCAGGGCAGGAAAGCACACGGGTTCTGGAGCCTCAGCCTCTGCCACCTCTTAGAGGTGATGAGATGAGATGGTTGGTGGGGCCAGGGCCCGGATGGGAGTGGGGAGTAGGAGGCTGATTAAAGGGGTCTCCCGCCAGTCCTGAGGATGGAAGCTCCAGAGCCTGGGGTGGGGAAGCTCAGGGACGTGGATGATCCTGTTTTGTGAGAGGGCCTGGCCCCTCCCCGGAGCCAGTGGCAAAGCAGACCTGGCCAGAGAGGAATGTGGAGATAAGTGCAGTGCTGGCCCAGCAGTCAGCGAGGCTGTGGGCGCCTTTGCTGTCTCCACCCCCATCACCCCCCTTTTCTGGCTGAAACCAAGATAGAGACCCAACATTGGCTGTCCAGCCCCCAGCCCTGCTCCCCCTTTCAGGCCCCTTTGGGAACCACAAAAATTTGGGACCTGGTGTCCTGGCAATGTGATGAATGCATGCACAGCTCTGGTATCTGTTTTAAATTATCCATTAAAATAAGTACAGTCCTGGAAAAAAAAATAAGTACAGTCCTGGGTTGGTGGGCTGGGCTGGGCTGGGCTGAGGACTAGAAAGGGACCAAAGCTGGGAGGAACCTCAGGCAGGCTCTTTTTCCAACTGCTTGGGTCCAAAGGAAGGGGATGAGGTGGGCAGTACTTGGATCCTATTCTTGACCTTCTCTGGGGCCTGGGGGTTGTTCTTTGGGTCTAAGATCCAATGGGTGATTTCAAAGGGAGATTAAACTGGGGCAGAAAATAGGAAAAGAATGACCCCAAACTCTGGTCCCCACCCTGAATTTGAGGGTGTAAAAGGAACTCAGGATCCAGAACTTTGTGGCAGCTCTCCCTCCAACCACCCCAGGGAACCCAGGCATATTTCCCCACCCCACCCTGGCATCCTGAGATGCGGCTTTGAATGGACTGCCCACTCATGGAGTTGGGGGGGGCGAGTAGGGGTGACTCACTATTACTATGGGGAGGAAAAGGGGGGCCGTGGTGGAAGAGTGAGTCACCCTCATGGGCACCGGCCTCAACCTCCCCCCACTTTCCTGGATCTGCCTGCCTGGCGCCCTCCCTTGCTTTGTGCCTACTGCCCCTCTTCCCCCTGCCCTTTGCCCACCCAGCCTCACCCCTTGGCTCTGCCCTTTACCCCCTCTAAGGCCAGAGGTAGTGGGGGCAAGCTTTCAGTTTGGATTGCTGAGCAGGTAGAGACCTAGAGACGAGCTTCAGGGAAGCCCCAGGCACGTGGGGGTGCCTGAGGGAGGGTGGGGCCCTACCCTGGGCAGTTGTCTCCCCTGCTCACCCCTCCCTCTCCCACCCCTGTGGGTTAGCGACGGCCCCTTTAAGAGAGTGGCCCCTCCTCCCATTCCCTAGACCTATTAGAGCCTCTGCCCGGGAGCCGGTGACTCAGAGTGTTCGCGGGAGCTCCGCATCCACACCGGCCAACCCAGATCCCGAGGTCTGACAGCGCCGGGCCCAGATCCGCAAGCCTGCCAGGAGCCAGCCGAGAGCCAGCCGGCCGGCGCGCTCCTACCCCAGCAGTCTCTGTCCTTCGGCCTGAGCCCCGCGTCCTTCCCGGGACCCCTGCCCCTCGGGCAGTGCTGCCACCCTGCCGGCCATGGAGACCCCGTCCCAGCGGCGCGCCACCCGCAGCGGGGCGCAGGCCAGCTCCACCCCGCTGTCACCTACCCGCATCACCCGGCTGCAGGAGAAGGAGGACCTGCAGGAGCTCAATGACCGCTTGGCTGTCTACATCGACCGTGTGCGCTCGCTGGAAACGGAGAATGCAGGTCTGCGCCTTCGCATCACTGAGTCTGAGGAGGTGGTCAGCCGCGAGGTGTCTGGCATAAAGGCAGCCTACGAAGCCGAGCTGGGGGATGCCCGCAAGACCCTCGACTCGGTGGCCAAGGAGCGCGCCCGCCTGCAGCTGGAGCTGAGCAAAGTGCGAGAGGAGTTCAAGGAGCTCAAGGCACGGTGAGTGTCCCAGGTGGCGGCGTGGGGCCGGGAGGAGCAGCGAGGGCAGATGGACTGCCGCCCCTGCCTGGGTTCCAGGCCGTTGATAACTTTGCCGTATAGTTTCCTCCCTCCTGGAACTGCCCCCAGCGAGTGCCTGGCAGTGCCAAGGGAAATTGTCAAGACAGGACTGAGAAGGGAGAGGTCTCTGGGAGAGGGTGGGGTATATAAGGAATGGCGGGGTTCATTGGGGCCAAGTAGGAGCTGGTGGCAGGCCCACATTCTGTCAGGGTGGGATTTGCCAGTCATTTGGAGCCTGGGAGAGGGCTTTGAGTAAAGCCTAACTGGCTTTGCCAGGTCTAAGACATCTAGGCACCCAGGACACTTAACAGTGGGTGAAAGGGTCCTGTTGGAACTTTCTTGGCAGCCTTGGCACCGTGCCAACTTTGCCCAGCCTGGCTCTGAAGACATGACTCCCACTAAAACAGAGCTCCTAGGCTGGGAGATGTCCAGTGGTGCTAGAGAGAGGTCACCAAAGTCGGGTGACCCCCTTTTCCCCCTGCAGGGGCACAGCGATGGCCCCCACTGCACAAGCCTTTCCCGGGTTCCTGTTAAAGAGTTTTGAAGTGCTCCTTTACTCCCTGCATGTCTGGGACTTCCCCTGGCCTCTGACAGGCCCACCGATCAGCTCTAAGAGAGCCGCTCCCCCGCAGCTCCCACAGCCCTTGGCCTGCTTGGCCCAGGAATGCAAGGGAGGGAGGGAGACGGAGGGCAGAGGCTCCTGGCTCAGGAAGTTGTGCTATGTATGCCCAGGTCTGTACCTCCCCTTCCCCACCTCCCTACCCTCACCCTCTGCCTGGAGTCTTCGGAGGAGGATCTGGACTCTGTCCCTCCCTGCCTCCCTTCTTGGGATGAGCCACTTTCATTTTCCCAGCCAAGCCTAGCAGCCTTTGCTCTGGCCGGCCCTCTCAGCCACTGGGACTTTTTTTTGTTATTGTTCTTTGCCTTATTAAACTACTGGAATACTGTGACATTTTTGAAATCCAGCCGTTGGAAGGCTCAGGCCCCGCCTACCTTACCCATCCCTGCCCCACCCTACCGCACCCTACTTGTCTCCTCCCTCTTTTCTAAAAAGGCCTTTGGAGCTGGGAAGTTTAGGCCCTCTTCAGCTCCCCAAGGATTTGTTTTCTGAGAAGACCTCAGCCAGAGAGCACTAAGGTGCTTGGAGATCCCTGGCTGAGGCTGTAGTGGTTGGTCTTCTCCAGGCTCATGCTCTTCTCAGAAGCGCTGTGAATTTGCTACTCTCTATACCCCTTCGCCAGCCCCAGCCCCTGGCATGGTGGGTGTGGCAGATATATCATCCCCTAGTGAAGAGCAGATGGAAATGGTGTGGGCAGGCTGGTGACTCTCCCCCGCCCTGCACCCCCAAGCCCAGGCTTGCCGGGTGTCAGTTCCCCGATCAGACCAGGGATCCAAAGCCAGGAATCCTAACCATTAGGCCACCAGGGAACTCAGAGTGACTATTTCTGTTGAAAGGGATCATTCTTGTCATTGTCCACTGGTGATATGAATAACTTAGTTAACAGGGCAGACAAGAGGCAAGCTAGGGGAGTCCCAGAGAATTAGTCTCCTAAACTAGTTTACCCAGCTACCAAACTACTACCTTGCGGGTCCCTGCCAAGGGCATTCTTAGCAGATCTTTTTCTGGGGAAGGTGTTGATCAGGGAACAGAACAAGTGGAGTCTACAGTCTCTCGCTAACCCAGCCACGCCAGTCTGTCTCTGCCTCCTGGTGCAGCTGTCCCGGTCTGGGACACCAGGCGGGTGTCCGCGCACGTGGNTTTTTCTGGGGAAGGTGTTGATCAGGGAACAGAACAAGTGGAGTCTACAGTCTCTCGCTAACCCAGCCACGCCAGTCTGTCTCTGCCTCCTGGTGCAGCTGTCCCGGTCTGGGACACCAGGCGGGTGTCCGCGCACGTGGGACAGGGCTGGGGGTGGTGTGTGTACTTGTTATATTTAGCTGCCTGTCTCTCATCTCCCCCACTGATCCTGGCCGGGGGTGCTGGGCTTCCGGAAGAGGGGGGGTGGTTTTGCACACCTGGATCCTAGGCTGATAGGAGGCTGGGCGGAGACAAAGAGGGCTCAGATTGGGGTTTCTGTCCTCTTCTATGTCCCCAGTGGGAGGAGCAAGGATTTGTTGCTCCCTTTTGTGTCTGCTTTGCTCAGGGTGAGGTGAAGAACGGCATGAAGAATTTGGGAGAGGAAGAAAGGCATTGTCCTAACTCCTCCCACTAAAGCCTAGAGAGAAGGTGTTGTCTGGTTTAATGTTTAATTAGAGCTCAGAGTTCAGGGCCAGGCTTTGGGTTGGGATGCGGAGCTGTCTGTAAGGTCTTGTGGCAATTCCTAGCCCAGCCTGGGTACCTTGACCACACCCAGGGGTTTGGGACCCCCTCTCATCAGGCTGGGTTACAGGCTCCAAGCAGAAACACTGCTCCTGCCCACAAACACAGACTCACATCCTTTATTCTGGAGCCCGGGGGTTTTGAACACCTACTCGTGGGAAGAAAGAGGAGGTTAAAAGCATCAGGGAAGGCCGGCCTGGGGTCGAAGCTTGGAGCTGGGCCCCATCCCAGGCAGGACAGCTGGGTGGATGACTCAGATACTGCCCCCCTCCCACCCANCCACCAGGCTCCTCCATCCATGGGATTTTCCAGGCAAGAGTACTGGAGTGAGGTGCCATCGCCTTCTCCAAATACCTACCTTCCCATAAATATCTACTTAGGGAAGACAAATATTAATAGGTGTTAAACAAGAATCAGAGTAAATATGTATATTTTCAGACATTTCCTCTAAACTACTCAAGGTGTTCTGGAATACTTATTAAAGTGTATGTCATTTTCCCAGTAAGTGTCTATAAAAAACTCAAATAAGTTCAAGAAAAAAGAAAAAGAAAAAAACCCAAGGAGAACAAAAGAAAACCTGGAGAACCAAAGACACAAGACCAGTTTCAGTGAAGAAGAGGCAAGTCCAAACAGTAAAGAACTTGGCTGTGTACTGAAGGGGCTGCCCTCTGGGCCACAGAAGCAATATCATACTTTAATTGTCATCACTAGACTTTTATGCTGCTCTTTTTGCCAGCATTTGGTAATCTGATATAACCACAGGAAAAAGTGCTTACCCCCCAGATGGTGAGGAAGTCCTTGCCCTTGACATTTTTGTTTTTCATAGAACTGGGTATATTACTACAAATATGTTTATCTTTTATTACAGTGAAGATCACTTACATATTCCTAATTATGTTTCTGTTCGTATTTTCAAAAATTATTTTTACTAAAAGACCTATGTATATCTTGTTACTGATGTCAGCCTGTGATGACTGTTTACTCAGAAACTTAAATGCAATATCGAAATAATTTCATTTCCTGATGACAGTTATTAACAAGTATGTGGCATTCTAAGGTAAATAAACACGTTACACTTTTAAGACAGAAAGAAAAGACTCTTTGCTTTGTTAATCTACAATTAGCTTTCTCTCCTACAGACATAATTTATAAATACTTTAAAAGGGATGGACAATTTAACTAGGTAATTTCAACTTTGTTTCTATTGTGTTTGATATCCAGAAGAAAATGCAAACTATTCTATTATTGCAAAATATCTGCTACTGCAAGGATGACGACTTTTTAAAGACCTGAACAAAGAATTAGGCTGGACTGTTCTGAAAAGAAGTAAACACGTGACAATGCACTTTTCAAACACAATGGGATGGTTAGAACAGAGCCAGGGGCACAAGGATTTCAAAAGAAAAGTTGGTAAAAATAAAACATAAACCAAAACTACAATTCATTGCTCTTCATTTAACACATGAGATAATGAATAATGAAAATGTCTTCATACAATAAATACAGTTTCACATTTAGACCTTCATAATATTTCTTGAAAGAAATGCCCATTTTTAGAAATACTGTTCTATTTACATTATGCCTTTGAAATCATACTAAAAATTTACTCTGTTAACTTAAGACAATTCTACTGAGCTATATCAGAAACATTAAAGCCACAAGCACTTGGAAAAATGTGTATTTCCCAATAAATTTAAATGTCAAGAACTACATTTATTTTCATATATAGTAACCACTTAGAGTATATGACCACCTCATGTGAAGAGTTGACTCATTGGAAAAGACTCTGATGCTGGGAGGGATTGGGGGCAGGA
>SJYV01055510.1:0-19239 GCA_006410875.1 Neotragus pygmaeus
TCAGGTAATAAATGAGCTGCGGGTAGAGGACTGAAAATAAGTCCTAAGCTTGTCATTCAACACACCCTGCCCACAGTCTGAGAGCTTAAGCCCAGTTTACGAGCGGAGGGGCACGTGGTGGGGGAGCAGATTCCTGGGGCCTGCACCCCCGCACCCTCTGGATCCCAGTCGATTCAAACGTGCCCTTTCAGCTTCTAGACTGGAAGGGAAAATCCTGGCTTAACTTGAAGGTACAGTATGTAGCTGTCTTTGTTTTCTTTATCCTCGATAAACAGCCAGGCTAATCCAGGCTATTCCATAGTTGCAGAACAATTTGGCTCAAGTTATTTATGTGTAGTTGAAGATTTAGAAACTGAAAAAGTGATAAAGACCAAATTTACCTGATTTGGGGGGAAAAGAGAAAAAAACTCAATAAGAAAAAACACACAGTTTTCTATTTTTTTATTCCACATTGTAATATCAATTGCTTGATAGAACTCATAATTCCCAAGTTAAGAATGATGTTTAAGAGGTCCTCCAGGGGGAGAAATTATGTTCCTGAAAGATGAACATTTGAATTTCCCTTACCAAATGAATTCTCACTGAAAGAAGTATTGCTCCTAAAGGGGGGGAAAAAAAATCAGTTCTTGGAAGATGAAAAAGACAAGATTTTGTAAGAGTTTGTGGCCTTCCAAAACTCAACTCTACCCTACACAATCTTATTTCTTAGTATTTAATTTCCTTCATGAAGGAGAAATTCAGTTTACTTTTTCCCTCTTGGGGGAAATTTTAAAAAAAAAAATTAAAGTTTAAAACACTGCTCTAGGACTTCCCTGGTGGTCCAGTGATTAAGACTCTGCCTGCCAACACTGGGGACACCAGTTTGATCTCTGGTCTGGAAAGAGCCCACGGGCTGCAGGACCGCTAAGCCCGTGCGCCACAAACTACTGAGCCCAAACTCTCGAGCCTGCGCCTGGCAACGAGAGAGGCCCCTGCGATGAGAAGCCCGTTCATTCACCGCAGCTAGAGAGCAGCCCCACTTGTCGCAACTAAAGAAGGTCTGGGCGCAGCCATGAAGACCCAGGGCAGCCAAAAATAAACATAAATTTAAAAAAAAAAGAAACAAAAACACTACTCTAAGAGAAGCTTCCATGTCTCATGGGAAGACGCCTTTAGCCACAGAACATCTCTAGCTCCGATTTTGTCTAGAAGTCTTGATTACTACTTGGGAGTCAGACTCCCAGGGTTGCAGCACTGGAATGGTGGCAATCAGTCCTGCATAACCTGGAGGGTAGCATCATGCTAGGATCTGTCAGGGCCATGGGTGAGCGCTGAGAAAGGAGAGCTTCCCAGGGCTCAGGCTGTCTTCATCCCCTTTGCCTCCACATGGCTCACTCCAGGGGTTGCTCCCGTTTGCAGATGGTTAATTTCAAGAGCATCACAAATACAAACTTTGAGAAGGAAGGTGGGAGAGTCTCCCTTAAAAGTTGTGTTGGTGCTGACACCGAATCATTGTGACCGTCGTTATTTAAAATCAAATATATGTCCCAAAGGCTTCCCAGGTGGCTCAGTGGTAAAGAATCTGCCTGCCAATGCAGGAGCCTCAGGAGACTAGGGTTCAATCCCTGGGTTGGGAAGATCCCCTGGAAAAGGAAATGGCAACCCACTCTAGTATTCTTGCCTGGGAAATCCCACAGACAAAGGAGCCTGGCGGGCCACAGTCCATGGAGTTGCAAACAAGTTGGACACAGCTTAGTGACTAAACAACAACATATGTCCCAAAACACTTTACCTTGGACAGAACCTTCAGACCAAGAAACTTCCTTGCTGCTGTTTCCCAGAGTCTGTTATTCAGAGGCAGCCCACCGAAGGTGGTTGCTTGGGGGGTCGAGGTGGAGAGAGAGTTACTTGGACTGGAGGTGGACAAGGACCCACTCTTGATCAAATGAGATGACACGCATGAAGATCCTGGGTTAGATGAGATAATGCGCTGAACATGCGTGGCTTGTAGTATCTGACTTTCGGAATCTTAGTTCCTGACCAAAGGATTGAATATCTGCAGTGCAAGCACAGTCTTAACCACTGGACCACCAGGGAATTCCCTGTGAAGATGCTTTTATGCTGCAAAACTATATAAAGTATTTTAGAAATCCTCTCCCTAACGGTGTGAATAAGCTACATGAAGCAAGGCAAGTTTATTTAAGGGTGATGACCAGATCCTTGCCTTGATTTCAACACAAAAACTTTGAACAATTGATGGCTGTTTATAAAACTTCTTTGCTATCTTTGGGGTATAGGGGCTTCATGAGAGTGTGTGATATACTATCAGCTGTTAGTCCACCTGGCCTTCTGCGGCCTCATCTCGAATTGCTGGCTGCTTAACTATTTTTCATTGCAATCCCGTCTTTTCTTCTGTGTCCATAGAAACTAGCAGTTATGCGGGGACTTGTTCTTTCACGGGGCCTTTAAGATTCTCACAGCTTTGCTCTGAGCCCGACAGCTTTCCAGCTTCAGCCAGATATAGGGCTGGTGCATATACTAGTGGTATCTTCAAACTCAAACCAGAAGTGTCCCCTTTTCCATTTGAATGCTGCCTGAGATGTGTCCCACTGAGAGGGTCCTGGCTCAGAATTTGTTTTCGGGGGATCAGAGGCTTCAGACTTTGATAAGCCCATGAGTCAATCATTCTGCATAATAATCAGTGCCCCGACACGAAAAGACACATGTACTGAGAACCCAGCTTTCCTTTGGCCAAAGAATGTGCATTAAATCTGTTTCATCACTTTTGTGGCTTTTAAGGGCTTGTTTGACAAAGGAGTTTGTGAGAAAGTTCCTAATAAGTTTGGCAGCTGACACATCAGTGTTCTTTCAGCTACAGAGGCAGCAAGCTGTGAGGGTGACAAGTGGGGCCCAGGGCTTCCTTGGTGGTCCAGTGGCTAAGATTCCGCCTGCCCGTGCAGGGGATTCGAGTTCGATCCCTGATCGGGGAAGATTCCATACGCCAAGGGGCAGCTAAGCACACAAGCCGTAACTACAGAAACCCAGGCACCTAGAGCCTGTGCTCCGCAACAGGAGCCACCACCGCGAGCAGCCCCCTTGCTGCAACTAGAGAAAGCCTGTGCCAGCGGTGAAGACCCAGCCCAGCCATAAATAAATACAGAAAGATTTAAAAAATAACAATAAAGCACTCTTTAAAAAACAAGTGAAAATGTTAGCCACTCAGTTGTGTCCGACTCTTTGGGACCCCATAAACTGTAGCCTGCCAGGCTCCTCTGTCCATAGAATTCTCCAGGCAAGAATCCTGAAGTGGGTAGCCATTCCCTTCGCCAGGGGGTCTTCCTGACCCAAGGATCGAACCCTGTGTCTCCCACATTCCAGGCAGATTCTTACTGGGGCCAGCTAAATCCATGTTTGAATAGCAGACCTGATACTGACCAGCTATGGGACCTCTCTCTCAAGGCCTCCGTTTCTTCACCTGTAGACTCTGGGTAACGGGAGAAACTTCTCACTGACTTCTGCTTTTGGTTGGTTGGTTGGTCATGTCACGCAGCTTGTGGGATTTTAGTTCCCCCACCAGGGATTGAACCTGGGCCCTTGGCAGTGAGAGCAAGGAATCCCAACCACTGGGCGGTCAGGGGATTTCCTGGCTTGTTAAATGAGAAAGTGAAATAATGAACAGAAGATGCTGGGCCCAACGCCTAGGCCACAGTGAGTGTTCAGTCAAAGGCAGATGCGGTCCTTGTGAAATGGGGAGCTGAGTAAGATGGAGGGAAAAAATCTGATTTGGAAGAAAAGGAGTTAAGTGGTGTGCTTTGGCAGCACGCATACTAAAATTGGAACGATGCAGAGAATATTAGCACAGCTCCTGTGCAAGGATGACACGCAAATTTGTAAAGTGTTCCATAGTTTTGAATTTCTGTATGACTCAGGAAACTCAATCCGGGGCTCTGGAACAATCTAGAGGAGTGGGAAGGGGTGAGATGTGAGAGGGAGGGAATGTATGTACGTATACCTATGGCTGATCCATGCATTATGGCAGAAACCAGCCTAATATTGTAAAGCAATTATCCTTATCCTTCAATTAAAAATAAATAATTTTTTTAAAAAAGAAAATAAAAAAGGAGTTAAGTGAAATTCCACACAGAGTTTTATAAAACTTAGTTAAAAAAATTATCATATTTATTTTGGGATATACCTATTCATGCACATGAATAATTCAAAAGAAACAAAGAAGGATGAAAAATAGGTCTTCCTCCCATCCCTCTTCTCACAGTTCCCCCTCTGTGAGGCAACGAATATGCTAGTTTCCTGAGAATCTTCCCAGAAATTTTCAATATTGAAAAAATTTGTTTGAAATAGACTCACAGATTTAGAAATCAAAGTTATGGTTGCCAAAGGGGAAAGAGATAAATTAGGAGTTTGGAATTAACAGATACTTACTACTAAAAATAAAATACAACTTCCCTGGCAGACCAGTGCTTAAGAATCCACACTTCCAATGAGAAGTAGGTTCAATCCCTGGTGAGGGAACTAAGATCTCACATGCCAAAAACAAAAAGGTAACTAACAAGGACCTACTGTATAGCACAAGGAACTGTACTCAATATCTTGTAATAATCTATAAGGGAAAATAATCCAAAAAAAAAAATATATATATATATGAATCATTTTGCTCTACACCTGAAACTAACAGATCATTGTAAATCGACTATACTTCCATTTTTTTTTTTTTCAATCGGCTTCAGAGGAAAATGAGTTTTGAAGGGCAGAAGACATTGATGTAGTAAAGACAGCTGCCCGTGTGTTCGTGTTGGACCCCAAGTGGAGGGAGTATTTTGAAAGCATATTTAGTTCTCTGCAGCCTGAGCCAGACTGGGTGAAGTCTTCTTAGCTATAATAAGACCCATGGGCTCAGAAAAGCAATATGATTCACAAGCAGGATTCACAGCTCCCCAGGCAGAGCCCCTCATGTGAGGCAGACACTGTCAGGGCAGGGCAAAGCCAAACTGTGCGGTCTGAACTCTGGACTGTGGACTCATTCCCCACATGCCGCGTGTGCCAAGCCCGCATTGCCAACATTCCCCGAGGGTTTAGGGCCTCTGCTCTCCTCCCGGACAGGGATACTCTGGTTCACATAGTTTTGCCTTCAGCTGCTGGAGGGGCCAGAGGACAGGTTAGAGGAGACAGTGATCAGAAGCCAGGGTCCCTTCCTGCATTCTCCCCGCTGGCCTCCTGGAGTCCAGTTTCTATTCTGTAAAATACACATATATTTATCCAGGATCCACTGGGGAAATTTAAACCTGCTCAAGTCCCAAGATGCACCTGTTTAGTAGATAAACGGGCTATTTGTTACCCTACTGTTAACACGGTAGCCATGCATAAATATGGAGCCAAGAGAGGTCACCCACTTGCCGCCAATCTTCTGTCAATCAAAAGGGTACTGAATCACCAAAGTAAAGATTTTGCGACCTCGGTAACACATTCCAGTACTTAAGTTATGTCAGAAAGTTTTCACTTGGATCTAATCTGAATTCACCAAGCTGGAATTTATCCGGCATTCAGTCATTAAGGAAAATAGTGGCGATCATCTTCCATGTACTTGAAACATTCCTTAGCCTTTGTCCCTTTAATACTAACTGAGGGACTTCCCTGGTGGTCCAGTGGCTGAGATTCCACATTCCCAGTGCAGGGGGCCCAGGTTCTATCCCTGATCAGGGAAATAGATCCCACTTGCTGCAACTAAGGAGAAGGCAATGGCAACCCATTCCGGTACTCTTGCCTGGAAAATCCCATGGACAGAGAAGCCTGATAGGCTGAAGTCCGTGGGGTTGTGAAGAGTTGGACACAACTGAGCGACTTCACTTTCACTTTTCACTTTCATGCATTGGAGAAGGAAATGGCAACCCACTCCAGTGTTCTTGCCAGGTTCCTTGAGGGGGAGCCTGGTGGGCTGCTGTCTATGGGGTCGCACAGAGTTGGACACAACTGAAGCCACTTAGCAGCAGCAGCTGCAACTAAAGATCCTGCATAGTGCAACGAAGATCCCGAGCGCCACAGGTAAGACCCAGAGCGGCCAAATAAATAAATATTTTTTAAAAATATTAAATGAAAGCCCATCCAAGTTCCTCCATCTTCCATTTACATTCAATTTCTAACTCCTCATTTACTCCTGTGACTGTGGGCTGTCTTCTCCGCCTCTAATCCAGGCCAGAACTTTCTCGGTTCAGAATATCAAGAAAGACCTCTGAGAGCATCTTTTACTCCACTTTTCTCTTCCCATGTATACCTCAAACCTTTGGAGCTGCTTGCCTCGTTCATCTCAGGCTGGCATGTCTATAAGCTCAGCTATATAAAGCAGAAGATTTTGCCCATCTGACATTCCTAAATCTCAGAGCGAGTGAAGATGACACTCCCTTCTGGTCTGTAGGCAGCCCTGGTATTTATATTGCTCTGAACTCATGATGATGCTTGCAGAGATTTAATTTTCTTAAAGCTCAAATGCTCACGTTAATTTGGGAGAGGCTGGAGATTTGATTTCTTGAGCCGAGCCAAAGAGTGAAGAACGGAGTTTGATTCCTAGACCTAAAAAGGTTTCTGGCAAAACTGAAACAAGCTGCTTTATTATATTGGAACTCAGAAGCAGAAAAACAGAGATAGCCTGAGTAAACTTCCCAGAGTTTTGTGACCAGGTAAAGTCTTATGAAACATTCAGATAGACAAAAAAGAAGTAGACGAAGGAGGAGGAAGAGGAAGAGTTTGAAAAGTAAAAAGCATTATAATTGATGTATAAGCCATCCTATCCTGTTTTCAAATAAAGCAAGCTTTAGGAAGAAAACAAGTAGACTTGAAAATTCCCTGGCGGTCCAGTGGTTAAGACTTGGGGCTTTCACTGCTGAGGGCCCAGGGTTAAAATCTGGTGGGGGGAACTAAGATCCTGAAAGTTGCACGGCCAAAAACAGATAATTTAAAAAAAAAAGAGGGACTTTCCTGGTGGTCCAGAGGTTAAGGCTCTGTCTTTCAATACAAGGGACGTGGGTTCAATCCCTGCTTGGGGGGGCAGTGGGGCTGTACTGAGAGATCCCACACGCCTTGCAGCCCTAAAAACCGAAACATAAAACAGAAACTATGTTGTAACACATTCAATAAAGACTTGTAAAATGGTCCACATCAAAAAAATCTATTAAAAATAAGGAAAGCAAGCAAGTAAAGATACATTACCTACTATTTCTCACAATATCCTTCCATTATTATGACTGAAGACCCTGAAGTTTAGTTAGATGAGATAAATTGGGCCAAGTGCGTAAAACAGAGCCCTGAAACATAGTTGGAACTCAAGACAAGTTCGTTCTCTTTCTAACTGTATTGCTATTAACAAAAAGGGTTCATCACTTTGCCAACAAAAGTCAAAGCTATAGTTTTTCCAGTAGTCATGTACAGATGTGAGAGTTGGACCATAAAGAAGGCTGAACACTGAAGAATTGATGTTTTTGAATTGCAGTGCTAGAGAAGTCTCTTGAGAATCCCTTGGACTGCAAGGAGATCAAACCAGTCAATCCTAAAGGAAATCAACCCTGAATATTCACTGGAAGGACTGTTGCTAAAGCTGAAGCTTCAATACTTTTGGCCACCTAATGTAAAGAGTCAACTCACTGGAAAAGACTCTGATGTTGGAAAAGATTGAAGGCAAAAGGAGAAGGGGGTGACAGAGGATGAGATGGTTAGCACCACTGACTCAATGGACATGAATTTGAGTAAACTCCAGAAGATAGTGGAGGACAGAGGGGCCTGGAATGCTACACTCCATAGGATTGCAAGGAGATGGACACAACTTAGCAACTGAACAACAACAACAAGGGTTAAAGGAGTAATGCAGTTGACATCCTGCTAGCTGCCAATTAAACCCTCAGCTCTATGGTCATATAAAACACAGGCAATAAATGGCGTCTATAGCCAAACTGCCCAAGGAGGATTGTTCCCAGAGACAATCTGGTTTAAGTTGTCGAGCCACCTTGGGAGGGGCCTTGAGATGCCATTGAGTTCCTGCAACCAGTCTTGTTTCCCTTAGTCTTGACAATTATCTTAATGTCATAGTCCAAGTCCCGTAATAACAGTAATAATTATCACAAGCTCACTTTTCTTAAGAGCTTACTGAGGACTAGGCTCTGACTTAAACACACTACACACATTATTTCATCGAGGCTCCAAAGACAAAATGTTCAGACACTGAGGATCCTTGCCAGATGGGAGGACACCAGAAACCTGGCTGCTGAGCTATTGGAATCTGAAAAAGTTTGAGAAAGCGAGAATAAATTCCCTAACACTCTGCACTTTGGTCATAAAACCAAAAGATTAGGCTAGCAGAGACGAAACATGTTTCACAGGAGAAGACAGGGGAAATGCAGCGTTGTGGTTTATTCAGTAAACCGGGAAATATGACTTGTGTTCTCCGGTACCCACAAAGAATTGAAACGTGTGGTTAAAGATTTAGGGGTTAGGGAGAGCGAGGGGGTGGGTAGTCTTGTTCCTTCTTGATTTCTGTTCGGGTTCCAGGGAATTGGGGTTTCCATTGCAAAGGGTGCAACTGGATAGTTCCTCCACGTTTCATCGTTGGGACCTGGCAAACGGCATTTCCTGGCACTCGGGAGCAGCGAGTCCCAGCAGAAGTGAGGTCGAATCCATTTTTGGAGCCAAACGCCAGCATTCCTTTGCGGTGAGTTCTGCCACCTCAAGGTAGCGCTTCCCTAGAGTGACCTCTAGTGGTGACCACGGGGAGTCGCCCAATTTTCCAGCCTATGGAAAAATCATGCTCGAAATGTTGCCTCTGCGGCAACAGAAGCCTCTTGGTTCTTTCCCTCACTAACGGCCCTGTGGTTGATGATGACAAGCAGGGCTGACAACATGAGCAAGTCATTCCACTTACTAATCATAACCATGATGAATGCTTTCACGTAGGGCTTCCCTGGTGGCTCAGCGGTAAAGAATCTGCCTGCAATGCAGGAGATGCAGGTTCGATCCCTGGGTGGGGAAGATCCCCTGGAGAAGGAAATGGCAACCCACTCCAGGATTCTTGCCTGGAAAACCTCATGGACAGAGGACATTGGTGGGCTACAGTCCATGGTGTCTTAGAAGAGCTGGACATGACTGAGCGACTAAACAACAACTTTTTAAAGTAAAACATGAAAACTCTAAATATGTTCAAATGTGCCCAACCTCCCGGCTGTGGCAGTGATCGCCTTGTGTTGGAATGAGACACTTTTCCACCTGCCAGGGGTGCAATCTGCCTGGTCACAGACTGGCTGTGAACGTTTTCTCTCTGGAGGGACCTTGAGACTTTATAGGAAAAATAATGGTGATCGTCTACAACATGTGTTGAGATCATCTGAGGGTTGGGAGTATAGGTGTGTCCACTCAGGAAAAAACAGCTAAGAGATAAGGCTAGATACGTTTTTTTATAACAACAGGAAGTGCATCCATATGAGATTGCTAAAATGCACACAGGGATAACTAGATGTGTGTCTAAAAGTTCATGACTCAGAAACATTTTGCATCACTTTGATCATTCATTATCTTATTTTGTTTCGTTTTCACGACAGCTGTTTGGTGAGGTATTATTTTCCTCGTTTTTAAAATATATTTTTATTTATTATTATTATTTTTTTGCCATGTCGTGTGGCATGGAGGATCTTAGTCCCCAAACCGGGGATTGAATCGGCACTCCCTGCAGTTGGAGAGCAGAGTCCCAGCCCCTGGACCACCAGGGAAGCCCCTGTTTTCCCTTTTTTTTTTTTTCCTCAAGGAGGAAATTGTTGCCAACAGGCAATCGCACCCATCGGAGAAAGACTGTGCTCGAAGCACCTCTCTTACTGTATAGTGAGTGGAAGTCACTGTTAAAGAGATGGGAATACCAGACCACCTGACCTGCCTCTTGAGAAATCTGTATGCAGGCCAGGAAGCAACAGTTAGAACTGGACATGGAACAACAGACTGGTTCCAAATAGGACAAGGAGTACGTCAAGGCTGTATACTGTCACCCTGCTTATTTAACTTCTATGCAGAGTACGTCATGAGAAACGCTGGGGTGGAAGAAGCACAAGCTGGAATCAAGATTGCTGGGAGAAATATCAATAGCTTCAGATATGCAGATGACACCACCTTTATGGCAGAAAGTGAAAGAGAGAGTGTTGCTGTTGCTAAGTCACTTCAGTCCTGTCCGACTCTGTGCAACCCCATAGACAGCAGCCCACCAGGCTCCCCCAGCCCTGAGATTCTTCAGGCAAGAACACTGGAGTGGGTTGCCATTTCCTTCTCCAATGCGTGAATGTGAAAAGTAAAAGTGAAGTCGCTCAGTCCGACTCTTCGCGACCTCATGGACTGCAGCCTACCAGACTCCACCTCCTCCTCCCACTTTCCAGGCAAGAGTACTGGAGTGGGGTGCCATTGAGTTGGCTTAAAACTCAACATTCAGAAAACTAAGATCATGGCATCTGGCCCCATCACTCCATGGCGAATAGACGGGGAAACAACGGAAACAGTGACAGACTTTATTTGGGGGGGGCTCCAAAATCACTGCAGATGGCGACTGCAGCCATGAAGTAAAAAGACGCTTGCTCCTTGAAAGAAAAGTTATGACCAACTTAGACAGCATATTAAAAAGCAGAGACATTACTTTGCTAACAAAGATCCATCTAGTCAAAGCTATGGTTTTTCCAGTAGTCATGTATGGATATGAGAGTTGGACTACAAAGAAAGTTGAGCGCTGAAGAACTGATGCTTTTGAACTATGGTGTTGGAAAAGACTTGTGAGTCCCTTGGACTGAAAGTCACCCACACTAAAGGAAACCAGTCCTGGATGTTCATTGGAAGGACTGATGCTAAAGCTGAAACTCCAATACTTTGGCCACCTGATATGAAGAACTGACTCATTGGGAAAGACCCTCGTGCTGAGAAGGATTGAAGGTGGGAGGAGAAGGGGACGACAGAGGATGAGATGGTTGGATGGCATCACCCAATCGATGGACATGAGTTTGAGTGAACTCTGGGAGTTCTTCACTCCCAGCTCTCACACAGCTCTCACAATCCATCAGCAAGATGCAGTTGCGTATCTCCATGATCCGTTGCTGCCACTTGAGGCTTCTCCTTGACTGAAGATCTTAAGTCTGTCCATACCCACAGCCCTTCTGCTTGTCTCCAACACATCATCCTAGTTCAAGCTCACTTGGATGGTTGAAACACACTTCTGAAATAGTTGTTACACATTTCTTTGTTAACTAATGTGTTGTCTGCCTTTCCTGGATTGTAAGCTCCATGAGAGCAGGAACCTTATGTATTTAAATTAATCAGTGCACCCCCAGGGTCAATCATGATGTGTATACTATGTGTTTGTGGAATGAATGAGTGAATAAAAACTAACTCAACAATTCCACAGTCTATTAAAATACTCATGTCTAGAGGCCCTAGCCCAGAGATTCTAACTTATCTGGGATGGGGCTAGGTATCAAGATAGTCAATCCTAAAGGAATCAGTCCTGAATATTCATTGAAAGGACTGATGCTGAAGCTGAAGCTCTGGTACTTTGGCCACCTGATGCAAAGAACTGACTCACTGGAAAAGACCCTGATGCTGGGAAAGATTGAAGGTGGGAGGAAAAGGGGATGACAGAGAATGAGATGGTTGGATGGCATCACCCACTCGATAGACATGAGCTTGAGCAAGCTCAGAGAGCTGGTAATGGACAGGGAAGCCTGGCGTGCTGTAGTCCACATGGTCACAAAGAATCAGACACAACTGAGCCACTGAACTGAACTGACTGATCAAGATAGTACTTTTTTTTCTGCTGCACCACACAGCTTGCAGAATCTTAGTTTTTCAGCCAGGAGTGGAACCCTGGCCACGGCAGTGAAAGTGCCAAGTCCTAACTACTGGACTTCCAGGGATATTCAACATTAAAAAGAAATTTTATTGTGGTAACATATCCATAACATAAAATTTATCATTTTTAACCATTTAAAATGTACAGTTCAGTAGCATTAAGGACATTCATGTCTTTGTGCAAACGTCATCACCATCCATCTCCAGAACTTTCTTATCTTTCCAAACTGAACTCTGTCCCCCACAAACACACTTCCCTTCCCCCTTTCTTTCTTACCTGGCTTAGACTGCAAGCCCCCCACTTTACCTGGTACTTTGCATAGACCCTCAATACCCTGACCCCTCACCTCTTTGGTGGTATTGGCCTGGCAAATCCCAATCTGGCAAAATCAGGCTCTTCACCTGCCCTGTGTCTGCAATCAGGCAGCTGAATGTAACTGGTTAAAACAGGCAACCAGGTGGAGTGGCCTCTTTTACGTTAACAATCGTAAATCTGAGTGGGATCTTAGCACCACCCGCAGTGTTTCCTAAATTCTCTTGAATGCCCACAGTCCAAAAGTTCAGTGTCATACCTTCTAATCCAAACAAACCTCTTGCACTTGGGTAGTGACCTCACGCACCTAACTGAGAAAAGAGAAGCCTCTGCCCGCCACCGCTGCCACCCACCGACCTACATCTGTTTTCACTTACGTGGCTGCCTGTCCACGAAAATGGATGAATCGCAAGGATTTTGCTCCTCAGTTCCCTTCTCTCTCCCTGTCCTAAAGTTTCCCTCTCTACTAGATAATTCCCTTCAGCACACATGCCCTAATAGGTCCCATATTTAAAATCCCTTTCTTGGCCATCCAAATCCCACTCGGTTTTTTAAAAATTTATTTCATTGAAGTATAATTGATTTCCAATGTTCTGTTAATTTCTGCTATACAGCAAATTGATTAAATTGTGTGTGTGTGTGTGTGTGTGTGTGTGTGTGTGTATAGGCTTTCCAGGTGGGTCATGGGTAAAGAACCCGCCTACCAGTGCAGGAGGTGTCTTACACTTCCTGACCTTCCTGGGTCAGGAAGATCCCCTGGAGGAGGGCATGGCAACCCACTCCAGTATTCTTGCCTGGAGAATCCCATGGACAGAGAAGCCTGGTGGGCTACAGTCCATAAGATCGCAAAGAGTCAGACACGACTGAACCAACTTACATGCACGTGTATGTGCACATATATGTACATTTGTACCACAGAATCTTTTCCAATGAGTCAGCTTTTCGCATCGGGTGGCCAAAGAACTGGAGCTTCAGCATCAGTCCTTTAACAGCAGCTTTCACATCAGTCCTGCCACTGAATCTATCATATGGTACACTGTGTGCATGTGCCACATCTTCTTTACCCATTCACCTGTTAATGGACATTTAGGCTGCTTCCATGCTTTGTCTATTGTAAACCGTGTTGCTATGAATAAAGGAATCCATGTGTCCTTTTGAATTATGGTTTTCTCTGGATATACAATCCCAAGAGTGGGCTTGCTGGAGCATATGGCAACCCTATTTTTAGTTTTTTGAGGAACCTCCATACTGTTTTCCATAGTGGCCACACCAATTTACATTCCTACCAATAGGGTAGAAGGTTCCCCAAATTCTACTCTTTGCTCTGCTATATAGCAAAACTCTCATAGAGTTACCTGTACCTGCTGCCTGCACTTCCTCACATCCCATCATCCCTCTTGCCCCCTAGTTCTTTCTCTAATCTCCTCCCCCACACTCTTACCCCACCAGTTACTGAAAATGTTCTTGTCAGTGTTACCCACAGTCCTCCATCTCTCCAAATTCAATGGTTGAGTCTCCCTCTTCACCTTGCCCATCCTCTACAGCAACATTGGACACAGCTGACTATCCCCTCCATATGGAAACCCTTAATTTCCCCATCAATAAAATGGGCATAGTCGTAATATCTACCATGTCTGGTTATTGTGGGGACTAAATGAAATAACGTACACAAAGCCTTAGACATTTCCTGGCCTCAAATTAGTGCTCAACCTCTGCCAGCTAGTGTTTTTTTTTTTTTTTTCCTTAAGTCTACAATTTTTAAAAAGTAAATATTTACTCATTTGGCTGTGTCAGGTCCTAGCTGCAACACACGGGACCTTTGATCTTAGCTGTGGCAGGTGGGGTCTTTAGTTGCAGCATGTGGGATCCAGTTCCCTACCAGGGAACGAACCCAGTCCCCCTGGGAGTACAGAGCCCCAGTCACTGGGCCACCAGGGAAGTCCCCTTGTCAGAGTCTTAAATACAGTATATTCACATTTCATGGGAGGATGAATTCACGTAATACTTGTCTGTTGTATGGATGGAGATTGTGGGTGACAGTGACAAGAACATTCTCGGTAGCTGTTATGGTGTGAATCTAGGGGAGGAGATTAGCAAAAGAACTGAGGGGGGAAAAAGGGATGATGGGGTGTAAGGAAGTGCAGGTGACTTGTATAATTAAAACTTAGTTTGCAAAAATAAAAAAGATTAAAAAGCAAAAAGACATCAGAGGTGCAAATAAATTTTTTGAAATGGGAAAAGTTAAGAGAGAAGAAGAGGAAGAGTCTCCTATGTTAGAATATTTATTTTTCAAACATATAATTAAAACCAAAATCAGAGGAAATTCCTAGTATTAAAATTGCTAATACGTCTTTCTCGCAGGCATAGAAACAGTGGAGACATTTCCACCCTTTGGATACGTCACTTGCAATTTAGCTCAGGCCAAAATGGAATTGACTTCCTGTCCTTAATGAACAGAATGTATTCTAATGAAAGAATCACATGGAAACTGAAACAGAAGGGACAGAGAAGGGCCAGCCTCCTTGAACTTGACTCTGGCATCCTACAGAGAGCTCTGAGGATCAGAGTCCATTTGCTTATCTGGGCTTTTATTTATAATTTGTTTACAGTGTGGTGCTAAGAAGTGCTACCGCCCAAGACCTTGACCACACCAACGGGCTTTACTGGCATTTCACAGCCTCAAGCAGCTTAAGACCCCAGGGAGTGCCCTGGGGGAAGAGTCCCAAGTTCTCTCCTGCCCATGGCAACTCACATCCTGATTCCTGTAATCTAGGATGCTGGGGTGGGAAGATCCCAGAATCTCCACAGCTCAACCACTCAGTAAGCATTGTCTCTCTCAAAGTCTGCTCCACAGATGACCAGCCTAAGAATATACCTGCAGCTGCTTATTTAAAATGCATATTTCTGAGCCCTTCCCAGACCTAAGGAGTTGACTATCTTTGGGTCACTGGAGCTTACACTTTAAACAGGTCTCCAAGCAATTCTCTTGTGTATTAAAATGTGAGCACTGCTAACATTAGAGAAGAATTTTGGCCCTTTTCTCAATTTTAGGCCTTCCCTGGTGGCTCAGACAGTAAACAAACTGCCTACAGTGCGGGAGACCTGGGTTCGATCCCTGGGTGGGGAAGATCACCTGGAGAAGGAAATGGCAACCCATTCCAGTCTTCTTGCCTGGAGAATCCTATGGATAGAGGAGCCTAGTGGGCTAGTCCATGGGGGTGTAAAGAGTTGGATTCAACTGAGCAACTAACATTTTGTCCATTTTTATTTATTTATTTATTTTTAAATTTATTTATTTATTTTTAAATTTAACTTTACAATACTCTATTGGGTTTGCCATACATCGACATGAATCCACCACAGGTGTACACAAGCTCCCAATCCCGCATTTTGTCCATTTTTAAAACTTGCTATTTGATCTAGAGGCAGAAGACAGGACTCAGCTCCAAAGAGGCAAGCAGGCAGCCAGGATATACAGGAGTTTTTTCAGCAAAGACCAGGTGTTTAGAACATCAAAAAAGATTCCTGTTAATTAAAGAAAACCAGATATCTCTCATTAAGGAACTTAGAGCTTTTCTATGAACGGGAAGATGCAAGAACCTGGGCTCACTGAAATCATTCCTTTGAAAGGCACCTCAGTTCTCTGGGGTCAGTATCCTGCTTATCTCCTTCCTAAATCCCCTCGAGGTGCCTGAGGTTGGGGGTGACTGCAGTCACTGAGGGTTTGGCAGTGGGCAGCCCCTCTGTCTCCATCCTGAGTCCCTCAGGGCTCACCCTTTGGGGTGCTGTATTGTGCTGGTTTGATGGTTGCAATATCCTTTGTTTACTGGTAAGGCAGACAATATTTTTCATCCACACAGACATCAGGAACTCTGGCCTAAAGGGGAAAAGGACAGTATCAATAGATGGCTCATATATGGTCTTATGAAAAATAGGAGTGATGGAGTTGCAAGGGTGCTATCAGAACCCACTGGAGGGACCAGAGCTTCATAGGAGGCTCCCTGGTGGAGGTGGCCCTGAGCTGAGATTCAGAAGACAGACAGGAGCCAGGTGATGGCAGGGAGGGCAGGGAGAGGAGGCATTCCAGGCCAAAGGGGCAGTATGCCAAAACCTCAGAGGTAAGAGAATTGTAGAGTCATTCAGGAAGCTGCGAGTCATCTCGCAGATGAGAGCAAAGATGGAAAAGTTGAAAGGGCTGAGGCCAGAGTTGCTGGCAGGAGCCAGCCAAGAGGGCCATTTGGAGCAAGCTAAATACCTGCCCTGTGACCACCTGATTCAATTTGTATTTCAGAGAGTCCATTCTGGCTGCAGTGTAGATAGTGACTTGGAAGGGGTAAGATGATTGGTCAGTCCATCAGGAAGGATGGTAGTGTTTGAACCAGCTAGGGTGATAGACACAAAGTCAGGAGATTGAGGAAGGGGGGGGACAGGACTTGGGGTCCCAGTGGTAGGCTCACTATCAGAGGCCACCCTCCAAGCCCGAGAGGAGTGTATGCAGCCTGGGCTCACAGCTGTTGTTCAGTTGCTCAGTCATGTCCGACTCTTTGCAGCCCCATGGACTGCAGCACGCCAGGCTTCCCTGTCCTTCACCATCTCCCAGAGCTTGCTCAAACTCATGTCCATTGAGTCGGTGATGCCATCCAACCATCTCACCCTCTATAACCCCCCTTCCCCTGCCTTCAATCTTTCCCAGCATCAGGGTCTTTTTCTAATGAGCCAGCTCTTTCCATCAGGTGGCCAAAGTACTGGAGCTTCAGCTTCAGCACCAGTCCTAATCAACATTCAGGACTGATATCCTTTAGGATTGACTGGTTTGATTTCCTTGCAGTCATAACTGCTGCTGCTGCTGCTGCTAAGTCGCTTCAGTCGTGTCCGACTCTGTGCGACCCCACAGACAGCAGCCCACCAGGCTCCCCCATCCCTGGGATTCTCCAGGCAAGAACACTGGAGTGGGTTGCCATTTCCTTCTCCAATCCATGAAAGTGAAAATGAAAGGGAAGTCGCTCAGTCGTGTCCGACTCCTAGCAACCCCATGGACTGCAGCCTACCAGGCTCCTCCATCCGTGGGATTTTCCAGGCAAGAGTACTGGAGTGGGGTGCCATTGCCTTTGCCTGCAGTCACAACTAGAACAGAGGAAATTCTAAGATGAGAACTTCCAAGATCAATGGAGCAGGTAGGAGTAGAATTTCAGTGACCCATTTTGGTTGTCACTGGTTGTTTCCATTTCTCCCACTAAGAGAAACTCATAAAAGTGGGCTCAGAGGAAGTGCCTGCAATGGGCTTCCAGGGTTCAGGCAGTGCCAGGGCAGTGTCCATTTATGACCGGCAGGGGGCAGCACGACAACTCACAGAAACCAAAAGGAGAAATCGTTTCCTGCGACTAAAAAAATAACCGCAAACCACCTCCCAACTGAAAAGAGGGACGTTTTGGTGATTAATTTGTGCATTCCAAAGCGATTGATGTGGCTAATTTGTAATTAGCAAGTTTTGCTACAGTTTCAACAGCTTTTCACACCAGAGTGTGCCTTGCACCTCTTGTTCCGATTTCTTTTAGCTATTAAACACATGTTCTACCTATTACTCCCTCTAGTGTGGATTTTTCCTCTGCATGGAATGATATTGGACAGCATTCTCTCAAATTTCTGAGTCTGTCGGCAGAGAGGGGTTTTTAATCGAAGAGACATCCACAATTGCTTCATGTCAGCACAATTACTTAAATTATTTAAAAGTGTTCCCTTCCGAACCTGGTCCATAGGCGTACATTTTTGCAAAGACATAATCAGAGTCTGTTTTATCATTTTTTAAAAGAAGCTCATATATATATATATATATATACACATTGTTGTTCTGTTCTGCTAAGTTATCTAGTCTCTTCTGAGATCTCACCCACTTCCTGAACTTCAAATATTACCTTGCCCAGAAAGGCAGCCACATGTTTATCTCCACTCAACCTCTGCTATTTATTCATCCATCCATTAATTCATTCCATGGACTGTGCTGCAGACTGGGAATACAAATGTGAGAAGAAGGTGTGGTCCTGTTTGGGAGCTTGTAGAGCCTTTGGTGGTGGATGGGGAGGGTGGAGAAGTGAACAGACCATTATGCTGCAGTGAGATTGGTGATCCAGTGGTATTTTTGAGGAAGAAACCCTAAAACTGACTTGGGGGCCTGAAGAAAGGGGAGAAGACCAACTGAGCAGAGGAATCTGCAAATGCAAAGATACAGACACTCAAAACATCATGGCATCTTCCGGAAACCACAGTGGTTTAATATTGGTAGAGTGTAAGAAGGCTGAGCGCCGAAGAATTGATGCTTTTGAACTGTGGTGTTGGAGAAGACTCTTGAGAGTCCCTTGGACTGCAAGGAGATCCAACCAGTCCATTCTGAAGGAGATCAGCCCTGGGATTTCTTTAGAAGGAATGATGCTAAAGCTGAAGCTCCAGTACTTTGGCCACCTCGTGTGAAGAGTTGACTCATTGGAAAAGACTCTGATGCTGGGAGGGATTGGGGGCAGAAGGAGAAGGGGACGACTGAGGATGAGATGGCTGGATGGCATCACGGACTCTATGGACGTGAGTCTGAGTGAACTCGGAGAGATGGTAATGAACAGGAAGGCCTGGCGTGCTGCGATTCATGGGGTCACAAAGAGTCGGACATGACTGAGCGACTGAACTGAACTGAACTGATGTTAGCTGGAGACTGAGAGAGTAAGGCTGGCAGGCGGGGACCAGATCCATGAGGGTCTTGCACAGGTCTTAGGACACTGTCTTGTAGATGGTGAACAACTCAGTTCCACTAAGTTTTTCACTGGGTCTCACTGGGTTTTTCACTCAGCAGCTAGACTGAGAATGTATTTTGAAGATGAAGAGATGACCAACGTGCACCCAGTGCTTCAGCATCCCATAGAATCAAACGGCAGGTGGGATCTTAGTTCCCTGACCAGGTATCAAACCTGTGCCCCCTGCAGTGGAAGCTCCGAGTTCTAACCATTGGACAACCAGGGAAGTCCCTCCAGTCCCTAGATTTTAGCAGTGCTGGAAAGTCTTGGTATTCCCTTCTCCAGATGCTTCACCCACGA